>CP139502.1:167972423-168410036 GCA_021014915.2 Artemisia tridentata subsp. tridentata | reverse complement strand
GTGTTTTACTAAATTAAGTGGTTTGAGGAGAATGTTGTTTTAATTAGCCTCTTAAATGGGGAGACTTCGGCTTTGGTGAGTCTCCTAATTAAGAAAGACTAAAGGTTTGGGCTTACATTTTTTCTCTATTAAGTGGAAAGTAAACAAGCCGTTAGAGCATCGGGTATCATGAAGAGTTTCAACTAGCCATTTGGGTCTCAATGAGTGCCATTTGGGTCTGACTGAGGATAGTTAACATTATAAATCTATCTCACATGTTCTAAGCAAGACTTGGTAAAGACTATATATATATATATATCTACATATTATATATAACAGGATGCGTTATGACGTCATCAAATGCATGATTGATGAATAAGCGCTTGATTGATGAGTAATCATGCTCTTATTCCACCTAAGCAGTCCACCTAAGCAAAGTTTGACCAAATTAATTCGCATTGACCAAATAAAATCCGGATTTAATTTTTAAAAAAATTGTCATTTGCAAGATTTGAACCTGGGCCATTTAATCAACATACAAATCCTTCAACCACTAGACCAAGTCATTTTTTTGTGATTTACAATACAAAAAAAGTAAGTCATGCTTAAAATTTTGATATTGTTAAGCTATATTTAAGGAATAGATTATGCATATATTTTAGAGTATATACCGGATTTGTAAGCCCATTTAATATACAGGTTTTATTATTGATCAGAGAAACCCTAATTTTTCCTCCCCATAATTTTATTTTGCTTCTATAATGCTTTATTATGTTCATTATTAATCATGATTAGATTTTCTATTTTTCCAGAAACTTTGAACTAAGCATGAAATTCAAGGTATGTTTTCTTCTCATGTTGATTAATTGACAAACTGATAGCATGATTAGATTGTCTATTTTTCCAACAACTTTGAAAAACTTTGAACTAATCATGAAATTTAATGTATGTTTTATTCTCATGTTTATTAATTGAATAATCAATGAACCTGTACTAACCTTCAATGACAGTACTAATTCGTGATCGTAGCAGTACGAATGTAAAAGACAAACTGGCAACATCCCAGCAGTACAAAGTGTTAGTTTGTATTTTTTTTAAGCATTAGCTCTAATATCATTCATGTGAGGTTCCTTTGTGGCAAGCATGACTAATTTATTAAGTTAGTTGTTTAAGTGTCTATCCCGTATATACTTATCCTTCTTTGTTGTTCTTTGGCATAAGGCCTTGATTCAAACTCTCCAAAACAGGTGATGTACACTTTTGAAAGCAATATTACTCTCATTGCTCAATTTCATTTGAAACAACCACATCCGCTGCAAAACTAATTGTTCTTGATTGACAACCTACGAAACCCTAAACAGCCAAAACAACCACCAATTTTTTGATCCGATTGTCACCTCAATTGCAGATTTCAATTGAACAGGTATGTTATTTGAAAGATAAGTCTGTAATCACCAACCTTGACATAAACATTCTGTTTTCTACGGTTTTTGTGCACCCACCTGTGTCATGACATGTTGAATATAACTCTTGGATTGCAACCACTGCCGTTCAGAAGTACTGTTACTGCTTGTGGTGGGGGCTGCAGAATTTGAGGTAAATTTAATTTCTGTTTGTGAAATCATTTCTGATTTTCTGTGCATATGATATAAAAGTTTCTAATTGATGATCAACAAGATTGTTTCCCTATGATTAAACAAATAATTGTTTTGTCAGGGGTGGGAAAATGCCGAGTTGAGCTTGGAATTTCTGTTACGGGTTAAACTAGTTGGGTCGGGTAAGACATTAAAGAAGATATATATGGGAAGGCTTAAAAAGTAGGTTTACTTGCTGTTGCGCGTAAAGTACCACAAAATCTTGAGACTATCGCTGACTATTACATGATTGGTAGTTATAATCCAGATAAAGAACATTATGTTCCTGAAAGCGAACTAACAGTTAGTACTTTAAGGTTTGATTATGGAAAATACTATGGTTCGAAGTCATTTTTTGACCCTGTTAAAAACAGAAGGATATTGATGGCTTGGGTGAATGAGTCCGATTCTGAAGATGATGCTATTGCTAAAGGATGGGCTGGAATTCAAGTAATGAAAATTTATTTTTATCTCCTTATCTGCGCTTTCCTTTATAAGTTTATAAATTTACTTATAATATGCAGTCATTTCCGAGGACTCTTTGGCTCGATGGGAATCAGACGCAGCTCATACAATGGCCTATTGAGGAAATTGAAGTGTTATATGAAAATAAAGTTAGTTTAGATAATAAGAAGCTTGAAGGTGGATCGTTACATGAAGTTGTAGGCATAACTGCTTCACAGGTACCCCCTTATTAATAATATTATCTTTGCTTAAGCTACTTCTGGACTAAAATGTAAAATTTTATATTTGAAAGGCGGATGTGAAGATTTCGTTCAAAATAACTGATCTAGAAGAGGCCGAAGAAATGCACCAAAGCTGGATTGATCCGCGGCTTATCTGCAGTGAAATGGATGCATCAAAGAAAGTAAAATTTGGACCGTTTGGGTTGTTAGCTTTGGCTTCCAATGATTTAACTGCCGGATGTGGTCAAGTCAACACCTAATAAGAGCAGTTGTCAAGGTAAGTGGTTCCGAATGCGGAAGTCGATCACTTCTTCAGGGGACACTACATCCTATCCTGAATATTTTCAGTCCCTGACGTATAACAGGAACTTAGTTCCAGTAGAACGTCAACAGCCAGGGCCAACTGAAAAAGAAAAATCTCCTATGCTTTCTATCAGCAATGCAACTTTTGATCGTGAAGTAACACCATCTGGGACTCGCACATCATCTTCGAAAAGTCCAGGTGAACTATCTTAATTTCCTCTTTTGTTATGTTATTTATGACAGGAATATATTATTCTTCCTAGAACATATAAGCCCATGACATAGGTGGACTTGGGTATATAGATGAGAAGTTTTGATTTAAGTGTTTTGAGTCAATTTGATATATTAACATAATAAGGTAGATTAGATAGATTGGGAGCATTTTATACGAAGATGTCTTTGTTCCATTAGGGAACTACAAGAGGATACCATGATGACCAACAAATCTGCAATGATCACATTGTTCATAAGAGTATGAGACTAAAATATTCTTCCAAACTAAGTGGTTGGTCAAGTGAGGTGTGACATGTGGGAGTGTGAGACCGAGCTTCTGTTTTGGGGAATCCAGTATTCTGGCTGCGTTCCGTACTTCCATTGGACCTTATGGTTATCTAATCCATGTGATGTACATCAAGATGCCTGTCACCTATTTGTTTATCAGGTCACTACAAGATCCTACTGCATTACTTATAAAGCTAAATTCTGACAGGTATACCCACTCTTACTAAAGTTTGGCTATAGATTGTATCAGGATCTTTAAGACCCTTACGTGACCTGTAACTCTAAATCTGCTGATGACCTTGATAAGATGAAGTCACACGTAAACATTAAATCACATACATTAAGATCAAATCTTTCTCTCATTCAAAGCTCATTTTGCATCTGTTTTTTTTTTATATTTGCAGGATGACTCAATTGAATATCAAGCACAGCGTAAAAAGGCGTCATGGGCTCCACACATTTTCCGCATATGAAGACACCACAGGAGCACATCCCGGTGACGATAAAATTCATGAAATCTGTTTTTGGGTGTTTCCAATGGCGGACGGGTGAGTTACTAAAAGAAGATAGTTTCCATTTGCATCATTTCGTGATCATATGCTTATTGAAGTTTCATTCATAGGTGCTTTTTTACACAGGAAACAATTGCGTAATGAAATTTCAGGAAGATGGCGTAAAACTGGGCTCCGTGTAAGTATTTTATTGATATTCCTGTTAATAACTTTATTTCTGACTTCTTTTTTAATTAATTCAGTGACAAACTCATGAAACTCCCGGTAACTTTACATTTTTTTAAAACAAAAAGTTTTTCACGATGTAACAGGAGAAAGACAAAGGCATGAAGTCAAACCAGACCTATAAGGCTGACATATTAAACATACTAATGTGTAGCTTAGACGATGCACTTTAGACAACCATAGTACTATAGTAGTTGTAGACAATCTTACCAAAGAAAACTATATGATGATTTTTTTTTATTAAATAGATTAAAGGACATTAGACAGTTAACATAATAAGGTAGATTAGATAGATTGGGAGCATTTTATACGAAGATGTCTTTGTTCCATTAGGGAACTACAAGAGGATACCATGATGACCAACAAATCTGCAATGATCACATTGTTCATAAGAGTATGAGACTAAAATATTCTTCCAAACTAAGTGGTTGGTCAAGTGAGGTGTGACATGTGGGAGTGTGAGACCGAGCTTCTGTTTTGGGGAATCCAGTATTCTGCACGCTAATCTGAAATAAACGCTGATTAGAGGTGCCAAAATACCAGAATTGCTGAGAATATTGATAGATTAAAAGGGTCTAAAGCTAGAGAAAAGCATAGGAAATACTCAAAATTAATGTTTTATTGTAATATGGTTTCAGGCATGGTGGAACCGGTCTTGGCTTATGCATTGTACGCAGCACTCTGGACCTCATTTATACAACAGGGAACCTAAGAGAGGTGGTTATAGCAGTAGTTTTGATGGTGGATTTGATGATTATTATGGTGGTACTGGCAACTGATTTCCATGGTATCGTTTATGTCAAACCAGTTGTAGTGTATCATCTTTGTGGCTTAGTTGTTCTTACATGTCTCTTTTTATAAGGCATCGATATTTTATGTTTTTACATGTCTATATTTGACTGTTGTACAGGTTTTGCAAAAATCATTGGCAAAGGTGAGACTCACTGAGGCAACTAGAGTGAGAGCTCGAAGCTATAGTGGAGGACTGAAAAGCCGCCCCATTGTTGTAATAATAGTTTATCTTTAGACTAAAATTCATGGTTAGCACTGCTTTCATGAAGAAAATGAGACCATGTTTTACATTGGAGGCTATTCTTATGTGCTATATTATATAGCCGACTCTTTTTTTTCCTTTTAGATTTCTCTTAAGTGGGAATCTCCTCCACAGAATGACATGCTGGTAGAATCATTAAAGGACAGGTATGTAATGTCATATCGTTATTAATTTATAGATTTCATATTTTCATATTCATAAGTTGAAATTAGAAGAGGGTAATTAGTATAATTTGTTATGAAATAATTGAGGGGTTGGTTTGTAAATTAGTACTGGATGAGATTATCAATTTGAAAGAGATGACGATGTGGTGCCTCCAGCTTTATTATATTGAGAGATTTTTTAAGGATAGTTTGACATGTTGAGCGTTTGTGTTATTTGCAGGAAATGGCTCTTCCCAAAAGTAAGTATGAAGAGGATGTTTACATTAGTAACCACACGACTGTTTGGGGATCATGGTGGAAAGATCATCAATGGGGCTACAAATGTTGTAAACAGTTTGTTAGGAACAGTTACTATACGGGTGCAGCTGGAATAGAAGCTGCTGAAGCTGCAACAGACTTGATGAAGTCTAATATCGCCGGTAAAGAGGCTGTTACTGAAGATGTGACTGAACCCACTAAAGATATGCAGCTTGCCACTTGGGGTACAGACATACCTGGCGACTTAGATTTGGACCAAGACAAAGTTACTGAAGCAATTAAGAAGGTAACTTTTTATACTCTCAATACGAAAAGATGATGCTTTTGGATCTTTTTGTATTATGTACTAATAAATTATTAATTCTTTATTGATTTTATACTAAATTGCTGTTGGCAATTGTGCAGTTGCAGAAGAGGAAGAGAGAAGAGAAGGATGAAAGGAAGCGCAAATACAATGTTAAGTGGGATGATCAGGTTACAGCTGAAGACATGGAGGCATACAGGATGACAAAGGTTCATCATTAAGATCCAATGAAAGACTTCCTAAACTACTTAAGCATTGGGTATGATGCTTCAAACATGTCTGTTTTGCAAAATGTTGTTATATCGGTCCCTCTTCCGGATCCACTTCCAGATATGGATCCAAATGAGAAGTTTTATGCTGGAGATAATCAAAATAGAGTTAGTGGTCAAGCTTTGGAGTTTAAGCAATTGAATATGCATGCTTTGGAATCGTATGTTAAGGGGAGTGATGTGCATATGCAAGCCGCTCCGTCACAAGCTGAATTGTTATATAAAAACTTCAAGGTTAACAAAGAGAGGTTGAAATCACAAGTGAAGGAGACTATCGTGGATAAGTATGGGAATGCTGCTGCTGAAGAAACACTTCCACGAGAGCTGTTACTAGGCCAAAGTGAAAGGGAAGTTGAGTATGATCGTGCTGGTAGAATCATTAAAGGACAGGTATGTAATGTCATATCGTTTTTAATTTATAGATTTCATATTTTCATATTCATAAGTTGAAATTAGAAGAGGGTAATTAGTATAATTTGTTATGAAATAATTGAGGGGTTGGTTTGTAAATTAGTACTGGATGAGATTATCAATTTGAAAGAGATTACGATGTGGTGCCTCCAGCTTTATTATATTGAGAGATTTTTTAAGGATAGTTTGACATGTTGAGCGTTTGTGTTATTTGCAGGAAATGGCTCTTCCCAAAAGTAAGTATGAAGAGGATGTTTACATTAGTAACCACACGACTGTTTGGGGATCATGGTGGAAAGATCATCAATGGGGCTACAAATGTTGTAAACAGTTTGTTAGGAACAGTTACTGTACGGGTGCAGCTGGAATAGAAGCTGCTGAAGCTGCAACAGACTTGATGAAGTCTAATATCGCCCGTAAAGAGGCTGTTACTGAAGATGTGACTGAACCCACTAAAGATATGCAGCTTGCCACTTGGGGTACAGACATACCTGACGACTTAGATTTGGACCAAGACAAAGTTACTGAAGCAATTAAGAAGGTAACTTTTTATACTCTCAATACGAAAAGATGATGCTTTTGGATCTTTTTGTATTATGTACTAATAAATGATTAATTCTTTATTGATTTTATACTAAATTGCTGTTGGCAATTGTGCAGTTACAGAAGAGGAAGAGAGAAGAGAAGGATGAAAGGAAGCGCAAATACAATGTTAAGTGGGATGATCAGGTTACAGCTGAAGACATGGAGGCATACAGGATGACAAAGGTTCATCATTAAGATCCAATGAAAGACTTCCTAAACTACTTAAGCATTGGGTATGATGCTTCAAACATGTCTGTTTTGCAAAATGTTGTTATATCGGTCCCTCTTCCGGATCTCAGAGATGCACCACATGTAATGCAGATCGATGGGGAATGGAGGTGAAGTTGTAGCTTTTTATGATCAAAGGAACATTTTGCATTTAGTAGACTAATTGACAAACCAATTATAGTTTTTTGGACTCAGAGAGCATAATTTATAACGTTGATTAAAAAAACAGATTGACAAACCAATTATAGTTTTTTATTTACAAACCAATTAGACTAAAGTTATTTTCATAATTTTGCATTTAGTAGACTAATTGACAAACCAGTTATAGTTTTTTGGATATATTTTAGTTGGTCGGGATTAAAAAAACAGATTGACCCATGTCATGTAAGAAACTTTGTTGAATTTAGGCAAATTAATACCATCAAAATATTAGTTAAGCTCCACGAAATTAAAAATTAATTTTCGTTAACTAACACCATTAAAAGAATAATTATAATTGAACGATAATCACAAGTCATGCCCGCCCTGTGGGCGGGCTTATATGCCCGGGAGGGCTTACAAGTCATGCCCGCCCATTGGGCGGGCCATGAAAACAATAATTACAAGTCATGCCCGCCCATTGGGCGGGCTTTGAAGTCTAGTATATATATATATATATATATATATATATATATATATATATATATATATATATATATATATATATATATATATATATATATATATATATATATATTGGTTGTTGGAAAAAATCCACTTTGGTGGAAAAGTGAGAAAATAGTGCAAATCACCCTCTCCTTCCTCTCTCTTTTTTTACACCAAACTATAGGTACCTTATTGTATTTTCCTCCATTCTTTAAGGGAGGTTTTGTACATTCGCACCCTACCCCCCACCGGAAAAAAAAAAAAAAAAAAAAAAAGATCCCGCCAAAAAAAAATTTTTTGGGGACAAAATTTTTTTTTTTCCAGGCCAAAAATTTTCCCGCCAAAATTTTATAACTGTGATGCACCTTTTTATTTTTTTATTTTGGTGCATCACAGTTATAAAATTTAGTTATAACTATGATGCACCAAATTTTATAACTGTGATGCACCAAAATAAAAATGTGTTTTTTGGGGTCCAAATTTTTTTTTTTCCAGGCCAAAATTTTTCCTGCCAAAATTTTATAACTATGATGCACCTTTTTATTTTGGTGCATCACAGTTATAAATTTTGGTGCATCATAGTTATAACTAAATTTTATAACTGTGATGCACTAAAATAAAAAGGTGCATCATAGTTATAAAATTTTGGCGGGAAAATTTTTGGCCTGGAATTTTTATTTATTTTTTATTTATTTATTTTTTTATATATATATATATTTTTTTTTGGCGGGAAAAATTTGTTTTTTCCGGGGGGTGTGGGGGGGGGGGGTGGGTTTCAAAACTTACCCTGAAGTTTGAGATGTTTCAAATCCTACCCTATAACTTTTTTTTCTCACTTTTCTATCTAATTACACTTTTCCCTAGAACCGGACCCTATATATATATATATATATATATATATATATATATATATATATACTCCCTCCGTCCCTAAATAAATGTCCACTATCGACTTTTAAAGTCTTTTTTGCTCAACTTTGACCTTAAATTAATTCATTTGTGTTATGTAATACTTGATAAAAATTATATCAATGAAAATACATTTAAAACCCAATATATTCATATATTTTATATCAAGTATTACATAATACAAATAAAATAATTTAAGGTCAAAGTTATAAAGAGAATATTTTAAAAGTCAATAGTGGACATTTATTTAGGGACGGAGGGAGTATATAAGAATCACAATCGAACACTTTTATAACTATTTTGCCAAACATAGAGACATGTAATGGTGCGGACTCCTAACAGAGAAGCTAGCGGTGACACTCATCCTTGTGAAGGATGATTATTACTGTTATTTTTATGATGATTATTGTGACGTTTAATGTTTATAGTTTTGTAGTGCAATATTGGTGTGAATTTTGTTAGAAACCTGATTTTGGTGTATCTAATTGTAGCTTTGTTAATATAGGAAAGAGTAAATTGCAAAAATCGTCCTTGTGGTTTGGCCAAATTGCATGTTTCGTCCTTGTGGTTCATTAAGTGCAAAGATCGTCCTTATTTTGCATTGTTATGTGCACTTTTGGTCCTCCATCATTGCAAAAATCGTCCTTGTGGTTTGCCAAATTTCACTCTTGAAGGACCAAAAGTGCACATAACAGTGCAAAATAAGGACGATCTTTGCACTTAATGAACCACAAGGACGAAACGTGCAATTTGGCCAAACCACAAGGACGATTTTTGCAATTTACTCTATAGGAAACTATGCGGATAACAAGTTAATAATGCTAAGCGTGTGGTTCAAATCAAATGTAGAGTTGTATATTTTGAGTTGTTAATCAACAATGTTGGGTGATGTTTGGGATTGCTTTATAAACTGATTAGTTTCTTACTGCGGATGTTTTGTTAGATTAATAATTACAGTTTTGAGTGTTTGGATAAAAGCTTACGATTTCTAGTGATTAAGCAGTTTGGGAGTTATTGATTAGAATTGGTTATTTGATATTTGATTGTTATACCTCTTAAATTCTTAGATAAGCCGAAACACTCAAACCACTGGTATAAAAATGTGTAGACGTGTGGTCTGGACTGACCCACGACAAGTGGGCCAGGCCCGCGCAGACAGCGGCCCATCCTACACCTAAACCCTAATCCATGCCTATAAATACATGGCATGGATCCCCTTCTTCATCAGATCATAACAGGTTACCCTAAACCTAAGAACTCTTAATGGTTATATCGCACCGGTACTAACTTGACCGTCGGAGGTGGATCCCGGGGCTACGGCCTCGGGTCCACTCCTAACGGGTTCTTTGTTGAACAGGTCTAATAGGGCTCGAGAAGACGACTAACGGCCCAGGAGAGTCGTTGAATCAGTCCGCGCCAGATTATGTATCAACAAGTTGGCGCCATCCGTGGGACATGACAACAACAAGTGTCGTGCTCTTACCGGTAAACAACATTGTTTGTCGATTTGTACTTCATTGATTGATTCACATGATCACATGTTGAGGTAACAATATATTAGTCAATTATATGTTGATCCAACATTTATTTTTATGCCACTGAGCATGAATCGATACGTACGCACGTGTCACCAAAAGTAACAATTGAATCTGAAACAAATGTTTATCCTTTACGAGAATACTATAGTTTAATTCTTATTATATATTATCCGAAGGGTTGTTTAATTGTTTATCTATAGTCCGCACGATCGGACCTACTTTATCTTTTTAAAAATTAAGAAGATTTTACATAAATCTTTTAATTTGGTAAACACGATTTTACCTATAACGCACTAAGTCCGCACGATCGGACCTACTTTATCTTTTAGCCGCGAACAGCGCAGTCACGATAAATCTACCCGCGTTAGGCCGTGCGTATAGAGATCTTCGCAGACTGGCGCCATGAGCGCACTGTCACGTACAGGCACCACGATGCTAGTCAATCGCCATGAGCGCACTGGACAAAAGTCGTGGTCATCTGCGATCATCCACAAACGTTAGAGTCTATGCGGTCACGATACATCCATCTGCGTCTGTGCGTGCGATTGAAACTACTAGTCGCGGTCATGGTACATCCATCCGCACCATTGTTTTTATTATAATAAAAAAGAAAACGATCATGAGCGTACTGCGTTCGTAGATTAGCTACGTGCTACTTCTTTTATGTAGTTTGTAAAACCTCACGATAGGTGTAATTCGCACTACTACTTCTCTTATGTGTTAATTTTATATGCTACGTGCTATATATATGCTATGCGCTAATTTTTTATTTCATTATCTTTTATATGTTGCGATGCGCAGCATATACTTCTAATATTTGCATTGAGTTTTTTTTAGGATTTGAATAACTAAGTTTAATGCTCCTACACGAGTAGCACCATCAAACTTGGGGGGCTACCAGGATACGCACTGTGTGAGTACGCATCACGCAGGTATATTTGGAAGCAGATCGTACGTAAGAGGTATTGCAAGCCCGGTACAAAGACGGATTTAAATATTCGCACCCTATTGCCGCAGGGGAGACGTCCTCTGTTGGTTGTAAAGACGGATGTAATGTTCGCACCACTGCGCACAGCGCGCACCTCTGCCACAGAAGTACGTCTTCTGTCGCACCATGCTACACCGCTACTGGTACGAGAGGTACGCCCTTACCCAGGATGCAGCATACGGAATCCACCTTCACCATTGTGAGACAATCACAATCGCAATGTCAATGTTACTCAAAACGCGCCTACAAATTCGCGCCTACAAGGACGCGCCTACAAATTCGCGCCAACAAGGACGCGCCAACATGGTCATCACGCACTGCGCCACAGACCCAGTGCGCATTGTCGCATTTGGGCTGCGCGGTATGGTCTTACGTACTGTCGCACATGCCATCATGGTTGGTTGAGCCTACGCGGCCAGGAACAGAACTTAAGTCTAGCATAACATAGCCACGCACTATGTCATACTAAACTTGGGGGGCTTGTAGACGTATGGTCTGGACTGACCCACGACAAGTGGGCCAGGCCCGCGCAGACAGCGGCCCATCCTACACCTAAACCCTAATCCATGCCTATAAATACATGGCATGAATCCCCTTCGTCATCAGATGATAACAGGTTACCCTAAACCTAAGAACTCTTAATGGTTATATCGCACCGATACTAACTTGACCGTCGGAGGTGGATCCCGGGGCTACGGCCTCGGGTCCACTCCTAACGGGTTCTCTTTGTTGAACAGGTCTAATAGGGCTCGAGAAGACGACTAACGGCCCAGGAGAGTCGTTGAATCAGTCCGCGCCAGATTATGTATCAACAAAATGCAAACACAATATTTTGTTAGAACTAATAAGTTGTTTGTGCATATTTCAAAAAGCATAAGTTGTTTTAATAACTAATCTTAAACACCCCCATAAAGCTGTTTAGATGGATGGATAATGATATATGAGGTTTTGGTTGTTTTTGTTATGGATAGGACAGAGGGGAGGGTGTATGATCGTGGATTCTAGTAGGAATGAGAAGAGGTTTGAGACATGTCGAAAACGATACCAAAGGGAAGAGGATTGTATGAAATCTGAATGAAACGGACACGTAGTTTCCACCCGCTACTCTTATTATAGACCTCGACGGTTAGTATTTCCTTTCACCTGTTACTTGTATGTCCATGAAGGGAGCTTATTGGCTTTTTCAATATTTTTAATAAGCTGATAAACTTTTACCTTGGTGAGGCCACATAGTTAGGATTGCATGCCGATGTAGACTAGAATTTCTGAATTGACTTCCTTGTAGGAAATTGTTTTCAGTTATAAACTTTTACGTTGTTTTGCTATGATTGCATTCTGTTAGTTAAAATGAGTATGTCATCTATAAAGCAAATAGGCTCATACTTGTGCCAACTTTGTGTCGGAAGATGACCAAATAAAAAAAGGTTTAAGTAACATTACAAACGAAATAACCTCTTACATTTGTATGCTTGCACCTTTGACATATACTTGTAATATAATTGCAGGAACATTCATGTGTATGGTCCACGTAACATACGGACATATTTATTCCACCTAGGACTCATTATGCAAACATTACTTTGAATCTATAATAGATTTTATTCAAATTTTAACTTAGTAGATAAATTTATATCTTTGTTATGTCTTTAGGTTGTTGCTGATGATATGAATGATGCAGTAAAGTGAAGACTTGAGAACTCATGACTAAAACGGTATTGCTGTCTTGCCTTAATTCATGTTGTAGATATCTTGTTTATATTGGACAAATAGTAATGATAACATATCGGTATTGCCGACTTGATGATATCTTGATGGTTGGACCTTAGGCTGTTTTAAATAAGTTATTTGTCAAATGTATCACATGTGATTTTCAACTAGGATTTTTGTTAAATATATCACATGTGATGTTAAACTAGGTTTAGAAACTTGGGTGAAGTATAAGATATTTGAGCTGTTGTTTGTAAGTTGACAACTTTAGAGAGTGAGTTGCTAGAATAGTATATGAGCAATTAACTAAAGTGTAATCACAAATTTATAGCTTCCACTAGGCGTAATTTATGTAGTTGGTTAGATTAGATCACTCTCTGCTATTTTCTTCAAGTTTATACATTACTGGGGGTGTTTATTTTTTTTGTTAGCTAAGAGATGGGTGGGGTCCATATGGGACCCATGGCTCTTAGTGTGTCTTAATGGGGAGAGGAAGACATTTTATGCTTTGTGCATATAGATGTATTAGTGGAAATAAGTGGGTTCCACACAAAAAAGAAATATTATTATATACTTGTGTGGACCCATGTGGACCCATTCCCTTAGCTAAGGGAAAAAAGAAACACCACATTAGCTACCTAATTATTCATAAGTTTAGAATAATAGTATCCAACCACACATTGTTATCAGAAGATTTTCTACTTTGGAACTACCATTATACCCTGAAACAATTGTAAGTGTGGATTTGAGTTCAAAGGTTTGAACATCATGGTTATTATTTTTGTATGAGTTGATATTAATGCATGCTAAGGTTGCATGGACTATATCATTGCTACTTGACTAACGCGACTTGGTTTTATGAATCAGATAGCACAAGTAATGATATCACAAGTAATGGCATAGAGAGTTTTGTACAGAGATCAGAGAAGCAGGTTGGTGCAACTAATATCATAGACTTGGGAAAGGAATCTTCCCCTAATTTTTTTGTAACCAGAATTAACAATTGACAAGGATTTCCAGATTCTGGATGGAAGAGCATTTAACAATCATATTTCAAGTAACATTACTTCTGCCGCAAATGTCAGTGATAGGCATGAACCTAGTTCTGAACTTGTTCTAGTTGGAGATTGTGGTTTTCCGACATCTGCTCAAGCATTCGTCAAAGCCATCAAGAAGAACTGGACATACCAGAAGTTTTTACGTGAAAGCTAATTCAAGTTGAAGCTAGGTTGGAAGAAAATAAGAAATTGAGGGAGCGTGTTAAATTCCTCAAAGGCTTTCAGGTGGATTGTATAAAAAGGACGGGTCGTACTTTGTCTCATAAAAAGGATCTACGCTTTCAGCTAATTTCAGTTCCAAAGCCGAGAGCCAAGCTCAATAAAGATGGTTCTACTTGGAAAGTCAATCTTAATGACTCAAAAATCAGAGAAGCAATGCTCAGAGCCACAGGTCTTTGCATCAATGGAGCTTCTTGGACCGGAATCCCAGGCTACTGCCATTTCACTTTAGCCCTCAAAGATGCTGATTTTGATCGTGTTTTAGAATGCATCGTCAAATTCAAGGAACTTGTTAAATAACTGAATTCTCTTAAGTAGATGACATCTTTCAAATATGTAATTTTGTACTTCTATTTTCATGGTTTTGGCGTCTCCAGATAAGCCACTTAGTGTAGCTTAAGAACTTAAGAACCGGCATCATTACTTTATCGATAAGTGTAATTTGATTGATATGTTAAAATCACACGTGATTTCTTCCTTTAATTGCATTTTATTTTTAACATATGATTTAATATTAAAGAAATTGCATATCTATGTACTTTTTCTTATTACAAAAACTAGTAAAAAATCATATGTGATTTTTCTCAAAATCTAAAAATCACATGTGATTTTTCTTAAAATCTAAAAATCACATGTGATATAACATATGTCTGGTTATATTTTTTTATATCACATGTGATCATGCATTGACTATTTATTATAACAAAAACTAGTAAAAAATCACATATGATATAATGTGTCAATAAAGATGGTTCTACTGACTCGGACTGAGTCAAGGGTTTTATGGCATTAATATATTAGATCCACACGATTTTATTTTAGATCGAACGATTTAAACACGTTTTATTAAATAATAATAGTATTCGAAACTAGGGTTTCGATTATAATTAAAAATAATAAAAAGTATGGCGCGTGAGTTACCTTTTATGAGAGGGAAGGAGGTGGGGAAGCTCCTGTGAAAGGACGGCGGTGGGCAGTGATGGCGGTGGTGGCGTTTGGCGGTGCTAGGCTTCTCGGATGAAGCTAATGTTCTCCAGAAATGATCAACATAAGCTGATCTATCGATTGGTATAATAACTTTAGTTCATCGGAAAATTTTTTCGGCGACGGAGGTTGCCGGAATAGGTGGTGGTGGCCGGAGTTTCGCCGGAGAAGAGAGAGAGACGGGGAGAGTATGAATAGTGTGTGTGTGTGTTTTATGATTATAATAAAAAAAATTCGCCCTTTTATACTTGGTGAGGGACTAATCCTGGACAATACAAACTTGAGGGGGCGTAGAGTAAACTTTTGGGCGGGAGTACATTCTGGCAATGTAGCAATACTTTTACTTTATTCCTTGTGGGGCCCATTAGGGGTATCAAACAGACTCGAAAAATTATGAAACTTGCGCCATTGTTTCCGAAATAATTTTTCTGATAAAAATGAGTATAAATATGCATAACTTTCCAAAAATCAATTTATTTGGGAAATTCGATTCGTTTCGCATTTTCTAGGTTGTGCTGACGTAATACGGGACTAAGTTTCACATTTCTCAAGATATCTCACGTTTCTCAAGCTCAAATAAATTCAGAAAAATTTCAACTACTAAGGTGATGCAAAAATAAATATTTGGCTAGTATAAATGGTTTGGAAAATTACCGGGTGTTACAGCACATACATCATATTGGGAAATCCGTCCCGGATTTCAGTTTAACTAATCGGTTCCGGTTTCGAAGAGGTGAGGGTACTTGCGCTTGAACTCGTCCTCGCGTTCCCAGGTGAATTCGGGTCCTCTCTTGGAATTCCAGCGAACTTTCACAAGGGGAATTTGGCTCCTCTTTACTCGTTTGATCTCACTCTCCATAATCTCTACAGGCTCTTCAATAAAGTTCATTTTCTCATCAAATTGAATCTCATCGAGTAGGATCACGGCTGTCTCATCGGATAGACATTTCTTCGAATTTGACACGTGGAAGGTGGGGTGAACTCTATTGAGCTCAGGAGGCAATTCCAGCCTATAGGCTACAGGACCAACCCTGTTCAGAATCTTGAACGGTCCAATGTACCTTGGGTTCAGCTTTCCACATTTGCCAAACCGTATCAAGCCTTTCCACAGTGAAACTTTCAGCATAACTTTGTCTCCGACCTGAAACTCTAGCAGTTTACGTCTCACATCCGCGTAACTCTTTTGACGATCTCTCGCGATCTTCAATCGGTTCTTAATCTGCACAATCTTTTCGGTAGTCTCACGAACGATATCCGGCCCGATGAGCTGAGCTTCTCCTACCTCAGCCCAACAGATGGGTGATCGACATTTCCGGCCATACAATGCCTCAAACGGTGCAGCCTTAATACTTGCATGATAGCTGTTGTTATACGAAAACTCGATCAAGGGCAAATGAGTATCCCACCCATTTCCAATATCAATTACGCAGGCCCTGAGCATATCCTCCAATGTCTGAATCGTCCATTCACTCTGGCCATCTGTTTGCGGGTAGTAGGCAGTACTCATGTCGAGGTTCGTGCCAAAGGCATCTTGAAGCGATTGCCAAAAATTAGAAGTGAATCTGCTGTCTCTGTCAGAGATGATCGATATTGGGGCTCCATGCCTCGATACTATTTCCTTCACATAGAGCCTTGTCAACTTATCCATGCTGTAATTCTCTTTGATCGGTAGGAAGTGTGCTGATTTCGTCAATCGATCGACTATAACCCAGATAGCGTCAAAACCAGTTGCAGTCCTTGGGAGTTTGGTGACGAAGTCCATAGTAATTCTCTCCCATTTCCATTCAGGAATTTCAGGCTGTTATAGAAGACCAGACGGTTTCTGATGTTCGGCCTTAACTTTCGCGCACGTCATACATCTGCGAACATAATCAGCAACTTCTGCCTTCATGTTTGGCCACCAATATAATTCTTTGAGATCATGATACATTTTTTCGGATCCTGGGTGTATAGAATACTTTGACTTATGAGACTCATGCATGATCAAATCTCGCAGTCCTCCATAACTCGGCACCCAACTTCTTCCTTTAAAACACAAGGTTCCGTCTGAACGCTTCTCAAACTTCTTCTGTATCATTCCATAAAGATTCTCATTCTGGAAATCTTCTTGTTTGACAGCTTCTTCTTGAGCACGGAGGATTTGAGCGAGAAGGTTTGAATTGATGTTCATAACCAAAGCTCGAACTCGTAGCGGTTTCAATCGTTCCTTACGGCTCAAGGCATCAGTATAACACCCCCATTTTAGCTATGCAGCGGAATACCACATAGGGTGATATATATTCGTCACATTGTACAATTATAGTAAACAACTTTAAAACAAAGTCATTTTTAAAACATTCGCATTCGATAATTTATCAGAGTCAACAAGGTCCCAAAAGTTTTTGACATAGTCAAAAGATGCATAAGTTTTAGAAGTTTAGAACATTATCGAATGAAAACTTTTATTTAAACGTGAGCCATCATATAGATATCCATTCCTTGCGTAGCCCATCCAAGCTGAAAGTCACTTACGGACCTGAGATAAAACATGCTAAAAAGTCAACATAAAGTTGAGTGAATTCATAGAGTTTAATAAGTAATAAGTTGAATACAAGTATTTTTCTTTCATCGGGCGACAAGTAATGCATATACAAGTCGTATAATATGATTATAGTATCAAGCTCATGACCCCGAACCTTGACAATAATTAATATGCCCTAAAGAGGTAAGTTTGCCAATTTACCTAAATCTCTCAATATTATGCTATCCGTTGAATATGAGCGCGACTCATCCGGACAGGCTTGTCAAACCAAATATGCATATTCATAATATTAGCGTTTCCCACGGAATTAACGGTTCATGATGTTAGGGACTTTTAATGGCAAGGCTACTCAAAAACTATAATCATGTAATCGGGTCCAGCATACCAAAAGTTACTTGCATTCAGTTTTAAAAACTAGCATGTATCCCCCTCGCGAGGTTTATAAAATAATAAAATGAGTAAAGGCGAGGCTATGAACTCACCGTGAATAAAGGAAATAGCACGGAACAACTAGTGGAGAAAAATAGTCACGCAAGCTCTACGATGAACCTAAAATAGATATACGCTTGTCTTAGGTTTTTAAAATAAACATCGATTCGGAACTCTACTTGTCGAGGAGGTGGAAGTCCCGAAAGATCATCAGGAAATACTTCAGGAAAATCCTGAACAACAGGTACATCTTCTAGTCGTTTTTCAACTGACTCTTTCATTGTCACTTGTGCTAGAAACATCTGGCACCCTTGCTCAATGTACCTTTGAGCCTTGATACGAGTTATGATTTTTAATTGAGACCCATCTCTATCACCTCTGATTTGTAGTGTTTTGTTGTTATATGGAATACGAACAACTTTTTCACCACAGACAATAACCGCGTTTAGATCGGATAACCAATCCATTCCAATAATGACATCAAAAGTACCAAGTTCAATTGGCATGAGGTCAATACTAAATGGTTGGTTCGCGAGATTTATGGTACAACCCTTTAGAATAGAATTTGTACTAACCAATTTCCCATCGGCTAATTCGACTTCATAACTATAGTTTAACTTAACCGGGTTAATATCTATCAATGCGCTAAAACCAGTTGACACAAAGCTTTTGTCCGAACCCGAATCAAATAAAACTTTAGCATAATGATTATTAAGAAGAAACGTACCCGTCACGACATTCGGGCCTTGCTGCTCTGCATTTCCTATCACATACACACGTCCACGAGCATTTCCATCTTGACCTTTCCCCTTCTTCGGGCAGTTGCTACTGAGATGCCCTTTCTCCCCACAGTTATAACATGTTATGATTGGCTGTGCGTTAGCACCAGTAGCTATAGCCTTACCCCTACAGTTTTTCGCTATATGTCCCTGTTTTCCACAACTGCTACATTTCGCACTACAGTAGCCATGGTGATTCTTATTGCAGCGATTACAGAAAGGAGGAGGTCCATTGTAACCACCTCTTCCAGTTGGGGCTTCAGTCATTGCCCTCACATTTTCTCGCCTTCTGTTCTGCTGCTGATGATGATTATTGTTGCGGCCTTGAGTGTTGTAGTCGTTTCTCCTCTTGTCATCATTCCACTTTCTCTTGTTTTGGTTGTTGTTGTTAGCATTGCGAGTCGTCTCGTCCTCCACTACTTGTGCCATAAGTTTCTGAGTAACACGAATGGCTTCATCTAGAGTTTTTGGATTAGCAGCGGTCACGTTCCCCTTAATGCTTCGGGGAAGACCCTTAAGAAAAGCCTCTAATTTCCTTTCAAACTCAGGTAGCACATTTGGACACAAAACTTCTAGCTCTTGGAACCTTCGGATGTAAGTTTCAATATCATTGCCTTTGACCGTGAGATAGTAGAATTCTGTCTCAAGTCTTCTTATTTCACTCCGAGGACAGAACTTTTCAGTCATCTTTTTCTTCAGATCGGTCCAAGTTGTTGCATAAGCCGCTTCCATTCCAATGGGTTGAACATAAGAGTTCCACCATGATTTGGCGTGCTCTTGTAGAGTACCTGCCGCATACTTGACTTTACATTTTTCTGAACAGTTACTAAGCATGAACGCAGTCTCACAACTTTCAAACCAATGTATCAATGCAACCGCCCCTTCAGTTCCCTTGAACTTAGTGGGCTCACAACCCAATAATTGCTTGAAGGTACAACCACGTGTCGCAGCGTCACCGGCAGCCCCAGCGGCTCCAACACCGCCTCCAACATTATTAGCTCTTATAGCTCGATCTTCGGCTAAAGCCGCGGCTACACTGTCAGCGACTAACTTTCGTATAGCTGCTTGAGACATTCCTTTTGGTGGCATGATTCTATCACAACACAAGAAAATTTTGATGAATAATCATACAATGACATAGATATAATCATGTACAAGTAAACCGAATATGAAAGAGATTACAACGATATAAAGTGGAGTTTAAGAAATGACAACTTCATCATTACATACAAAAGATCAATACATTGTTCGATCGTATTACAAAATTTGACAAGGTCATCATACTTAATGATAATAGTTCTACTAACTGATACATTCAGTTTAGCAATTACAAAATGAGGAACAACAACAAAATACAACGATAGGAATAAAAATACATAGAATACTAAGAGTCACGAGGGGATCCTCGTGGCTCGGGTGGTGGAGTCTCCCCAAAAATAGTCAACACATCAACAACCTCACATGACCTCTCATTTTCCATCCTCGCTCTAAGCACCTCCTCCCAATGAGAGTAGGCCCAACGCCTCATTTCATAAAAATCTTTCTCAAGTCTTTCATTATACATATCAGCAAACATCAAAGCCAAACTCTTGTCTTCCAACTTATGTTTCAATCTCTTATTTTCACCTCTAAGACCTTCATTATCTAACTCTCTAACACGCTTACCCAACATAGCCACTTCACGGTCTGTCTTGTCAACATGGTGTTCTACTACCCCCAAATCAAAATCAAGCAAATCCATTCGTCCATGCCCAATTTTGTCCCTAGATATAGCACTAGCATTCTCGAGCTCTCTTACTCTCATTTTGCTCTCTAGAAGTCTAACTCTACCATGAATAGAGTTAATATCCCTCCTCATATACCCAGGTACTAAATCCTCGGGTTCATAAGCAGTGGGAGCAGCCGAAGATGATCCACCCCTCTCGTGGATAACCCTAGGAAATCGGCGTTCCAAGAGAGGAACCTGTCTAATGGTGCCAACAGTGGCACGTGCACCTTATCGACTGGCACCGTCAGAAATGAAGGAGCTATCGGAACAATTACAAGAATTGTCTGAAAAAGGGTTCATTCGACCGAGCTCGTCACCTTGGGGAGCTCCGGTGCTATTTGTGAAAAAGAAGGACGGATCCTTTCGAATGTGTATCGATTATCGTGAGCTTAACAAATTAACGATCAAGAATCGTTATCCACTTCCGAGAATTGATGATCTATTTGATCAACTTCAAGGCTCAAGCGTGTATTCCAAAATCGACCTGCGATCAGGTTATCACCAACTCCGTATTCGAGAAGAAGACACTCTAATTACTGCGTTTAGAACTCGGTATGGTCATTACGAGTTCAAAGTGATGCCGTTTGGGTTGACTAATGCGCCTGCAGTATTTATGGACTTGATGAATCGTGTGTGCAAACCGTACCTCGACAAGTTTGTGATCGTGTTTATTGATGACATTTTGATTTACTCCAAGAACAAGGAAGAACATGCGAAACACTTGAAGATTATCTTGGAGTTACTCAAGGAAGAGCAATTGTATGCCAAGTTCTCGAAATGTGATTTTTGGCTGGAATCCGTACAATTTCTCGGTCATGTAATCAATAGCAGTGGTGTTCATGTAGATCCTGCAAAGATTGAGGCTATTAAGAATTGGTCTCCGCCAACGACACCAACAGAAGTGAGGCAATTCTTAGGACTTGCTGGCTATTACCGAAGATTCATCGAAGGGTTTTCTATAATAGCCAAACCTCTTACCAAGTTGACTCAGAAAAATAAGAAGTATGAGTGGGGTGAAGACGAAGAAGAAGCCTTTCAAATACTAAAACAGAAGCTTTGTAGTGCGCCAATATTAGCATTGCCAGATGGGACGGAAGATTTTGTGGTTTATTGTGACGAGTCAATCAAAGGTTATGGAGCTGTACTGATGCAACGACAAAAGGTCATAGCATATGCTTCACGACAATTGAAGTCTCATGAAGAAAACTATACTACCCACGATCTAGAATTGGGTGCTGTGGTTTTTGCTCTTAGGCTATGGAGGCACTACTTGTATGGTACAAAGTGTACTGTGTATACTGATCACAAGAGTCTCCAATATATTCTAGACCAAAAAGAGCTCAACATGAGGCAACGAAGATGGATTGAACTCCTAAGTGATTATGATTGCGAAATCCGTTATCACCCGGGGAAGGCGAACGTAGTGGCTGATGCTTTAAGCAGAAAGGAAAGGGCAAAACCATTACGTGTAAGATCACTGGTAATGACGGTCCTTCCCAGGTTACCCGAGCAAATTCTTGAAGCTCAAGCGGAAGCAATAAAAGAAGAAAATGTGAAGGCTGAAAATCTGGGAAGAGGGATAAAACCCATATTCGAAACTCGTTCTGACGGAACCCGATTGTTTAATAGACGTGTTTGGTTACCACTGTTTGGAGGTTTGAGAGACTTGATTATGCACGAGTCTCATAAATCCAAATACTCTATTCATCCGGGGTCAGATAAAATGTACCATGATTTGAAACAGTTGTACTGGTGGCCGAACATGAAGGCTGAGATCGCTACTTATGTTGGCAAATGTTTGACGTGTGCAAAAGTTAAGGCGGAACACCAAAAGCCGGCTGGACTCCTTCAACAACCCGAGATCCCAGTTTGGAAATGGGAGAGAATCACCATGGATTTCATTACTAAGCTCCCTAGAACTTCAAGTGGTTATGATGCGATTTGGGTCATTGTGGATCGTTTGACAAAATCTGCTCATTTCCTACCAATAAAGGAGACTTACAGCATGGAGAAGCTTGCTCAATTGTACTTAAAGGAAATTGTCTGTAGGCATGGTATACCTATATCAATCATATCTGACAGAGATAGCCGGTTTACATCAAGGTTTTGGAAGTCACTCCAAGATGCCTTGGATACAAAGCTAGATATGAGTACGGCGTACCACCCACAGACGGATGGTCAGAGTGAAAGAACAATACAAACTTTAGAAGATATGTTGCGGGCATGTGTGATCGACTTTGGGAGTAGTTGGGATCGACATTTGCCGTTAGCCGAATTCTCCTATAACAACAGTTATCATTCAAGCATTAAGATGGCACCATTTGAAGCTCTTTATGGACGAAGATGCAGATCACCGGTTTTCTGGAATGAAGTTGGGGATAGCCAACTCACGGGTCCAGAGATAATTCGTGAAACAACGGAAAAGATATTTAAAATCAAAGACCGTTTACTAACTGCTCGTAGTCGTCAGAAAAGCTATGCAGATGGTAGACGTAGACCTTTGGAGTTTAATGTTGGCGATAGAGTTATGCTCAAGGTCTCGCCATGGAAGGGTGTAGTTCGTTTCGGTAAACGTGGAAAGCTAAGTCCACGATATATTGGACCATTCAAGATCCTAGCTAGGGTTGGTCTAGTTGCATACAAGTTAGAGCTACCGGAAGAACTTCAGGGCATTCATAACACCTTTCATGTTTCTAATCTTAAGAAGTGTTTGTCAGACGAAAGTCTCATCATTCCATTAAAGGAACTACGAATCGATGACAAGCTACACTTCATCGAAGAACCAATTGAGATCGTGGATCATGAAGTAAAGAAGCTCAAGCAAAGTCGCATCCCCATTGTAAAGGTTCGTTGGAATACCCGACGAGGACCTGAATTCACATGGGAACGCGAGGATCAAATCAAGAGCAAGTATCCTCATCTCTTCGCAAGTAAACCTTCAGGGGATAAAGCGAATTGAGCGCCGGGATGACGCTCTCTTAAGGGGTAGGTACTGTAACCTTTCGTAAATTCAAGTCATTCTTTAATCTATAATATATTTGGTTTCCTCTCGAGTAAAAATTTAAATTTAAATTTTTACCCGATTTAACAAATTTTGCGTTTTTAGCTTTTCTCGAGCCGTGCTTGGGATTTCTATCCCGGTCCTTGTCTCAAGTGACTCAATATCCTCTCATTTGTCCTTAGAAACCAAGTGAATATATTTTTCACATTTCTCACTTCGTTTCACAATTTCGTTAGTTTTAAGCATCTACTCGCGTTTTAACAATTTAACCCTTACACCATATTTCACCCTTACATTTTTACATCTACTTAATACCTTTTAAAAAAAAAAAATGATAAAACCCTCCCTTAAACTCCCTAGGCCGGCCCCTTTAATTAATCCCACACACTTCCACTTTTCAATTCCAAGAAAACACACTCATAACTCCCCCATGCAAATCTAAGAAAAACCATCCATTTCCTCCTCCTCCTACCCCATTTTCTGCCGAAAATCACCCTAAATACCACCCATATCATCTTGATTTTTATTGCAAAATCATCCATACAACATCCTCTTGAAGATACTCTCAAAAGATGGTGATTTGAATCACGTTTTTGAAGGTTTTGTTGATGTTTTTGAAGGTTTTATGAACCATTCTTCTTCTTCAATTTTAGTTAGCTCACAAAATGTTTTTGTGGCTGTAGGTTGAAGCCTCACACGACCATAGGAAGATCCTCCTTCAAGCTTGCAAGAGTTGGTCTTGGTGGTGTCATCTTGGTTGATCATCAATCCTTGTTCTTGAAAGATTCTTGTGTTGTTCATCACTTTTGTAAGAAACCCATCACCAACTTTATTTATTTTTATCATTTCACTACTGTAAAAATTATATATCTTGGTGTGTTTGAACATTATATAAGTTGTTATGCTTAGATAGGCTTGGTACATAATTTAAAACACAATGAAAACCCTAAAAGACTAGACCTTCAAACTGTGAATCTGAACCAACGACAAAGATGGAGTAAACTGTACTAATCAGTAAACATTGGACATAAACTAAAAATATGGGGTTTTAGATCTATGTCTTGCGGTCGTTTTGACGGGAATTTCATTAAATAACTCATTACGATGATTAAATTAGAAATGTTTTGGTAAAACATGTCATAACCTGAGTAACAGATTTGAAACGTACAAAAGTCATTTTTTTTGTGAATAACCCACTGTTACTCAAAGAATGAAAGTTGTAGATAACATCTTAACTTAAACGTGGCCGCAAGAATGGGATTATTTTGATTAGTAGAACTCCAGATATTGTATTTTTAGTGGGACTGTTGTAATTATGAAAACTGCTGGACTGAATAGAATGGACAAATTAATAATTTAGCTGCTGCTATGTAATTTTTGACCAAGTGGGACCCACAAAACTTGTTAGTACAGATGAATACCTTTCCGGGGATATAAAGAACTTAATTTTTTGACTTACGGTTTGCAAGTAACGGATTTTTAGATGTAAACAAATTACTAAACTTTCCATCAGCTTTGGTATAAAAATGTATAAACATGTTTTAAGCTTTATAAAAATTTGACCTTTGATACATTTTTGGACCACCTAATATATTTTTGAACCCTCAGGTTTAATGTGAACTTTTTGGCTAAAACTTGACCCATGGGCTAAAAATTGAACCTTAGGCTAATCTTGGACTTTTATCATACATGATTGGACTTAGGGACAAGTATAGAATATTTACTTGAATTTTGATAACTTGTAAATGCTAAGCTAAAACTTGTAATAACTAGGAACTATGTACCAAGCATAATTAAGATCATAACTTATATAACTAAATTGCATCAATGTTTATTTTAAAAACCTAAGACAAGCGTATACCTATTTTAGGTTCATCGTAGAGCTTGCGTGACTATTTTTCTCCACTAGTTGTTCCGTGCTATTTCCTTTATTCACGGTGAGTTCATAGCCTCGCCTTTACTCATTTTATTATTTTATAAACCTCGCGAGGGGGATACATGCTAGTTTTTAAAATAAACATTGATGCAATTTAGTTATATAAGTTATGATCTTAATTATGCTTGGTACATAGTTCCTAGTTATTACAAGTTTTAGCTTAGCATTTACAAGTTATCAAAATTCAAGTAAATATTCTATACTTGTCCCTAAGTCCAATCATGTATGATAAAAGTCCAAGATTAGCCTAAGGTTCAATTTTTAGCCCATGGGTCAAGTTTTAGCCAAAAAGTTCACATTAAACCTGAGGGTTCAAAAATATATTAGGTGGTCCAAAAATGTATCAAAGGTCAAATTTTTATAAAGCTTAAAACATGTTTATACATTTTTATACCAAAGCTGATGGAAAGTTTAGTAATTTGTTTACATCTAAAAATCCATTACTTGCAAACCGTAAGTCAAAAAATTAAGTTCTTTATATCCCCGGAAAGGTATTCATCTGTACTAACAAGTTTTGTGGGTCCCACTTGGTCAAAAATTACATAGCAGCAGCTAAATTATTAATTTGTCCATTCTATTCAGTCCAGCAGTTTTCATAATTACAACAGTCCCACTAAAAATACAATATCTGGAGTTCTACTAATCAAAATAATCCCATTCTTGCGGCCACGTTTAAGTTAAGATGTTATCTACAACTTTCATTCTTTGAGTAACAGTGGGTTATTCACAAAAAAAATGACTTTTGTACGTTTCAAATCTGTTACTCAGGTTATGACATGTTTTACCAAAACATTTCTAATTTAATCATCGTAATGAGTTATTTAATGAAATTCCCGTCAAAACGACCGCAAGACATAGATCTAAAACCCAATATTTTTAGTTTATGTCCAATGTTTACTGATTAGTACAGTTTACTCCATCTTTGTCGTTGGTTCAGATTCACAGTTTGAAGGTCTAGTCTTTTAGGGTTTTCATTGTGTTTTAAATTATGTACCAAGCCTATCTAAGCATAACAACTTATATAATGTTCAAACACACCAAGATATATAATTTTTACAGTAGTGAAATGATAAAAATAAATAAAGTTGGTGATGGGTTTCTTACAAAAGTGATGAACAACACAAGAATCTTTCAAGAACAAGGATTGATGATCAACCAAGATGACACCACCAAGACCAACTCTTGCAAGCTTGAAGGAGGATCTTCCTATGGTCGTGTGAGGCTTCAACCTACAGCCACAAAAACATTTTGCGAGCTAAATAAAATTGAAGAAGAAGAATGGTTCATAAAACCTTCAAAAACATCAACAAAACCTTCAAAAACGTGATTCAAATCACCATCTTTTGAGAGTATCTTCAAGAGGATGTTGTATGGATGATTTTGTAATAAAAATCAAGATGATATGGGTGGTATTTAGGGTGATTTTCGGCAGAAAATGGGGTAAGAGGAGGAGGAAATGGATGGTTTTTCTTAGATTTGCATGGGGGAGTTATGAGTGTGTTTTCTTGGAATTGAAAAGTAGAAGTGTGTCGGATTAATTAAAGGGGCCGGCCTAGGGAGTTTAAGGGAGGGTTTTATCATTTTTTTTTAAAGGTATTAAGTAGATGTAAAAATGTAAGGGTGAAATATGGTGTAAGGGTTAAATTGTTAAAACGCGAGTAGATGCTTAAAACTAACGAAATTGTGAAACGAAGTGAGAAATGTGAAAAATATATTCACTTGGTTTCTAGGGACAATTGAGAGGATATTGAGTCACTTGAGACAAGGACCGGGATAGAAATCCCAAGCACGGCTCGAGAAAAGCTAAAAACGCGAAATTTGTTAAATCGGGTAAAAATTAAAATTAAAATTTTTACTCGAGAGGAAACCAAATATATTATAGATTAAAGAATGACTTGAATTTACGAAAGGTTTTGGGCATCCTTTTTCACACACAACTTTCTGAGTTCAAAACTCTTATCACATCTTTTCTTCTTGATCATTTAGTTTAGTTTTCTTTTGTTTAAAGAGTGATCCAATCATCCAACCAAGTGATCACCTTCATTCCTCTACTAGTGCAAGAGAAGAACACAAGGTATCAAAGAAGATACAAAGTGTTGTAGTTATAGTTAATCAAGTGGATCAAGGGTAGATCGGGTAGATCGAGTCAAGTGTGTTGATTGTGTGAAGTAGTAAGGATCGTGTGGATCGTGGTAGATTGGTACTAGCTAAGACTAGTACTCGAAATTTAGCTTAGTGTCGGAAATAAGGATAAGCGACGTTGTACGGTTTTCTCCGCCTAAAGGGAGCTTTGTTGACATAGTGCTTAGAACTCTCGAGTGTGGTACTCGGGGAGTGGAGTAGGGCGAAGAAGAGCTTCGTGACCGAACCACTATAAATCTCTTTGTCCCGGTTTGATCTTTCCATCTCATTTCTTTATATTTATTCTTTATATTATGGTAGGATTGTTTAGTGTTCATATTGATGTTGATTGATTTCACAAAAGAATCGAATCAAAGTTTTTCACAAGTAAAGATTTAAAACAAGTTAAAAACCGATAAAACTATTCAACCCCTCCTACTAGTTTTCCACACTCTTACATGGTATCAGAGCCATTGTAGATCCTAAACCCTGAAAACACCAAAAAACTTCCGCTCCAAAACCTGCTACTGTCTTCTTTTCTCCTTTAAGTTTGTGTCGATCGTTGGTACAATAGGATTACCAGTCGACTAGTTTGTTTGTTTGGAGGTCGATCATTGGCTTTGTGATAGCCAGTCACCCTTCTTGTTTGATAAGTTTTGTGTCGATCGTTCGTATCATCATATTACCAGTCGACTTATCTGTTTGGTTCTTATTTATTGTTGCTTCTCCTCTTGGTTCTCTGTTGACACGTTTTCCCTAAACCCTAATATACTTACTGCTTCATTAATATTCCACCCTACCATTCACTGTTACATTAAAATAACTAACCCTAGCCCTACTTTACATCCCGCGACCTTATGTACCCACTGTTCCATCACTGTTACTTCAATCACTATTACATCATGACCGTCATTGATCCTCCCCCTCAACCACTAATCCTACTTTCCAACAAACTAATGACTATCACCAACCTTAATAACCTCATTCCCGTTAAGTTTGATATCGAAGAGATGAACTATTCATTTTGGGTCTATTCTTGCCATAATCTTTGTAAGGGACATTCCCTTTTGGATCATATCATGGCCAAGGACAAGGATGACACATCCTCAAGCGCCACGACACCTCTGGATGCCGAATGGCTAAAGGTTGACTCCATCATCCTCTCTTGGATCTTTGTAACGATGTCCAAAACCCTTCAACAAAGAATTGTTGTTGAAAATCCACAATCGGCTAAGGAAGCATGGGACATACTTGCCGATATTTTCCATGACAACGAACGTACACGCTCCATTGCCTTGAAGGCGGAACTACGTTCCTTGAAACTTGGGGACTTGACCATCGATGCATACTTTCACAAGATTAAATCAATTGCGACCATTTTGACCTCTCTTGGGTCACCTATGAACTCGGATGATGTGGTTACATTTGCACTTGAAGGCTTACCCGCAAGGTATGATAACATCTCCACCATTATTGCTCATCGGGACCCGTTTTCGGATCTCAAGACCGTTCGATCTATGCTCGCCACGGAGGAGATGCGGTTGAAGTCACGGGGACAAGACACACAGTAGGTGCTTCTACTGCCTCAAACCAACGTCTATGGATAAGGTAAATAAGTCATTTTTCAACTTTATGGATAAGGTAAATAAGTCGTGTTTCAACTTTAATAAAGGTTCATGTCGCTTTGGTGTGTCTTGCAAGTTCTTACATAATGGGGTACATGGTCTTGCTACTCATACATCTAGCTCAAATGATATACTGACCTCAACATTGATACCTATGGATCTCCAAACTTTACAAAACCTATTAGCTATGCTTGGTTGTAATGGAACTAGTAATACTCTTGCTAACACAGTAGGTGCTTCTACTACCTCAAACCAACGTGCACAACCAGTGGGTTTTTATACTAATAGTGGACTGCTCAGTGTTGTTAACATACCAACATACACGGCCCATTCTTCCTTGGCCCAGCAGTTTGCTCCACCAGGCTTTGTGCATCCTTTGGCCCAACAGACAGCCTAGCCCGCTCAGACCTTTGCACCGGGTCATAATACATACCTAGGTCACATTTTTTACCCAGGTCAGAATCCTACACAGGCTGGTCACTTGGGACTGGGGGGGTCAGTTTGTTTTGGCAGGTCAGCAGGGGAGTCAACAAGGGTTGGGGGTCCGTGTGTTTTGACAGGTCAACAGTAGGGTTCATTTGGTGTAGCTAGTCAATAACATGGTTCATTTGGTCAACAGCCCCTCGCTGGTCAATATCCGGGTTAACAGCAGGCACCTACGGGTTTTAAGGTTCGTTTGGGTTAACTGCCGGGTCAAGAAACTCTTTTGCCGAATGACTTCACACCTTAATGATTCTTTCAATAATCTAAGTGATGTTTTTAATTCGTGTATTTATTTATCTGTTGCAGTTGGTGACGGCCATTCTGTTCCCGTTACCAACTCTGGCCATAGTGTTTTGCCTACGCCTTTTCGACCCTTTTATTTAAATAACGTGCTCATTACTCCTAACATTGTAAAAAATTTGATTTATGTTCGTCAGTTTGTTGTGAAAATTATTGTATTGTTGAGTTTGATTCTTTTGGTTTCTTTGTTAAGGACTTCAAAACTCGTCGGGTGCTGCTCCGCTATGATAGCACTGGACCTCTTTACCCTGTTACGAAGCCCCCTCCCATTCCTCACGTCTATCTCACCAGTCAGTACACGTGGCATCAGCATCTTGGACATCCAGGAAGTGAAGTGCTACATCGTGTTATTTCCAATAATTCTAATTCATGTAATAAGGAGAAGTCTCCCGTGCTCTGTCATGCCTGCCAGCTTGGCAAGCATGTGCGACTTCTGTTTGTCAGTTCCTCTGCTTTAGTTCAGTCATGTTTTGACATTGTTCACTCAGACTTGTAGACTTACCCAATTCCGAGTCTGTCTGGATTTAGATACTATGTTTTATTTCTAGATCATTATTCTCAATTTGCCTGGGTTTATCCTTTGGTTAATAAATGTAATGTTTTTCCAAATTTATGTTGTTCTGTTTATTTGTTAAAAAATCAATTTAAGTGTGATATAAAGTCATTTCAGTGTGTCCATGGTGGTGAATTTGACAACCACGCATTTCATAAATTATTTGCCGATAATAGAATTCAGCTTCGTTTCTCGTGTCCACGCACTTCTCAATAGAACGGAAAATCTGAAAGAATGATTCGAACCATTAATAACATTATTCAGACATTATTATTTCAAGCTCAACTACCCCCTAATTATTGGACTGAATCACAAACTTGGTGCCCGATTATAGTCTTTTACGTGTTTTGGGTGTCTTTGTTACCCCCACCTAGACACCAATCACAAACTTGGTGCCCGTGCCACACCTGCTATATTTTTGGGCCATGCCACTAATCACCGTGGATACCGTTGCCTAGACCTAAACACTAATAAAATTATGATCTCACGCCATGTTACGTTTGATGAAACAGTTTTTTCATTTGGTTCCATGACACCCACTGTAAGTCCCTCATATGATTTTCTAGATGACTCACCAAATGTCATTTACAATATTATAAAGTTGACACCTTCACATACACCTTCACTCGTTCATACACCTCAAACACCCAATCATGTTCCTAGTGACACTCCTGTTACCACAACCTCGCTCTCATCCGCCCATTCAGAGCCCCTCACTCCACCCGCTGTTGACTCCCTTTCATCAGCCTAACATGACCCTTCCCTATCACTTACCAACACTGCTACTAACCCGAATATTAAAACACTTTCACCCATTTCCGTTTCCCAAGCTCCGTCTACTACCACTATTAACCCAAACCCAGTTTAGGTTCATCCCATGGTCACAGCTTCCGTGTCGGGACTAACCGTCCTACTCAGCATTTTTCTTTTCATGGGTCTTCGGTCTCCCCCTTACCCAAAACATATAACGATGTGTTCAATGATCATAATGTTGGGATTCAAAGACTTCAACATGTTGCTGATGTTAAGATTGCTCATACGGTTAAGACTGCTCAGGTATTACAAAGAAAAAGCTCCAAGACATTAATGCTTCTAATAAAAGTTTTACTACTGCTGGTGTATTTTACTACTGCTGGTGTATTTTACTACTATTGGTGATGCTGAAGAACTTCAAGAAAATACACTAAGTAGTTAGTGCTGCCAGACTTAAAGTTAATGATGCTAGTTCAGAATTACAACTGCTAAAGGATTACTGCTGCTAGAGTTAGAGTTAAGACTGCTAGTCTATATTGAGACTTAGTTAATGTTGCTAATGAGATACACTTGTATAGTCGGTTAGATAAGTATAGAAAAGATTCTAAAAAGGTTTATATTGTACAGGAAGTTATTGTAAGCCGACTAGGACTCCTTAGTCTATAAAAGGAGGTCTTAGGGCATTGAGTTAGATACGTGTTTTTCATATAGCTTCAAGGTTGTAAACCCTAATACTAGGAGAGTATTCGTATTATTTATTAATAATATTGAAGTTGTTTTGTTTGTTAATCTTGTGTTATAAATTGTTTTACTGTTACATTACAAGTTCTTCTTAAAGTTAAAGTCTAGATTCTGCATAGACTTTAATATACTCAAAGACAGTTTCTATATAGTTGTTTTAGATTTATCTAAGATAATTTAACCTTTACAAGCTAAGGGATTCGATCAAATGTATAACTGGGATCAACAAGTGGTATCAGAGCCAGGTTCTAGAAGTTGTGATCTACACAAAGAAGAACCTGTTTAAACTCGATATTGTTTAATCTTACTGAAGACATGGACTCAGACTCTGCACATATGGTTACTACATCAAGGGTTCCAATGCTCAAGGCTAATGAATATGAAATCTATAGACTACGAATTGAGCAGTACATTCAGATGATTGATTTCCAACTCTGGGATATCATTGAGAATGGAAACGAAAAACCAAAAGCAACAAAATCTGCAGAAAGTGTTACTACAATTGTGCCTCTTACAACTGCTGAGGAAAAAGCTCAAAGAAGACTTGAAGTCAAGGCAAGAAGCATGTTGATGATGGCCATTCCTAATGAGCATCAGTTGAAGTTCAACTCCATTAAAGATGCTAAGTCTCTAATGGAAGCTATTGAAAAGGGATTTGGAGGTAATGCTGCTACAAAGAAGACAAAGAAGAATCTTTTGAAGCAGCAGTATGAAAACTTCTCTACTCAAGGTTATGAGGTGCTGGATCAAACCTTTGATCGACTTTATAAGCTTATAAGTCAACTAGAGATCTTGGGTGAGCAGATCTCTTGGGAATATGTGAATCAAAAGTTTTTGAGAAGCTTTTCCTCAGAATGGAACACAAATTTTGTTATGTGGAGAAACAAATCTGATCTTGACACAATGAGCCTAGATGATCTTTACAACAACCTCAAAGTCTATGAACCTGAAGTCAAAGGATCATATAGCTCCAGTACAAATACACAAAACATGGCTTTTGTGTCCTCCTCAAATAACACTAGCAGTACCAATGAGGCAGTTAATACTGCTCATGGAGTTACTACTGCTACCACTCAAGTTACGGCTGCTAATTCAACAAATGTTGACAACTTGAGTGATGCTGTGGTTTATGCTTTCTTGGCCAGTCAACCCAACAGTCCTCAACTAATGAATGAGGATTTGGAACAAATTCATCCAGATGATGTGGAAGAGATGCATTTAAGATGGCAGATGGCAATGCTGACAATGAGAGCTAGGAGATTCTTGAACAAAACTGTAAGGAAGCTGACAGTCAATGGGAATGATCACATTGGCTTTGACAAGTCCAAGGTGGAATGCTACAATTGTCACAGGAAGGGTCATTTTTCCAGAGAATGCAGGGCACCAAGGAGCCAAGACTACATGAATGGAGAAAGCTCAAGGAAAACTGTGCCTGTGGAAACAACTAATTCCACAGCTTTGGTATCTTGTGATGGTTTAGGTGGCTATGATTGGAGTGACCAGGCTGCAGAAGGACCCAACTATGCATTGATGGCTTATTCATCTTCAAGCTCAAGTTCTGACTCTGAGGTATCTAATGAATCTGGTTGTTCTTATAAATCTTGCTTAGATACTGTTTAGTCACTTAAAGCTCAAAATAATCAACTGATAGAAGATTTAAGAAAGTCTGAGTTAATGTGTTTAGGTTATAAATTAGGGCAAGAGTCAGTGGAGAAAAGACTTGAATTCTTTAAAACAAATGAGACTGAGTTAGTAGAAAAGATTAATGTTTTAAAGAGTGAAATTATGTTAGAGATGAGCTTATCAAGGAACTTAGAAGAAGAATTGAAGTAGCTCAGAAAGAAAAAGATGTATTTCAACAGGAAAAGAAAGCATTCAATTTAAAGTGAATAGGCTTGAACTTGCATCTGAGAGTGTGAACAAGATAACAAACTATCAACTTATAAAGAAAGGTAGTGGCATAGGATATAATGAAGTTCCCCCTCCCATTACAGGGAAATTTGTGCCTCCTATGAAAGAATTATCTTGTTTAGGTGAGTCTGCTAATCAGTCTGTAGGTGAGAGTGGTAATGCTAAGTCTAATGAGGAAAAGTCTGCAGTTGATAGGAAGTATATTGATGCACCAATTATTGAAGATTGGGAGTCTGATGATGAGGATAAGGTTGAGTCTACACCTATATTTGAAAGAAAAAGAGTTAAACCTAGTGTTGAAAAGACAAATTTTTTTAAACCTAATTCACAAGATCAAAATGCTAGGAGAACTGTTGAGCAATCTATGGTGCACACTAACAGGCCTAGAGGGAACCAAAGAAATTGGAATGACATGATGTCTCATAGGTTAAGAAGTAACTTTGAGATGTTTAACAAGGCTTGTTATTTCTGTGGTAGTTTTGAACATTTGCAGGATAATTGTTGTTACTATCAAAAAACTGTGTGGAACTATGCTCAGAGGGTGAATAACCAAAGTTTTTCTAAAAATACACACCCTGTTGCTAAAAGAAACATAGTTCCAAGAGCAGCACAAATGAGGACTTGTGTAGTATCTGTTAATACTGCCAAGCAAAATGTTTCAAAACCAGTAGTATTGATTAATACTGCTAGACCAGTTAGTTCTGCTGCCATAAAAAGAAAAGTGAATGGTGCTAATTCAATGACCAATTTTTCAAAAATAGCACATTCAACTGCAAAAAGGCCCATTCAAAGAAACACAATTATTAATACTGCTAAGGCAAAAGCAGTAGTTAATACTGCTAAGACAAAAGCAGTGATTGATACTGTTTGGGGTGATCATTTTTATGTTGTTAAGGCCTCAGCTTGTTGGTTTTGGAAACCAAAAATTAAAGTTTTAGACCATGTTTCCAAACATGACAGTGTATCAATTGTCCTAAAGAAATTTGATTATATTGATGCACAATGCAGATTCAAGTCAGTAATGGCTTGGGTCCCCAAGAGAAACTAATTTTCTTACTTTAAGTGCAGGGCAATCCACCAGTGGAGTTACAAAACCAAGGAATTATTGACAGTGGATGCTCAAGGCACATGACTGGAAACATGTCTTATCTTACAGATTTTGAGCCAATTGATGGAGGATATGTTGCCATTGGAGGTAACTCTAAAGGAGGGAAAATCACAGGCCAAGGTACAATAAAAACTGGTAAATTAGATTTCGAGAATGTGTAATTTGTCAAGGAGCTAAAGTTTAATCTCTTTAGTATCTCATAAATGTGTGACAAAAAGAAAAGTGTTCTTTTTACAGACACTGAATGTTTTGTCTTGTCTCCTGACTTTAAGTTAACTGATGAAAGTCATGTTTTGCTTAAGGTTCTTAGAAAAGACAATATATACAGTGTTAATTTAGAGAACATGGTTCCCAAAGGAGGTTTGACTTGTCTCTTTGCAAAGGCCACATTTGATGAATCTAAGCTTTGGCATAGAAGGCTAGGTCACCTGAATTTTAAAACAATGAACAAATTAGTGAAAGGAAATCTTGTTAGAGGTTTACCTTCTAAAGTTTTTGAAAATGATGAAACCTGTGTTGCTTTTCAGAAGGGAAAGCAACACAAAGCCTCTTTTAAGACCAAAATAGTAAACTCTATAAGTCAGCCTTTACATATGTTGCACATGGATTTATTTGGACCAACATTTGTGAAAAGTTTAATGAAAACGATGTATTGTCTAGTTGTCATAGATGATTATGGTAGGTTTACTTGGGTTTTCTTTTTAACTACAAAGGAAGAAGCCAGTGAAATCCTTAAGTCTTTCATAACCAGGATAAAAACCTAGTTAATCCTAAGGTCAAGGTGATAAGATGTGACATTGGAACTGAATTCAAGAATAGGGATATGAATCAGTTTTATGAGGTGAAGGGTATTATAAGGCAGTATAGTGTAGCTAGAACTCCTCAACAAAATGGTGTTGATGAAAGGAGAAATTGAACACAAATTGAAGCTGCTAGAACAATGTTAGCTGATTCTAAGCTACCAACTACTTTTTGGGCTGAAGCAGTTAATACTGCTTGCTATGTGCAAAATAGGAGTATAGTAGTTAAGCCTCATAACAAGACCCCTTTATGAACTTTTACATGGTAGAACTCCAATGTTAAGCTTTCTAAGATAATTTGGGTATCCTGTTACTATCCTTAATACCATATATCACTTAAGCAAGTTTGATGGCAAGGCTGATGAAGGTTTCTTTGTTGGATACTCAATGAATAGTAAAGCCTTTAGAGTATTCAATAGTAGAACCAAGATGGTTGAAGAGAACTTACATGTTAAGTTTAGTGAGAGTACACCTAATGCTGTAGGTAGTAGACCAGATTGGCTGTTTGATATTGATGCACTAAAAAAGACAATGAATTATGAGCCAGTTGTTGCAGGTACACAGTCTAACAATTTTGCAGATATAAAAGCAAGTAATGATGCAGGTCAAGCTAGAAAGGAGAAAAGACCTGGAAAAGATTATGTCTTGCTACCTGTATGGACTGCTGACCTACTTATCTCAAACCAAGTTCCAAAGAGTTCACATGAAGATGATCAAGATGAAGATCCAAAAGATAATAAAGAAGATGGAGTTAAGTCTTCAAGTGATGATGAAGCTCCAACTGAATATGATGATCAAGTGAAGGATGATAAAGTTAGCAGTTCTAATGAGGTTAATGCTGCTAGTGATGGTAACAACACTAACAACACTAACAAAGATAAAATTGTTAATACTGCTGACAAAGAAGGCATTGTTGATAATGAGGATGAATATCCATTTGATCCAAACATGCCTCCTTTGGAAAATATATATGTAGATACTGATGATGAAGAAGTTGGTGTAGAGGCTGACATAAACAACATGGATGAAACTATCCCTGTCAGTCCTATTCCAACTTTTAGAATTCACAAAGATCATCCTCAAGAACAAATCATTGGAGATGTGAAGTCTGCTGTTCAAACAAGAAGAATGACAAAGGATTTGAAGGACCAAGCTTTCTTTGCTAGATCTCTTAAACAAAGAAACAATCACAAAGATCTTCAAAATTGTTTGTTTACTTGTTTCTTATCACAAGTAGAACTCAAGAAGAAAATTTAAGCACTGAATGATCCAAGCTGGGTAAAAGCTATGCAGGAAGAGCTTTTACAATTCAAGCTACAAGAAGTTTTGACTTTGGTGTATTTGCCTAATAGAAAAAAGGCCAATTGGTACTAAATGGGTTTTCAGATGTAAGAAATATGAAAGAGGTATTGTGGTAAGGAATAAAGCAAGATTAGTTGCTCAGGGATACACACAAGAAGAAGGGATTGATTATCATGAAGTTTTTGCTCCTGTTGCAAGAATTGAAGCTATAAGACTGTTTCTAGCTTATGCTTCATATAAAGACTTTGTGGTGTATCAGATCGGTGTGAAGAGTGCTTTTCTTTATGGGACAATTGTAGAAGAAGTGTATGTTTGTCAAACACCAGGGTTTGAAGATCCTAACTTTCCTGACAAAGTATACAAGGTGGAAAAAGCACTTTATGGTTTACATCAAGCTCCCAGAGCTGGGTATGAAACATTGTCAACATACCTGTTGGACAATGGATTTCACAGAGGCAAGATAGACAAACTTTGTTTATTAGAAGATACAAAGATGATATCCTGCTAGTTCAAGTTTATGTGGATGATATTATTTTTGGTTCAACAAAGAAGGAATTATGCATTGAGTTTGAAAAATTGATGCATGAAAGGTTTCAGATGAGTTCTATGGGAGAACTTACTTTCTTTTTAGGATTGCAAGTGAAGTAGAAGGAAGATGGCGTATTTATCAGCCAAGATAAGTATGTGGCTGAGATCTCAAAGAAGTTTGGGCATACAGATATCAAGGCAGCAAGCACACCCATGGTCACTGATAAGCCTTTGCTCAAGGATGAAGATGGTGAAGAAGTGGATGTTCATTTGTATAGATCAATGATTAGTTCATTAATGTACCTTACTTCTTGAAGACCTGACATCATGTTTGCAGTGTGTGCTTGTACTAGATACCAATTCAGTCCTAAAGTTTCACATCTTCATGCTGTGAAAAGAAATTTTAGGTACTTAAAGGGTCAACCTAAATTGGGCCTTTGGTATCCAAAAGATTCACCTTTTTATTTGGTAGCATACACTGATAGTGATTATGCTGGAGCAAGCTTGGATAGGAAATCTACAATAGGTGGATGTCAATTTCTTGGGTGTAGATTGATCTCATGGCAGTGCAAGAAACAGACTGTGGATGTAAACTCCACAAAAGAAGCTGAATATGTGGCTATTTCAAGTTGCTGTGGACAAGTGCTCTGGATTCAGAATCAATTGCTGGATTATGGGTATAATTTTATGCATACCAAAATATTTATTGATAATAGTAGTACTATGTGCATAATTAGAAATCCTGTTTATCCCTAAAAAACAAAGCATATAGAGATAAGACACCATTTTATAAGAGATTGCAATGAAAAGAAGTTAATTCAAATGGTTAAAATCCATAATGATAATAATGTTGTAGATTTGCTCACAAAAGCTTTTGATGTGGGTAGATTTCAATTTTTAATTGCCAGTATTGGAATGTTAAATCTTTAAAATCTCTTATCTCTTTATGTTTTTGTAAGGTTTTGTAAGGATTAGTACTGTTATTCAAGTCAATAAAAGTTTCTGCTATTCAGTGTAATTAGTACTGCTAGTTATACTTAGCACTGCTAGTTAATACTACTGGTTATACTTAAAACTGCTAAGTATAATTGATAATGTGATTATTGTGATTTGTCTTATTGTTTGTGTTTTGGTGTTTTTGGACTAATCTTTTGAAGGATAAGCTAAGAAAAGTGTTGAAATGCTGATAAATAAGCTGTTTTGAGTGGACACTGGATTAATGCTGCCAAGCATACGTTAATGTTTCCAAGCTTAAGTTAATGCTGCTAGGTTTCTACTGCTCAGTCTGAGAGTACAGGGGACGGTTATGTAACTTCTTTGATTAAGGGTTTATATCCCCAAATCAGTCACTCAATTGGATTTACGCGAACATGATACTCTCTCAATTGAAACCCTAATTGCTTTTTATCATCAATTTTCAAAAACCCACATCACTCACAACAAAATCATAAAAATGTCGAATCTCTCTTTTGCTGACCAACACAACATGATTGCATTCTTGCAAAAACCCAAAGAGTCGGAAGGATTTACTGAAATCATTGATTTTTTAAATGCAAGTATTATTAGATATGCATTAACAGTAAATCCTACTATATATATTTCCCACATTAAACAGTTTTGGTCTACTACAAAGGTCAAAACTATTAATGGGGAAGAACAGATCCATGCCCTTGTAGATGGGCATGAGATACTCATTACTGAGGCATCTGTTAGGAGAGTTCTTCACCTAGCAGATACTAAGGGAATTGAGTGTCTCCCAAACTCTATAATTTTTGAAAACCTTGCACTAATTAGGTATGTAAGGAAAAATGATTCTTTAAAATTTTCAAAAGGATCCTTGTCCCCATAGTGGAAATTCTTGATTCATACCATCCTACAGTGTCTTAGTCCAAAGACAACTGGCTAAAATGAGTTTAGTAGCAATGTGCCTTCTGCCATAGTCTGCTTGGCTACAAACCAAAAATATAATTTTTCAAAAATGATTTTTGGTGGTATGGTTAAGAACTTGGATAAATCTGCAAGCAAATTTTACTTATATCCAAGGTTTTTACAATTACTTATGGACAAAGAATTTACTAAGAAGAATACTAATCAAAGAACTTATCTTCCACTCTCTCATTCTAAAAAGATTTTTGCTAATATGAAGAGGGAAGGGAAAGACTTTTCAGTGGTTGTAACACCATTGTTTACAACAATGTTGGAACAAGCTTAAACTCAGGGTGAAGGTTCAGTAATCCCAACTGTAACCCAACACACACCCACCTTTTTGTCCATTTACTCAACTATGCAAAAGACCTATAAACGTAGGAATAGACAAAAGGGCACTGAGTTTCCTCAGGCTAGTGCTGGTATGGTTGCAGATGAGGTTGTCATGGAGGAGGAGGATGACAATTTAGAAAGGGCTGCCACTACTGCTGCTAGCTTAGAAGCAGAGCAGGTCAGTGGTAACATCACTAAGACCCAATCTAAGGAAACATCTACTGAATCAAGTTCTCATGGAATTGATTCAAAGGATGGAATCCCCAAGCGCCAAGAAACCATGGGGAGCATTGATGCTCAACCTAAGGTTGAGACTGTGTCTAACATTACCAGTGATCCACCTCTCGGGATAGGTAACACAATCTGAAGTGTTAAGGGTAATATGGAACTATTAACTGAATTGATGGATACATGTACAAAATTGTCAAAAAGTTGTTCTTGATCTCCAACAGACTACAACTTCTCAGGGTAATGAAATTAAAAGATTGAAGAGAAGGGTCAGATATCTAGAGGGAAGACAGAGGTCAAGAGCATAAAAGCTAAAAGATTGCACAAGGTTGGTACTACCTCCAGGGTTGAATCTTCTGCTGATGATGAAAGTTTGGGGGAGGATGCCTCCAAATAGGGGAGGAATGATACTATGAATGCAGGGGAGGATACTGACATGGGGATTGAGGCAGAGAATGAGTTTGCGGTTGAAGAGTATGATGCTGGAATCACATCTGCTGGTGTTGAAGATGTGGTAAAAGAGGTTGAAGAAGTTGATGAGTTTATGGTTCAAGATCAACAAGGAAATGAAGTTGTTATAGATGATGCTGCTAAGTAGTCTGTTACAACTACTGGTATTGATATTCAGAAGGTGTTGAAGTAGCTAAGGTGTTGGTTAATGTTGCTGCACTTAATACTGCTGATGTTGAAGTTAATACTGCTAGGCTAGAAGTTAATGCTGCTAGTGCTGCAAACAAAGTTAGTGCTGCTACAACATCAGAAGAAGAAGAGATCAGCATTGCTCAAGCTCTTAAGGAATTAAGAAGTTTAAGACCACTAGAAAAAGGTGTAGTGATCAAGGAGCCATCTAAAACAACAACAACAACAACTGTCAAACCACCACCATAGGGCAAAGGCAAAAGAGTTATGATTGAAGAGCCTGTGGTGAAAACTCTATCAACTACAGCTCAACTCTTGGCTGATGAAGAACTAACAAGACAAGTTCAGGCTGAACTTATTTATGAAGATGAAGGAATCAGACAAGAGAAGGCTAGAGAAGAAGAAGAGGTTAGCCTTGCAGAGATTAATTCATGGGATGACATACAAGCAAAATGTGAAGCAGATCACATGTTAGCCCAGAATATGTGGTAAGATGAGCAGGAAGAGCTATCCTTAGAAGAAAAATCTAAGCTCTTCATGGAATTCTTAGCTAAGAAGAAGAAATTCTTTGCACAGAAAAGAGCTGAAGCTAAGAGAAATAAACCACCTACCAAGGCACAGCAAAAGCAAATCATGATGACCTAGTTGAGAAATATGGATGGCTGGAAGCTTGCACAGTTCAAGGGCATAAGCTATGAAAGGGTTAAAGAACAGTTTGACAAAGTTTTCAAGAGGGTGAACACTTTTATTGCTATGAATGCTGAAGAGGTGGTGGAGGGTTCTAAGGAAGCAGAAAAAGAGCAAGGGTGTAGTGTAAAAAGAGTAGGTGGAGAACTAGAGTCTAAAAGAAGTAAGAAACAAAAACCTAATGAACCATCAGAACAAGGGCAGAAGAAAGGTAATGAAAAAGGTTCAGAAGAGATTAAACAACACATAGTGATTGTTTTAGATGATGAAGAAATTCCACTAGATTGTGAACCTTTGGCTACAAAACTGCCTGATATTGTTGGTTGGAGAATATACAATGAGAGTCCAAGGAAAATAATTTATGAAATTACAAGAGCTGATGGACAGACTTATGTATTCTCAAGGTTTAATCAGATGCTTAAGAGCTTTGACAGAGAAGAATTGCAGACTCTGTGAAAGCTTGTAAAATAAAAGTATGGACCAACAAAACCCTTGAAGCAACCAGTGTCAGATCATGATTATATTTTGTGGGGTGTCTTGAAGACCATGTTTTGTTAGGAATATAAATATTCAGATGAAGGATCGGTCACCCCGACTATCTATTTAGCATTTATATAGCTCGTAGGCTTATTAATATTAGATTAGTTATATTAGTAATAGTTTAGTGGTTAAAGTATTCGTGGAGTGGGTCGGGTCTTTACCCACTGTCAGCTCACTCCACAGCCTACTCGGGGCACAAATATTATGTTCTATAAATACCCCTCTCCACTAGGGAGAGGGTTGGAGCTTCTCATTCTCTCAATCTAATCTACACATTTTTCTCTCCACTCTCTCTCTCTCTAAAAGTTCCCATCTTCTTCATCTCTCTCTATAATTAGATATAGCATCAATCTTGTGTTTGTGTTAAGAAACAATCCAAGTATACTTAACTTACAATTGGTATCAAGAGCCACGGTTAGGTTCGATTGATTGCATGTACTTGGATTCGTGGTTTCCTGTTTTTTTTCATGTTATTACTTTTGTTCGAACAGTAATTCAATCTGGTTATTTTATTCGAATAGTATTACTTTTGGTTGATTGACTTCCATGTGATTACTTTTGTTCGAACAGTATTGCTATTGTTTTTATTTCTTTTGTGGTCACTTAATCCCCACATTCAATCAGTCACACATCACATTTCACCGTCTTCATCAATACTAAAAAACCCATCTCACAGTACAAAGACCATTTCTCAAATCTCATAAGAACAAAGACCATTGATGCAACGTATCCTTCTAACTCGAGATACTGAATACACGACTAAAGGGTTTGGCGGTGCGTGTGAGGTCTACGAGGCGCGCAAGATGGTTTTTTGGGGGTTTTGAAGGTCAAGTTTCTCGGATCTGCTGACGGTATCTCTTGTTTCTTCATTTTCGATGAATCGAAAGATGCCGATGAAGCTTCGATTGAGTTCATTTTGATTATGTGCGTGTGTTTTGTGGTGGTTTTTGGTTCAAATTGATAATAAGAAAATCTGCTCACGGATTTCTTTTGCTGGGTTTTTGGTTTTGAAGGTATTTTGGTTCGAATTGTCACTAAAGAAAAATCCTTGACTCGAATTTGTTTGTAGTTAAATCTGTGAAAAGGTTTGCATCTTAATGTTTAGGATTGGCTTGTGAACTTAGTTTTGTAGTTGGATTGGCTGTTGGATTAATCTTGTGAATGGTAATGTGAATTCGAGGTGGTGGTGCATTGTGTTCATCGTTGCGATTTGCTCCTCTGAAAGGTGTTCTTGGTTGCGAGTTGTCTGCTGTAACTGTGTTCTTTGTTGTGAGTTGTATGTTATTTAGGATGAAGCAGTAGCGATTTGTGTATATCGTTGTTTGTGATTTGGCATTTTACCTATAAAGGGGAAAAAGACAAAATCGCAAGAAAGTGACAGCTTTGACTGGTCAACTGCGTTTTGACAAAGTTGCGTTTTGACAAAGTTGCGTTTTGACAAAGTTGCGATTTGACAAAGCTGCGATTTGACAAAGCTGCGTTTTGACAAAGTTGCGTTTTGACAAAGTTGCGATTTGACAAAGTTGCGATTTGACAAAGTTGCGAATTGACTAGTTGCGATTTGACTTATTGCGATTTGACCAGTTGCGATTTGACGTTGCGAGTTGATACTTGCGATTTGACGTATTGCAATTTGGTTAGTTGCGATTTAACTTATTGCGATTTGACTTGATGCGACTTGACAAATTGTGACTTGACAAATTGCGATTTGATCAGTTGCGGTTTGACCAAAGTTGACTTTTTACTTCAAAACTTCAAACAGCCACAACTTTTGAACCGTAACTCCGTTTACAGCCCACGACCTGTCAAAACGACCGTGAGACCGAGGAGAAGGACACGTTGAATAAATTTATTCATTCAACCAAACTTTCGAAGCCTGAAATCGCTCCAGAATGAAGTTATTGAGGTTTTAAGTTTTCAAACCAAAATTTCACCGTAACAACTTGCATCAGCCAAACCAAATCACAACTAAACAACAGAGCAACAAGTCTACCAAACCTTCATCATAACACATATAAAGCATCATTTCACGGTTTATTCTTGATTTTGTAAAATCCCGCGAAAGAATCTATTTCTCGGTTTAAATCATTGAATTGTAAAATCCCGTGCACGTTAATATCATGTCAAATACTTCAGATTCTCTCATATCTGAGGTACTCAAGTTGTACGACACGTATGATAAACAAATGAATTCCAACCTTGTACAACAAATAAACGTGTGTGATTCTGATGTTACTAATGTGGAATCTTCGTGCTCAAATTCGCAAGAGAGAGAGTTGCTTCAGTCACTTATGTCGCCTAATACAAAGGAAAGTTGCATTGAATGTTTTCGATTACTTCACTCACATCTCAAGATTCTGTTTGAAAAACCTGAATACCTGATGGGTAACACACGGGCTTTCATAACACTCTTTGGTCAAGATGTTCATGATTTCACAGTCAAAATGACTCTATATTTAGATCAACTTGAGGAACAGCTTGACAAAGAAGAATTCTCTGAAGCAAGATCCAGAGCAGCTTTCAGTGTGATCAACAACCAACTCCAGGTGTTCATTGATTCGCAATACACTGAGAACCATGACTACGACAGTCAAATGACAAAAGAGTGTTTTGCTAAATACACTGGAACTAAAGTTGCCGTGTTCAGAATAACATTACTACTATTGATGAGTAATGTTAATGGGTTTATTGATGAAAGGGCTAAACAAATGGGGAATGGAACAAGATTAGACAAGTTTTATGATGGTGACAGCATAGGAGGTGATTTCACAATATGTGAGAATGCAGCCTACGTACCTGAAAATCACCAAGCACAATCTGTTGTGGTACATATGTCTTATCTAGATAATGCTCTTTCTAATGAACAACAACCTACTGATCAACTTAAACCTACTTATGACACATATCTTGTTAGGAATATAAATATTCAGATGAAGGCTCGCTCACCCCGAGTATCTATTTAGCATTTATATAGCTCGTAGGCTTATTAATATTAGCTTAGTACTATTAGTATTATTAGTTTTATTAGCTTAGTTATATATATATTTGTGGAGTGGGTCGGGTCTTTACCCACTGTCAGCTCACTCCACAGCCCACTAGGGGAACCATATGTTAGTACTATATAAACCCCTTCACACACTTGGGAAGGGTTGGAACTCTTGTAACTTTCACATTCAAACTAATCTTACACAAGTTTTCCCTTACCTCTCTCTAACTTCTCTCTAACTCTTCCACCATGGATCTTGTAACACCCCAACCCGACAAGGGTAGAGATATCACATTATGGCGACATTTCAAAGCATTCATACATATACACAGCGGAAGCCATAAAACATCATAAATAAATAAGCCAAGTCAATAAGACTTGAATCCAATACAAAAGTCTCACAAGATAAACGGAATAATTCAAAGGAAATACATAACGAAATGAATCCATAATCAAAATGTCTAAACAACTGGTAAGACTAGGGTAGGACATCGTCTAAGGTAAAAGCTTCAACTAACTCTCATCCCAAGCATAAAATCCATCTCCCAGCTAGATACCTGCCGCACACGAAAAAGAAAACGTGCGGCTGAGCTTACAAAGCCCAGTGAACAGATACATAATACAAACAAAGATAACGAAACCGAAATATACTGAGGCACTGGGAAATATCATAAGGTATAACCAAAGCAAAAGAGTAATAAGGAAATATAGGATAGTTATCTACCACGAGCCCATAACTCAAAGTCAACATCATAGTCTCAAGGTCATAAGCTCACAATCAGAGGGGATACCTCTCAGGCAACCAGATAATATGAGGGGTGTCCTCATGTATCAAAATAGTGGAGTAGCTAGCTCCAGCTAAATGTGAAAGGCGTGTATTGCACACAAGCACCAGTCACCTCAAAGTCAATACTCAAAGTCACAGTTAAATCCACTAAACATATAAATCTAGGATTGCAACCCATACGCCCCCAAACTCAAAGTCATCCCAACATCATAGTAGCCATGGCAGAAAATCATAAAAGGGACGGTGTGAGAAATCACTCCCCCACACGGGAGTCATGCCGGTGGTGCATCACAGACATGGCCAGGTTACCTCCCTGGCTAGGTAACATAAATGGCTCGGGTATCAAACTAAGAGTCATGTCTCAAAATCATAGCACAAGGTCATATATCAAAAGGTGCATCTCAAGGTCGTATCAAAAGTAATATCAAGGTTCATTTAAAAGGGAAACATAGCAATGGCTTGGGAAACCTTAACTGAATCATAACTCAAAATCAATGTATAAGAATATAAGAACCCTTACTGAAACAAGGGCAGAGTATCTGTACCTTATGAAGAAAGTACAAATAGTAATAAGCACAGAAATAGGGGACAACTCAAAGTCTCTCATTCTTCACACCTAAAGGATTAGAAGGGGATTACAAATCATTCTTAATTAACCATCTTTCCATTTTAAGTAACTTTCCCATTTTAGTAAGTTTCCACTTTTAGACAGTTTCCATAATTAGAAAGTTTCCACTTTTAGAAGTATTGAGTACATAGCTTACTTAGATCATTATTGGCTGGAAATAAGGTATCTTTATCATATTTACACCTTTGGTCCTTAGGGTTTCACAATTTACACTTTACACCCCTGTATTTCCAAAGTTACACTTTAACCCTTCAAATATGCATAATTACACATTTAACCCTTATGTTGGATCGATATACTCTGACCAAACTAACTTGTAGCTTGTCTACGGTTTAACAACTTTGAATGAATTCAAAACTATTAATAGTGAAACACTGATATACTTTGCTAAGTATGCGGAATCTACTTCAACAAAGCTAAGAAGAATTTAATAAATGACTTTGAATATTATTAAAACCTTGAACCTGCTTTCTTACACAGATTCACTAACAAACTCTAAACTCTAATAATCGTATATCACTAATCGCATATACTTGTCTCTCTAAAAACACATATATCTCTAATGCCAACCTAGGGATCCTTTTATAGGCACAAGGAAAACCCTAGTCGGTTTACAATACTTGAACGACAAGTAAATTCTAATTATAACTCTAATCTAATACGAATATTCTAGAATTACACATTAGTCCTTAAACTATTTGCATGGCAGTCCTTTAACGAGCAGCAGTACTTTAATCGAATAGCAGTACTTTGACTTGAGTAGCAGTACTTTGACTTTTATAGCCCAACAATCCTCCCCTAACTTGAATTCTACTTGCTTGATTTCAAGTTTCTTTGTATGTCTTTAACTTCAATACTTTATCTTCAAGGAAAGGTTGTTTCTTCAAACCTGACTCGTTATTGTTTTGTCATCATCAATGCAAATAGTATCTTCAATCTTCATCAGCAACAATTCTTTTCAGCATCAGATCTTTTCAGCAACTCAACACCATATTGGCAATATGTACATCAGATCTTAAGAGTTTCATACTATTCTCATCACTTCCAGGTGTGTTAACTCCTGTGAGAGGTGAATCATTGAAAACTTAATGGATTTTGATGTCTCTTTACCAAAGCCATTAACTCTGGAGTAGCCAATGTTTAGATTTAGGAAAAACCATGGTACATTGATAACCATATGATTTTTAGCAAATCATCAGCTATCAACGGATTTGAGTAGTCTTTACCAAATAGCCGTTTGCTTTTGGACTAGCTAGTTCTTTTAGTACAATCACTACCATGGTGAACTAATTACCATATAATGGTTTTCCACAGCCTTTACCACAAAGCCATTATCTTGTGGGCTAGCCAACTCTTCACTAATATAGATATGGTGAGTTGAAAACCATACAATTTTTAGTAAATTGCCAACTAAAAACGGATTTGATAATCACATCAGAGCCGTACCCTCATGATGAGTCAAACTCTTTCTTGTTTATTAAACATGGTGAGTTGATTACCATTTGTTGTGTAGTACAAGTACTAACACCATGCTGTTTAATCTTTGTGCTTTCAAAACCATTTGTTGCTGTTTAATGTTTTTGCACTTATCAAAAATTACTAATTTTATCAAAAGACTTTACTGGTTTTATGCTGCAAGCAGTACTTTGAGAAAGTACTGTCTGACCAGCAGTACTTTGAAGAAAGTACTTTATTTTTCAAAAGATTTATATAATAATGAAACCATACCAGTAGTTATGCATTAATCTTCAAATTCAGTAGTCCACTTGATGAATAATTTTATGACCATCAATGCTACTTCATCCTCTTGTTCCACTTCCATTCCATGCTCTAGCATTCTGATCATCAGATCTCTTGTGAGTGGATATCTTTGTTCTGCTAGCATATGAATCATAGTGCCATCTTCTAACTCTAAAACATGTATCCCAACTGATCCAAAGAATCTCCATCTGTTAATCTCCCAGTTGTCTTGATTTTCCCACAAAGCACTGTCCTTAGACTCCTCTGTGTCCCAGATTGTTGTGAGATCTCCTAACAATATCAAACCTACTCCTTGTGGTGGAATATGCTCAAAATAAGTTTGCACTTGGAGATATAACTGAAGCATATCATCTCTATCAATCAGATGTAGAATATCCCATAATGAATTAAACACTCTAAAACTTCCATCTAGTCTATGAAAGATTAGATAATCTCCTTCTTTAGATTCTACAACTGAAAAAGTAGATATCTTGGACTTCTTATCAGTATCTTCTTTTGGATTCTCAAAGTCAACAACTCTAAGATAATTTCTGAGCTCATCAACTGTGTCTGTTCTTAATTCAACAGCTTCCTTGAACTTCTTTGATGGCTGTTCATCAGTAACTCTTTTCCTCTTTGAGCTTCTTGTAGCAGCTCTTTCCTTTCTTTTATCTTCAAGCTTGTCATCTTCAAAAGAAATAATGCCTGCAAGATCTCTTTGAATAGCTTCTCTAACAGCATCATACAGATCCTTCATCTCTGTATATGTCAATCTAACTAAACCTGTGTATCCTTGACCTTTCAGATAAGCCATCATATCATTCCTTTCTCTAGCTTTACTAATTGGCCTTTTTGATTGAACATCCTTTCTTGATTCTTCAGCATCTATCTCTGCTTGTAATATTCTAGCTGCTTCCTCATTTTTGGCAACCTGAATTTGTCTTAACTGTGCCAATGTCATCTTCTTCTTCTTCTTTTCTATCAAGATCCCTTTGCCTTTATCTTTTGGATCTATCTCTTGTGCAGGTTGAGAAGAAGTATGATGTTGTTGTTCAATCTCATGAATACTAATACCTCTTTGACTTGACATATTAAGCATGATATCAGCAATTGTTTCATCATCACTGTTAGTATGAGCTATATCATCTTCTTCTTGAGCTGGTTTAGAAGGACCTACTTCCTCTTGAACTTGAATTGAAGGACCAATATCCTCTTCAAAATCTAAGGTTCTAGGTGTAACAATGAATTGCCTCTCAGTACCTTGTTGAGCAGTACTTTCTTGAGCAGTACTTTCAGCTTCAGCTCCTTCTAAGTTTATTTCCTCAGTATCACCACTTCTCACTTCAACAGTAGCTTCTTCCAAATTTATTTGCTCTGTTTCATCACTCTTCCTCTCAACAGTATCTTGAGGAATATTTTCAGGTGGTGTCCTCTGAGTATCATCCATAAATCCAGCATTTTGTTCAAAATCTTGTTCAAAACCAGCATCATCTTCATTCAAATTCTCTAAATTCCTCCCTAGTTGGAATGAAGATTGCTTCTTAGACTTTTTCTTCTTAGAAATCTTTGTAGGGATCTCAAATATGGAAAAAGGCGGGGAAATAGGAGTGAGTTTCTTTAAATAGGATGAAAATAGATCAAACTCTTAATAATAAAGTTACCGTTTGGATTAACTTATTATCTCCGCCGTAAGGAATTAATTAACCGTGAGCCCCACAATTTTTTGACCGTTGGAACAGTACGTCCACGTAAGCAGTACGTTGAAGCAGTACGTTGCTGAAGCAGTACTTTGAGCATCAAAGCAGTACGTTCCATCTTGTTATCCACAATCGATACTCCAAACTAAAACCAAGAACTTGTAAAAGGTTCATGCTTAAGTTCTAACTAATAGCTAATGTTGCCTCCCCTCAAATACAACATATAGGCTAAACTAAACTATTAAAACCAATACTTTCATTAAGACCGAATAGAAAGTATACTAACTAATACTAAAGCCTCCCCTCAAATGTAGCCTAGTAGTTAATCATCCCAATGCTCACAACTAAGTGGTTGAATCTTGAAACATCAAATCCCTTAGTGAGTAGATCAGCTACATTATCATCTGTGTGAACCTTAACCACATTTATAAGCCTGTGCTCATAACAATCCCGAATAAAGTGATGCCTAATCTGAATATGCTTGGTCTTGGAGTGATAAACAGGATTCTTCACAATGCAGATGGTACTCTCATTATCAATGTTGATAGGAGTATTCATGAAATTGAATCCATAATCCAAGAGTTGATTTTGCATCCACAAAACTTGTCCACAACAGCTTGCAGCAGCAACATATTCTGCTTCAGTAGAGGAGGTTGCAGCAATGGTTTGCTTCTTACATTGCCAGGAGACTAATCTTCTTCCAAGATATTGACATCCTCCTGAGGTTGATCTTCTATCATAGTTATCCCCTGCATAGTCACTATCTGAAAAGGCTTCTAAGTGAAAAGGTGACTCCTTAGGATACCATAATCCTAACTTTGGTTGATGCTTGAGATATCGAAAAATCCTCTTGACTGCATACATATGGGAAACCTTGGGTGTAACCTGAAATCTTGCACATAAGCAAACAGCAAACATGATGTCAGGTCTTAATGCAGTTAAGTACATAAGACAACCAATCATAGATCTGTAAAGCTTGACATCCACAGCTTGTCCATCTTCATCCTTGCCTAGAGGTTTATTTTTATCAATGGGTGTGGTGGCAGGCCTGAGATTTGGAAGATCAAATCTTTTGAGTATGTCTGCAACATACTTTTCTTGGTTAATGAAGATTCCATCTCTTGTTTGTCTAACTTGAAGACCCAAAAAGAAGGTTAATTCTCCCATAGAACTCATTTGAAACTCCTTCTGCATAAGGTCTTCAAATTCTTTCACCATAGACTTCTTTGTAGCTCCAAATATAATATCATCCACATATACTTGGACTAACATAATGTCTTTCTTATCCCTCTTGATGAACAAAGTCTTATCAATTGCTCCTCTCCTATAGCCATGTTGTAATAGAAAATTCGAGAGTCTCTTATACCAAGCTCTGGGAGCTTGATGAAGGCCATATAGTGCCTTGATCACTTTGTAGACTTTGTTTGGATGTGCAGGATCTTCAAAACCAGGAGGTTGTTTAACATAAACTTCCTCAGAAATTGTGCCATAAAGGAAAGCACTTTTCACATCCATTTGGTAGACAGGAAATCCCATGTATGATGCAAAGGCAAGAAATAACCTTATTGCCTCTATCCTTGCAACAGGAGCAAATACTTCATCATAATCCACTCCTTCTTCTTGGCGATATCCTTGTGCAACCAATCTAGCTTTATTTTTGATAACATTCCCTCTTTCATCTCTTTTGATTCTGAAAACCCATCTTGTACCAATGACTCTTTTGCCATCTGGTAAATCACATAATACCCAGACTTCTTGAAGCTTAAATTGTAGAAGCTCCTCTTGCATGGCTTCAACCCAACTTTCATCTGCTAAAGCTTGAGCTACCTTTTTGGGTTCTTCTTGAGATAAAAAGCAAGCAAACAGGCATGTTTGTTGATCCTTGTGATTCATCCTGTTTTGTTTGTAGACAAAGCTAAGTAAAGCAGTATGTTGCTTAGAAAGCCTTTTAACTTTGTTCCTTGTAACCACTCCTGAAGAGGGTGATCCAATAATGTTACTCTGAGGATGAGCTTTATGAACTCTCAATGTAGGAGTTGGTGGTACTGGAAGATCAGACTCTAAGTTAGTAAAATCAATTTCTTCATTGGAGAAAATACCTTCTTGAATAAGCTCATCATCAATTTCTTCTAATCCAGGAATGTTAGCATTAACTAAATCATCATCATCAACATTGGAATCATCAGCATTGTTCCAATTTGATTGCTCTAATACATCAGAAGTACTGTCAAAAGGATCAGCAGTACTTTGATCTAAAGTACTGTGGGCAGTATCTTGAAAGTTACTCTTTTTCATTGCAGCCTCATAGGCCTTCCTTTGTTCATCTTCATAGGATTGTGCTATAGTTTCTTGAAAAAGCATCCTATTAAGTTCATCTTGTATGGCTTGATCTTCATCAGATACTGTATGAGTTGACTGAGCAGTACTTTGTTCCTCAACAGTAACTTCAGGTTCTTTGTCAGGAACTTCTTCTGGTGTAACATTGACTCCATGAACAATGTACTGTGAATCATCTTCTTTGTAATTAGCCTGATTCTCTTCTCTAACAGGGACATAATTCATAGATGGTGTGAACTTGAGATCAAGATCAAACATCCAATCAGGACCTTTACCTTTCTGAGTTTCTTTATCTTCCAAAAATTCAACATGAAGACAATCTTGTACCTTTCTGGTATTCCTGTTATAAACTCTAAATCCTTTGCTATTTGTACAATATCCCAATAAATATCCTTCATCTGACTTACCATTAAATTTACCCAGAGAGTCAATGGTATTTAGAATAGTCAGAGAGCAGCCAAAAGGTTTTAGAAAACGAATATTTGGTTTCTTTCCCATGAGTAACTCATAAGGTGTCTTCATCTGAGGTTTAGTTACTGAAACTCTATTCAACACATAGCAAGCAGTACTTATGGCTTCAGCCCAAAAGAGAATAGGTAATTGGGAATCTGCAAGCATTGTTCTAGCTGCTTCTATCAAAGTCCTGTTCTTTCTTTCTGCAACACCATTCTGCTGTGGTGTTCTAGCAATGCTAAACTCTCGCTTGATCCCTTTCTTGGCACAGAATTCATCCATATGCTTGTTCTTGAATTCTGTTCCATTATCACATCTAATACCTCTTACTTTGAGTCTTAATTGATTTTCAAGGGCTACTATCAGGTCATGGATAGCATCAAAGGTTTCATCTTTGAATCCCAAGAAAAAGACCCAGCTAAATCTGCTACAATCATCTGTCACAACCAAGCAGTACTTCTTCTTGTTTAAACTTTCTACTGAGACTGGTCCAAACAGATCCATGTGTAGCAACTCCAAAGGTTCTCTAATATCTCTTTCCCCAAGCTTCTTACATGAAGCTTTATGTTGTTTACCCTTCTTGCAAGCCAAACATGAATGATCAGTCTTGAATGTTTTGGAAGGTAAACCTTTAACTAAATTTCCTTTGACCAGCTTGTTGATGTTCTTAAAATTAACATGACCTAGTCTTCTGTGCCACAGATGTGCTTCTTCCAATGATGCCTTTGCTACTAAACATGTTGCTCTTCCAGCAGAATTGAGACTCTTTAAGTCTAAACTGTATACATCATTGGTTCTTGGTACTCTCAATGTCACCAAGTGATCATCAACAAATTTGAACTCAGGGGAGAGAATGAGACATTCTGTATCAGTAAACAGAATTGGATACTTCTTGTCACAAATTTGAGATACTGACAATAGGTTGAACTTGAGCTCCTTTACATATCTAACATTCTCAAAATCAATACATCCAGCCTTGATTGTTCCTTTGCCAGTGATTCTTCCTCCATCAGGATCATTACCAAATGCAACTCTTCCTCCATAATATGCATTAAAGTCTGACAGGATCTCCTTGTCCCCTGTCATGCTGCCAGAGCAACCACTATCAACAATAATATGATCTTTAAGCTCCTCCTCTGGGTTGCCCTGCACATAAAAGAAAAGGGTTAGTTTCTTTTAGGAACCCAAGCCATTACTGACTTGTGTTCCCCTTGTGGAGTGACATACTTGAATTCCTTCAGTATGTAATCTCCACTGGTTTTAAAGGCATGGTCAATGATTATTTGAGTTGGTCCCATGTCCTGTGTTGCAATATCAACAACACTCCCTGTTTCACCCTTATCTGATGAAAGTACTTCTTGTTCCCCATCAGTACTTTCTTTCTTAACCCAATTTCGTTTGACCTTAGGTTTCTCTGAGCTAGGTACTCTGCTTGAGGTGGAAGACCTTTTATATGAATTGAATCTCTTAGGTATTCTACGTGAAAAAGTATGAGCAGTACCATGAGTGGGTGAAAACTTATCAGTCCTTTGAGAAGGTATTTCTTGAGACTTATCAGATTGTGAAGGTACTGGTGATTTGGAAAACATTCTTTTCTGGTGAGGGTACCTATAGTCTTTTGAGAAGTTACTATGGTTGACCCTATTTGAGTGATTCCAAACTGGTCTAGTCTCTCTTGGCTTATGGGTGGGAGGTCTATTCTTTGGAAACTGACTTAAGTATTCTGAGTGAAAGTCACAGTGCTTAATCAAGTGATCAGGACTATAGCATACATAACATAACTTTCTCTCCATATTCCCAAATCCTCTTCTATGATTAAAAGGTTTCCTGTAGTAAGCAGTATTTTGAAAAGTTTCTCTTGGAGGTACTGCTGACTGTCCAGCAGTACTTTGAAAAGTTTGTGGAGGTACTGCTTGTTTTTGAAAAGCTGTAGGAAACTTTTGATCATTACCCTTTTGAAAATTATTCTTAGGTTTTTCAGAACTAATTCTACCATTTAGTTTCTTCCTAAACTCTAGGTTGTCTACACCATAACGAGAAACATCTGTCCTAACAGGTTGAAACTGACCAGTGGGTGGAGGAACTGAATGGTACTCCTTATCTTTCTTAAACTCAGGAGGTGATTCACTAATTGGTTCCTCATTCCTAGATGTGTTTTCTTCTGAGCTTGTAAGGTCATCATCACTAGGTGGAATCTCTTCCTTAGCACTAGGTGGAGTTTCTTCCTTATCACTAGGTGAGGTCTCATCTGAACTACTAGCTTCACCATAACCTAGTCCAGCTCTACTGTTTATTACTCTTTGTTTTTCAACAAATTGAACATGTGATAGACCAGCCTGTTTAATACTACCAAGTCTTTCTAACAAAGTATCTCTTTCCTTAGTAATCTTTTCTAATTCAGACACCTTACATCCTAACTTCCATTCACTTAATTTCAATTGGTAATCTTGTTGCTCATATTTTTCTGCCCAAGCTATTTCATTATTTTCATGTGTTAAAATTTTGGCTTCCATTGACTCTAAAGTTAATTGATAACCAGCTACCTCAGACCTAGCTGTTCTACAATTATCTCTTTCAGTCACATAATCTTTAAGCAACTTTTGATAAACATCATTACACTTAGAGCATACCTCAGAGACATTGGATGAACTTGGTGAAGTGGCTACCATAGCAATCTGAACAGGTTCATCTTCATCCTCCATGCTCCAGTCAAAGCTTCCAAGACCATCTCTTGATTCCAAAGCAGCATATCCAGGTTCCTCATCAAAAGCTGTGCCCCAATCAAACTCTTCCATTGCAACCATAGAATAGGTTACAGGTTCATCATCAAATTCAGCACTCCAGTCAATCTCTGCTAAATTTTCTTGAGCCACCAAAGATTTTGGTTGTGATTCAGTAATAGGAACCTCCTTTCTTTCAACCTTGGGTTGTTCAATCATCCTGTTTGCCTGATATTTTGCAAACTTGCATTCCCTTGCAAAGTGTCCAAGCTTTTGACAATTGAAACATTCAATCTTAGATTTGTCAAAAGTGATACCTTGTTTGGCTTTGAAATCAATTCCCCTTCCTGTCTTGTTCATGAACTTCTTGATCCTAGCAGTAATCATAGCTACTTGCCATCTTATGTCAATCTCTTCTAAAGCATCTTCTTCAATCTGCAACAAGTCTTCTTGATAGGTAACAGGTAAAGTGGCTTGTTGTGCAAAGAAGGAACATACAATTTCATCAGAATTGGTGTTGTTTGTTGGTGATGGGTTGGGGGTAGTTGTGGTTGTGCAAACATGCTGTGAATCACCAACAGTACTTTGAGAAGGATAAGCAGTACTTTTAGTGGAAGTACTGCTTCTGTTTTCAGAAGATACAAAAGCTATGTTGTGAGTTTTCTGAGAACTGTGACCATTCATCTCTTGCTCGTAGACTTTCAAATTGTTATAGAGATCATCAAAGTCCATAGACTCCAATCCAGGTTGGCCTCTAATCATAGTAGCAACCACATGCCAGACAGATGGCAGACTTCTTAAGAACTTCAAATTTGCATCTTCAACAGATACCTCTGCTCCATATAGTTCTAGCATACTAAGTAGATTTTGGAATCTGTCATAGGCAGCATCAAGACTTTCTCTTTCACCAACAGTGAAGGTTTCAAATTGCTGCTTCAATAAGTTTCTATGCATCTTCTTTGAAGCATCATTACCTCCAAATCTTGTCTTGATAGCAGCCCATAATTGTTTTGCATCCTTAGCATCATGAAACTTCAATAGGTGACCATCAGGAATAGCAGACAGCAGTATGTTGAGAGCCTTATCTTGATTTCTCTTTGTAGCTGCTGGTAAGGGTGGTTGAGGTGGTTTGGGTTGTCCTTCAATTTGTAGAGGTTCATCAAGAACAACATTACCATTGACAATTACATCCCATAGAGCATGGTCAGTAATAGCAAGGTACTGTCTCATCTTCATGCTCCAGAGATCATATTCTCCCTTCTTGATGATAGGAATTCTAAGTGAGGTGATGGATGGGATAGGTGCAGCTTCAGTCGACATTGTTAAGGGTTTGTTGATAAATCGGTTTTAAGGGTTTCTTCTTAATCAGAGTCTCCACACAAGCTTTGATACCACTTGTTGGATCGATATACTCTGACCAAACTAACTTGTAGCTTGTCTACGGTTTAACAACTTTGAATGAATTCAAAACTATTAATAGTGAAACACTGATATACTTTGCTAAGTATGCGGAATCTACTTCAACAAAGCTAAGAAGAATTTAATAAACGACTTTGAATATTATTAAAACCTTGAACCTGCTTTCTTACACAGATTCACTAACAAACTCTAAACTCTAATAATCGTATATCACTAATCGCATATACTTGTCTCTCTAAATACACATATATCTCTAATGCCAACCTAGGGATCCTTTTATAGGCACAAGGAAAACCCTAGTCGGTTTACAATACTTGAACGACAAGTAAATTCTAATTATAACTCTAATCTAATACGAATATTCCAGAATTACACATTAGTCCTTAAACTATTTGCATGGCAGTCCTTTAACGAGCAGCAGTACTTTAATCGAATAGCAGTACTTTGACTTGAGTAGCAGTACTTTGACTTTTATAGCCCAACACCTTAATTTATCAAATTTACACAATGAGTACTTATTTTAACAAGTTATATGATTTGACCTTCAAATATTCATAATTTACACAATAGGTCCCTCCATTTAATAAGTTTACATAATTAACCTTAAAGTTTACATTTTCAACCTTTAATTAATAATAATTACACATTAGTCCAATAAATATCCAAATTTACACATTAGTCCCTGAATATCATTCACTACTCAAATCGACCTTAACTTTCCAGAAATTACATGTTTAGTCCCTATATTTTATTTATTAGCAAAATCGATTTATAATTTAATTATTAAACCCAAATAAACCCTTTAAATGTAAAATTAACACAAATGGTCCTCCATGCATATTTTACACATTATTCCACAGGTTTATAACACCTTACAAAAATATCTCCATAGTTTATAAAATTACATAACACACCCTTAAGTATTTATTTTTGGATCGGTACACTTTTTAATACCAAAATCAAAACCCTAATTTTGTCCAATCATCATCTCATCAATAATACTTCATTAAAACACATTAATTTCCAGATTCATCCACATAAAACCCTAGGTCGATTAGGTATTAGGGTTTTCCACATTTTTCCTTTATTTTTCCCATTTAGCCGATTATAACAAAATTCACAAATAATAGTTTAGAGCCTCAACAATTCAAATGAGCATTTTTTTGGTGTTATTTGATGATAATAGAGCCCACGAAAAAATATTCACCAAGGCTGGAAAAATCGCATATGTGTTATTTAGATTTATTTCGATTTAGGGTTTATAAACACAATAATTTTCATACGAATTATATATAATGCATGGCCGGTTTTTACCATTTTCCCATGTTAGATATGATCAATAGAAGCTGAGAAAAATACCAGGACAATTTTAGAACGAGTGAAAAAGGCTGAATGAATTTATGTCTCTCGGCTAGAATTTTCGAACCACAAGAAATCACCACGACTTCAAACGGGACCAAACCACCTTGTACACATTTTTCGCAGATCATACATAATGTAAGAACCCCAGGAAAAATAAGAAATGAATTTTAAAATGATCGGATGAATTATTTAGGAATTTATTACCTTTCGAACGTATAAAAGGAAGAAATTCGGTAGTTCTTGATCTAGGCCTCTAAAAATCGATTTGCTATTTTTCCAAGCTTCTTAGTAGTGTGATGAACTCCAGAAAAATCATTCTTGGTTTTGGGAGAGCACGTATGAATTATGGAGGAGGGTTTGTGATTGTCGGCTAGGTGAAAATTAGGGTAAATCAAAATAAATAATTGGGATGGATATATTGGGTAAATTGCCGAGTCCTAAGGAGATTAAGGAGTAAGATTTTCGGTATCAAGAGCTGGAATTTTAGTTTACCAAGTTTAGGATTTAATTTGAATTTATTTTGTACATTAAAATGCATTCTAAGTAATTTAAATATAGGTTGTATTATAATAAATCGGCATTATATATATTTTGTGTAAATAATACATTTTTGGACTTGTAAAAATATTAGGAGCATGCTTCATAATTATTACACTTGATTTGTAGTTCGTTCCCAGAGGTTCGGGATAAATTCGGGACTTTTATAATGCTTTTATTCATTTTTAACATTACGGGGGTAATATGGTAATTTTGCCACTTGTATAAATGTTAAATGAAGTTCTTAAAATTATTTGGGATCATAACTTGTGCATTGCCAGAAGTTTGGAATTTATTTGATACTTTATAAGCTTTTAATTAATTTTTAAACTTGTAGGGGCATTTTGGTCATTTTACATGCTTTATAAATTTTAGGTGTTACAACTTCTTCCCCTCTAAAAAGAAAAATTTCGTCCCCGAAATTTGCAAAGAGTCAGAAATGAAACGAATCGAAACATAACGGAGACATACCAGATCAGAAAGCAAAGTGAGGATAACTAGCTCGAATAGACTCCTCGGTCTCCCAGGTAGCTTCCCGCTCTGGGTGGTTCCGCCAAAGAATCTTAACAAAGGGAATGACCTTACGTCTCATAACTCGCTCTTGGCGATCAAGAACAGCTTCCGGCTCCTCCGGAAGAGACATATCGGGCTGAATCTGATCAAAAGGATAAGACACCACATGCAGAGGATGATAATTGTATCCCCTCAGGAGAGATACATGAAAGACGTCGTGAACATGTGATAACTGCGGAGGAAGAGCCAAACGATATGAAACCTCTCCAATGCGATCCAAAATCTCAAACGGTCCGATGAATCGAGGACTGAGCTTGCCCTTAATCCCAAAACGTTTAACTCCTCGAAACGGCGAAACCTTAAGAAATACCCGATCACCAACACGAAACTCTAAGTCACGCCAATGCTTATCAGCGTAACTCTTTTGAGGAGCCCTAGCTTCCTTCAACTTTTCCCTAGCAACATCCACTTTCTCAGTAGCGATCTGCACTAACTCCGGACCCTCAATAATGCGTTCACCTACCTCGTTCCAACAAACCGGAGCCCTACATTTCCGACCATATAACATCTCGAAAGGAGCCATACGAATACTCGCGTGCCAACTGTTATTATAAGCAAACTCTACCAAACACAAATAATCGTCCCAGCTACCAGTCCACTTGTAACACCCTAACCCGGCAAGGGTAAAGATGTCACGTTAATGGTTTCATATCAGATCAAACAAAGCATACTTCGATAGTAATACAATAATTTTCAAAGGTTACAAATGAAATACTAACATTATAAGGTTAAGAATGAAACAAAACTAAATACTAAGTCTGCAAATGCAATCCTTCTAATGACTTCTACTTCAGAATAATTATCAAGGTCTTCTAAGTCCAAAAGTCTCTTCACTCATACCCAAACCCGTCGTCCTGCTTATAACCTGCCGCACACGAAAAGAAAACGTGCGGCTGAGCTTAAAAAGCCCAGTGAACAGATATAACGATAATAAACAGAAATAGAAAATAGTACAGAATAACAGAAACAAAGGTCAAACAGATGTAATATGGTTCAAGGGATAAGTCAATGAATAAGTATAAGAGAAAGAGAAAGGGATAGTAATCCACCACGAGCCCAGAAACAGATCATATCATATCGTAACCATAAATCTTCATAATCATATAGAGGGGAGACCTCTCAGATAATCAGATAATATGAGGGGTGTCCTCATTCTTCAAAATGGAGTAGCTAGCTCCCAGAAATATGTGAAAGGCGTGTATTGCACACAAGCACCAGTCACCAGACAAATCATATCAAATCATGTTAAATCCACTAAACAGAACAGATCTAGGATTGCAATCCATACGCCCCCCAAACAGAAATCATAATCACATAATCATAATAGCCGGCAGATAGCAGAACAGGGACGGTGTGAGAAATCACTCCCCCACACAGGAGTCATGCCAGTGGTGCATCACAGACACGGCCAGGTTACCTTCCTGGCTAGGTAACAGAAAGGTGGCTCGGGTATCAAACTAAGAGTCAGGTCTCAATGTCATATCAAAAGGTTCATACACAAGGGAACATAGCAATGGCCTGGGAAATCTCAACTGATTCATAACTCATAATCATAATCAAGGTTCATCTCAAAAGTTCATTTTAAAACTTCCATCAAAAGTCCATTTTAAACAATCCTTTATTCGTGATTTTCATAAAACGATCCTTTAAAGTAATTCTCATAAAAATATTCTTTCAAAACGGTTTTTTTTTCATGAAAATTAGTCTTCCAAAATAGCTTTCATAAAAGTTAGTAATATTTATATAAAAATGGTTTTGCCTCATTTATAAACATCCTTTCAAAATAGTTTTTCTCAAAACATTTTCAAGATATAATTAGAAAAGGTTTTCATAGCATAGCTTCATATCAGAGATCATATCAAATGGGATCAACAGAGAAGGTTCAAGCGAAAGGGAATCATAGCAATCAACTCAGAAAATTAACGGATCAGAATACGAAAGGGATCAGAATACGAAAGAGAACATGAGAAACCTTAAAAGAAAAGGTCAGAATATCTGTACCTTATACCGCAAGTGCAAACATATCTATAAGGATCGGAAACAACTCCATCTTCAGCGAATCTACACGAATACATGGTCGTCTTATTATTAATATCTTCTTCAAATCAGATTTCTCATTTTAGTCGGCTTTTCATTTTTAGTAACTTTCTATCTTAGGGTTACCATCTTTAATTAAGTAAAGTTAAAGATTAAATGACCATTTCGAAATTTAGGGTTTAAAATGTAAATAATTTAATCAATTGGCTACTTAGGATTTCACTGATTTAATTTCTTACTTTAGACGCGATTTCGGCTAGTTAAGTATATAGCGAGTCCGGGCCAAAATTGTAACGACCAAAGTTTACCCAAGATTATACCTTTGGCCTAGTTCATTTAGAAAATAGTTGTAGCATGCTTTAAATCTTCATATTACCACATACACCAATGATTATCACACCTAGGTGATCCCATATAATAAGCCCCACCACAAACATTTAGCAGCTTCTCATTTTACTTTTATATAATATCACAAGTTTCATATATGTTTGACAACTTGACTGACACCCAAAACCCACACGCCATGTAGTAATTATATGTTAGAATTCAAAACCCATGCACATGCAATGCGTCACTTGTTTTTACACACACAAAACCTTCTTGTCTCCTCATAGCTCGACACACCAAATACCCCATCTAAGACCACATGAAACACTCTCAAGACCTACATATACACGACATAAAGTCATACTTCAGAACTGTGCAATGGTCAGACTAGAACCTCAATAACACCTTCATAAAATCCTAACTCTTAACGCCTATTCTACATCTCACTTGCAGCCCACAACACACACACTTTATCCTATGTTGTACTCCAACTCAGTGCACCATTCGACTCCTACATACAATGCATAAACCCCCTGGTTTTAGTCCATCGACACACTCCAAAAACACACCCACACACACACATAAAATCACAGCCTTATCGACTCACTTAACACCCTCGACACACTTTCTTTTGCATGAAGTTCGACCCAAGTTACAGCCACCTTTACACACTAACCCACACGTAAAATTTAGCCTTTTTCCTAGCCTAAGTCGATACATAAACAGCCCCTAAAGTGACCCATTAACACAGCCACACGACTCCACAAAAGACCACATAAAACCACGGTCTTTTCACTCTACTCGACACTCTCTTATTCACTGAATGGTGCTCGAAAATAGTAGCAAAACAAGTAGGTCTGTTTACTCTTTATTTAGTTCGAATAGGGTCTGCTTCATCATGTTTTTGGGTTGTGATAAATAGGTCACATTCATGTGTAATCATGGTTTGAATAACAAAACACAAGTAAGTTACTGTTAGGTTTTTAGGTTCTTAATTATTTCATGAGAAAACTAGTACTATTACGCGACTTTATATATTTCATAGGTATTCTTATTCAAAACAAAACATAGATTAGTTTCATGTTATAAACGTTTATATGGGTTCACATGTCGAGAAGAAAACAAGGACGAAGATAAGTGATAACCTTGGGTCGTATATGAAGAACAAAGAACAGATCACAAGAACCCCACGAGCAATACTTCTCGAACCTGTTGAAGCACCACGACCAACACCATGTCGAGTCCAAGCCAAAAACCACACTAGCACATCTCGAACCAATATTACCCTTCGACTAGATCTCCAAGTAGCAGCCACCAAAGAGCCCTTTTTGTTGCTTTTTGAATCGAACAGAATAGAGAAAAAGATAGTAGCCGCCAAAGATTGTGTGTGTAGGGTTTTTTTTTTTTTTTTTTTTTTTTTTTTTTTTTTTTTAAAGAGAGATGGCAATAATATAAAGGAGAATATATGTGTATGTATGGGTTTAAGAATAGGCGTGTGATGTATATTTCAAAAAGGAAGGATGCGAAATGCGTGGGATGTGATTGACAGGAAAGAAAACATGTGCAAGAGTTGGTATCAAACAAACGTATGAAGGCAAATTTCAAATAGGGAAAATGGCTAATTTTGTGGGATGTGATGGATAGAAGAAAATGTGCACATGACTTGTTAAGCACATGAAGTATATATTCATAATGGGTGATTGCTTATTTTATGGGATTTGATTTGGGGACAACTTTTAATGTTATTATTTTTAAATAATTGCTGCACCAAAGAATTTTCGTTTAGGCATTAGTGACGTGGGATTTATTATACGTACCATTTGTTTTATTATAGTGTTACTTTCATTCGTTCAGTTATCAACGGTTAAATACTTAGGTTATATTCGGAATGAAATGTCTTAATGCTTTAAACATTTTTTTTTTTTTTTTTTTTTTTTTTTTTTTTTTTTTTTTTTTTTTTATGAATTTGAGATCGAAGGGTATTCTGGGTTTTTACGCATTCAAAATTTTCGGGTTTTACAACTCTTCCCCTCTAAAAAAAAATTTTCGTCCTCGAAAATTGATGTCGCAAAGTGAAACGAAGTCGTAGCAAGTCGTAAAAGATCATCACAAACGTTCTCACGCCCGAGGGGGTTCTTCCAAAAGATCTTCAGACCAACAGTTTCTCATGACTCAATCAAAACAAAGTGGGTTCCAACTTCCTCAGAAGAAGACAAATTAGGTTGATTCAGAACAAAAGGTCCATGCAATATCAAATGGACGATAGGTGAATCTTCAGATAGCTCATATGGAATACGAACAAGATTTCAAATTGAATTAATTGCATCAATAGTAGGAAGTTCTTCAAGATTTATGACTGAGGTCAAAGGAATGCAAATCGAGAGTTCAACTCAATCAGATATCTAATGAACGAAAGCAGAGTATACGCATAGATAGGATGAACCTAAAGTCTCACTATTCGCGGATAATCCAACGGAGTTCAAATTCTAAACTTCTTAGGTACTCCCCAAGATATCCTATGGCCACAATGAGTGCACGTTATATGGTGTAAGTATTATCACGTTGATCAGGCGTCATAATACTAGCACCACATAATTATGCCTTCATGATGATCATACCTTATCTCGAGTCGTAATCAAAACCACCTATCTTAATCCACCTAGTACTTCTATAGTCATCAAAGGTCAACCAAAATCGAATGCCAAAGTCAAGAGGGAAAACAAAACTATTCGCACGAGTATCAAAACCCCAGATAGCCAAATTGAAGTGAGGTACGCCGTCACCAGCATCATATCTTCCACAATTCGTCAAAATCCCTCAAAACAAAGCCATCACCGAACATACGAAAAATAAACACGAACTGAAATGCTTCTAGGGAACTCAAATCATTAGAGGGTCTTATTACTTCATCACGAAACTTAAGATATTCAACGGAAATAAAATTTAATCGTCAAGAACTTCGGCCTTCATAAAATCTAATCTTCCAAACATGAAAGGTCTGTTTCAAAATTCCGCTCATTCAACACCTCCAATCTCTTCAAGTCCGGTTAATCTGTCTTCGTCTGTCCATCAATCGGGAAGTGAAACCAAAATCGGGAACTTGTGTCTGGTTCATCGAGCCTCCTGCAGTTCTTCTTGGAATGTGATGGAGTGTTGTGGCTTTCTGGCACGATCTTTAAATTTCTTCATCATCCAGTCTGCTTCCGCTCTCAATTCATCTTAGTACAACCAAGATGAATAGGGAAGTGAGACTGTACGTCTTCATCAGCTCCAGGTTCGCCATCTTGACTAGATCTTCTGCACCGCCCACCCTTCTGCATTGAAAGGAATGTCTTCACTCTTCAGGGTAGCCTCCGTTGTTGTTAACTTCAGGTCAGGCAAAGAACACCGTTGTCTCAACAAATATCCATCTTCCAGAATGCACAAATGATCGTCAAATTTCTAACAAGGTGCAAAAATGATTTCCATGCTCTTCCTCGTCTCCAAATGTACCATTAAGTCATATAATGACCATTTGCCCAAGTACTTACGAGAAACATCATTTATCAAATTCACGAAACAGTCAGAGCTTTAGCTAATACCATTAGCGTCCCTAACCATCATAATAGTCGTTTACGAATATGGGGGTCGATTCCAAGAATAGACTCAATTCATCAGAAGGAAACTTCGCGCTCTGAATTTAAACAACCACATAGTCGTTTCAGGGTGGAGGAATATTGGTTCCTAACAGTATTACGATTCAGCTTCCTGTAATCGATACATATCTCCAGTCATCATCCTTCATAATCGCGAACGAAACTAAAACACACCCAGAAAATACACTTAAGTAAACTCACTTCCTGGTCTTCGGTTGCTGCTCTTCCCGGTTGTTCCAGTCAATTGGTATGATCCGAAAGACATCTTCGTTTAGTGACTAGAAATCTCTCGGTATCATGTCAAATCCTAATTCACGCTCCGATGGAAAAATTTTGGTGGTTCTACCAGGAATCATATTCAGAAAACGCAGGGTGCCAAATAACGTTCAATACAAGGTTCATGCTCAGACGACTCAAAGTGCCAAATAGCTTCCAAGGTAAGGTTCATTCTTTGGTGTACGAAATGGTTTTTAGGAAAACTTCATACTGCGAAAGTAACACATGAGCCTCCGGAGTAATAGCAAACGTTCAACAATCGGTAATCATGGTAAGGAGTTCAAAATTAATACAAACGTCCAAAGGTGAGACATAGAAGGGTAGTTGTCAATATTTGACCGATCATTCTACAACTTCCTTGTCAGAATAAAATCGAAGTTAACTATTCAAAGAAAGATGGTTCGCAAATCAAAGCTTTATCATTCAACAGTGAGGGGGAAAACATTCTTATACTCGTGGTTACATACCACAAGGCTTCTTATAACGGCAGAGATGGGTGAGACAGAATTAAATAGTGTCGGAAGATTCATAGACGTTTATCAAAGCAAAAGACAAATATCAAAATACATCGAGTACGTCATCGCCATGGAATTTCTCAAAGTGCCCGAAGAGGCGTCAAAATGATTAACGAAAGGATCAGAGTGAAACGTGGGTCTTTATCAAAATGATTAACAAGAGAAATATGAAGATAAGGATCAAATAGTGTCAGGCAATTATTATGAAATTCCTCAATGTCTTCCAAATTTATTCAGGTTCAAGTCTTAGGTGGTGCAAAGCATAAGCTTTCGATTTCCAAAAGTGATATCAACAGACTCTAACCAAAAGCAAGGCACGAATCAGAGTGATGCGGAAGCAATGATACTTAAACAAATGCCTTATAGTCTACCCATTCCTCACCGGTCAAAACTTACGTTCCTATAGGGAAATCTTAAAGCAAATTCTTACAGGTTATCTTATGAGCGCCTACAGTGGAAACTTAGTGGTCCTAACTTACACAGGCCAAGGGTAAATGTATTACGAATCGCATCCTGTCGCTGATACCATAATTGTAACACCCCAACCCGGCAAGGGTAAAGATGTCACGTTAATGGTTTCATATCAAATCAAACAAAGCATACTTCGATAGTAATACAATAAATTTCAAAGGTTACAAATGAAATACTAACATTATAAGGTTAAGAATGAAACAAAACTAAATACTAAGTCTGCAAATGCAATCCTTCTAATGACTTCTACTTCAGAATAATTATCAAGGTCTTCTAAGTCCAAAAGTCTCTTCACTCATACCCAAACCCGTCGTCCTGCTTATAACCTGCCGCACACGAAAAGAAAACGTGCGGCTGAGCTTAAAAAGCCCAGTGAACAGATATAACGATAATAAACAGAAATAGAAAATAGTACAGAATAACAGAAACAAAGGTCAAACAGATGTAATATGGTTCAAGGGATAAGTCAATGAATAAGTATAAGAGAAAGAGAAAGGGATAGTAATCCACCACGAGCCCAGAAACAGATCATATCATATCGTAACCATAAATCTTCATAATCATATAGAGGGGAGACCTCTCAGATAATCAGATAATATGAGGGGTGTCCTCATTCTTCAAAATGGAGTAGCTAGCTCCCAGAAATATGTGAAAGGCGTGTATTGCACACAAGCACCAGTCACCAGACAAATCATATCAAATCATGTTAAATCCACTAAACAGAACAGATCTAGGATTGCAATCCATACGCCCCCCAAACAGAAATCATAATCACATAATCATAATAGCCGGCAGATAGCAGAACAGGGACGGTGTGAGAAATCACTCCCCACACAGGAGTCATGCCAGTGGTGCATCACAGACACGGCCAGGTTACCTTCCTGGCTAGGTAACAGAAAGGTGGCTCGGGTATCAAACTAAGAGTCAGGTCTCAATGTCATATCAAAAGGTTCATACACAAGGGAACATAGCAATGGCCTGGGAAATCTCAACTGATTCATAACTCATAATCATAATCAAGGTTCATCTCAAAAGTTCATTTTAAAACTTCCATCAAAAGTCCATTTTAAACAATCCTTTATTCGTGATTTTCATAAAACGATCCTTTAAAGTAATTCTCATAAAAATATTCTTTCAAAACGGTTTTTTTTTCATGAAAATTAGTCTTCCAAAATAGCTTTCATAAAAGTTAGTAATATTTATATAAAAATGGTTTTGCCTCATTTATAAACATCCTTTCAAAATAGTTTTTCTCAAAACATTTTCAAGATATAATTAGAAAAGGTTTTCATAGCATAGCTTCATATCAGAGATCATATCAAATGGGATCAACAGAGAAGGTTCAAGCGAAAGGGAATCATAGCAATCAACTCAGAAAATTAACGGATCAGAATACGAAAGAGATCATGAGAAACCTTAAAAGAAAAGGTCAGAATATCTGTACCTTATACCGCAAGTGCAAACATATCTATAAGGATCGGAAACAACTCCATCTTCAACGAATCTACACGAATACATGGTCGTCTTATTATTAATATCTTCTTCAAATCAGATTTCTCATTTTAGTCGGCTTTTCATTTTTAGTAACTTTCTATCTTAGGGTTACCATCTTTAATTAAGTAAAGTTAAAGATTAAATGACCATTTCGAAATTTAGGGTTTAAAATGTAAATAATTTAATCAATTGGCTACTTAGGATTTCACTGATTTAATTTCTTACTTTAGACGCGATTTCGGCTAGTTAAGTATATAGCGAGTCCGGGCCAAAATTGTAACGACCAAAGTTTACCCAAGATTATACCTTTGGCCTAGTTCATTTAGAAAATAGTTGTAGCATGCTTTAAATCTTCATATTACCACATACACCAATGATTATCACACCTAGGTGATCCCATATAATAAGCCCCACCACAAACATTTAGCAGCTTCTCATTTTACTTTTATATAATATCACAAGTTTCATATATGTTTGACAACTTGACTGACACCCAAAACCCACACGCCATGTAGTAATTATATGTTAGAATTCAAAACCCATGCACATGCAATGCGTCACTTGTTTTTACACACACAAAACCTTCTTGTCTCCTCATAGCTCGACACACCAAATACCCCATCTAAGACCACATGAAACACTCTCAAGACCTACATATACACGACATAAAGTCATACTTCAGAACTGTGCAATGGTCAGACTAGAACCTCAATAACACCTTCATAAAATCCTAACTCTTAACGCCTATTCTACATCTCACTTGCAGCCCACAACACACACACTTTATCCTATGTTGTACTCCAACTCAGTGCACCATTCGACTCCTACATACAATGCATAAACCCCCTGGTTTTAGTCCATCGACACACTCCAAAAACACACCCACACACACACATAAAATCACAGCCTTATCGACTCACTTAACACCCTCGACACACTTTCTTTTGCATGAAGTTCGACCCAAGTTACAGCCACCTTTACACACTAACCCACACGTAAAATTTAGCCTTTTTCCTAGCCTAAGTCGATACATAAACAGCCCCCAAAGTGACCCATTAACACAGCCACACGACTCCACAAAAGACCACATAAAACCACGGTCTTTTCACTCTACTCGACACTCTCTTATTCACTGAATGGTGCTCGAAAATAGTAGCAAAACAAGTAGGTCTGTTTACTCTTTATTTAGTTCGAATAGGGTCTGCTTCATCATGTTTTTGGGTTGTGATAAATAGGTCACATTCATGTGTAATCATGGTTTGAATAACAAAACACAAGTAAGTTACTGTTAGGTTTTTAGGTTCTTAATTATTTCATGAGAAAACTAGTACTATCACGCGACTTTATATATTTCATAGGTATTCTTATTCAAAACAAAACATAGATTAGTTTCATGTTATAAACGTTTATATGGGTTCACATGTCGAGAAGAAAACAAGGACGAAGATAAGTGATAACCTTGGGTCGTATATGAAGAACAAAGAACAGATCACAAGAACCCCACGAGCAATACTTCTCGAACCTGTTGAAGCACCACGACCAACACCATGTCGAGTCCAAGCCAAAAACCACACTAGCACATCTCGAACCAATATTACCCTTCGACTAGATCTCCAAGTAGCAGCCACCAAAGAGCCCTTTTTGTTGCTTTTTGAATCGAACAGAATAGAGAAAAAGATAGTAGCCGCCAAAGATTGTGTGTGTAGGGTTTTTTTTTTTTTTTTTTTTTTTTTTTTTTTTTTTTAAAGAGAGATGGCAATAATATAAAGGAGAATATATGTGTATGTATGGGTTTAAGAATAGGCGTGTGATGTATATTTCAAAAAGGAAGGATGCGAAATGCGTGGGATGTGATTGACAGGAAAGAAAACATGTGCAAGAGTTGGTATCAAACAAACGTATGAAGGCAAATTTCAAATAGGGAAAATGGCTAATTTTGTGGGATGTGATGGATAGAAGAAAATGTGCACATGACTTGTTAAGCACATGAAGTATATATTCATAATGGGTGATTGCTTATTTTATGGGATTTGATTTGGGGACAACTTTTAATGTTATTATTTTTAAATAATTGCTGCACCAAAGAATTTTCGTTTAGGCATTAGTGACGTGGGATTTATTATACGTACCATTTGTTTTATTATAGTGTTACTTTCATTCGTTCAGTTATCAACGGTTAAATACTTAGGTTATATTCGGAATGAAATGTCTTAATGCTTTAAACATTTTTTTTTTTTTTTTTTTTTTTTTTTTTTTTTTTTTTTTTTTTTTTTTTTTTTTTTTTAATGAATTTGAGATCGAAGGGTATTCTGGGTTTTTACGCATTCAAAATTTTCGGGTTTTACACCACTCTAAGGCACATGCCCTCAACATGTCCTCTAAAGTCTGAATGGTCCTCTCCGACTGACCATCCGTCTGAGGGTGAAAAGCTGTACTGAACTTAAGGCGCGTATCCCATGCCTTATGCAATCCCTTCCAGAAGCGAGATGTAAACCGAGGATCCCTATCTGATATAATAGCCGTAGGCATACCATGAAGCCTAACGATTTCCTGCTGAAATATGTCTGCCAATTTACTAACACTGTAGTCCACACGAATAGGGAGGAAGTGAGCAGACTTGGTTAGTCGATCAACGACCACCCAAATCGCATCATGCTTCCTACGAGTAGGAGGTAAGCCTGTCACAAAATCCATGGAAATTTCCTCCCATTTCCACTTCGGAATCTCCAACGGCTGAAGCAACCCACTAGCTCTCTGGTGCTCAATCTTGACCTGCTGGCAAGTCAAACACTTAGATACAAACGAAGCCACATTCTGTTTCATGCCACTCCACCAGAAATGTTGCTTAAGGTCCCGGTACATCTTGGTAGAACCAGGATGTATAGTGAAAGGGGAACTATGAGCCTCCGATAAAACGGCCTCACGAAGCTCAGGATCGTTGGGAACACAGAGACGATCCCCAAACCAAACTACACCGAAATCATCAACCCTGAACTCTGACTGTTTGCCTTCCTCTACATTCTGAACTATAGACCACAGCTCACCATCCTCTTTCTGAGCTTCCTTAATTCGCAAGATAAGATTGGACTCCACCGTAAGGCTAGCCCAATAACCGCCATGACCTCGAATACAAAACTCCACATCAATAAGCTCTAAATCGTGCAAAACACGAGGCTCAAACTCCAGACTCGCAATCATACCCGACTTTCTACTAAGAGCATCAGCGACTACATTCGCCTTACCGGGATGATACTGAATGTTAGCATCATAATCTTTCAGAAGCTCTAACCAACGCCTCTGTCTCATATTCAACTCTTTCTGAGTGAAAATATATTTAAGACTCTTATGATCAGTGAAAATGTCACAAGTCTCTCCATACAAATAATGGCGCCAAATCTTTAGCGCGAAAACCACAGCTGCTAACTCTAGATCATGCGTCGGATAGTTCACCTTGTAAGGCTTCAGCTGCCTCGAAGCATAGGCAATCACCTTTCCATGCTGCATCAAAACACATCCTAAACCCTTCTTCGATGCATCGCTATATATCTGGAAACCGCCGGAACCCGATGGAAGAGTCAAGATAGGTGCCGACACTAAACGTTTCTTCAACTCTTCGAAACTACTCTCTCGCTCATCAGTCCAAATAAACTTTTCCCCTTTCCTCATCAACTGTGTTAACGGCAAGGCAAGACGCGAAAAGCCCTCAACAAATCTCTGATAATACCCAGCGAGACCCAGAAAACTTCTCACTTCCGTCACATTTGTAGGCCTTGGCCATTTTGTGATAGCCTCAACCTTCGCCGGATCCATAGTGATACCGTCTGCAGAAACGATGTGACCCAAGAAAGCTACACGATCCAACCAAAACTCGCACTTCAAAAACTTCGCATACAATTTCTGCTGTCGCAAAATCTCCAGAACAATACCAAGGTGTTGCTCATGTTCCTTCTCGGATTTAGAATATACAAGAATATCGTCGATGAAGACAATCACAAACTTATCGAGGAATTCATGGAATATCCGGTTCATTAGGTCCATAAAAACAGCAGGAGCATTGGTCAGACCAAAAGGCATAACCAAAAATTCATAGTGACCGTACCGAGTGCGAAAGGCCGTTTTGGGAACATCCTGCTCCCTCACCCTAAGCTGGTGATATCCAGACCTCAGATCAATTTTAGAGAAATGCCTCGCTCCTTGCAACTGATCGAATAAATCATCAATGCGAGGAAGAGGATAGCGGTTACGAATAGTAATGCGGTTAAGCTCCCGATAATCGATACAAAGACGCATGCTCCCGTCTTTCTTCTTTACAAACAACACCGGAGCACCCCAAGGAGATACGCTCGGACGAATAAAACCGTTTTCCAACAGTTCCTGCAATTGCTCCTTTAATTCCTTTAATTCAATCGGTGCCATGCGGTAAGGAGCTTTAGATATGGGTTCAGCACCCGGAATCAGTTCAATGCTAAATTCGACTTCCCTGACAGGAGGAATGCCAGGAAGTTCATCCGGAAATACATCGGAGAAATCACGCATAATACGAATACTATCAATGCTAGGTACATCAACAGAGGTATCTTTAATAGAAGCAAGAAAACCAAGACAGCCATGCGAAATCAATGTCCGGGCTTTCATAGCCGAAATAATCTTTACAGATTTCAGAGGTTGGGAACCAGAATAAACATAATCAGGATGGTGAAGATCACCAAAGATCACCTTACGAGCATAACAATCAATGGTCGCCTTATGAGCAGCTAACCAGTCCATGCCCAGAATAATATCAAAATCAACCATATCAATGGGAAGAAGGTTCACAGAACGAACACGATCATCGAAACGGAGAGGGCAATTAACATACTCAATATCAATAATCACATGAGTTTTCATCGGGGTAGCAATGGATATACGGTTCATTAATTTAGTTGGGGTTACGTTTATTTTATTTGCAAGTGATGTGGATATTATAGAATGTGTAGCACCCGTGTCAAATAAAACAAACACAATACGATCTCCAATATGCAGAAAACCCGTAATAGTACCTGAGGTGCTAGCAGCCTGGTCACGTGTCAAAGAATAAACCCGGCCTGAAGCAGGAGCTGCCCTAGCATCGACTTTAGGTTCACCAGCATTCTTCCTAGGACAGTCCTTGATCTTGTGCTGAGAAGATCCACACCAGAAACAACCACCAGAAGCTTTATAACAAGGACCTGGATGAGTCTTCCCACAGGAAGTACATGTAGGAGGAGGAGGTAGAGTCTCAACAGACTTCTTCTGACCCGACGATCCCGACTGCTGATACGGCTGAGAATCCCTACGTCGGTTGCTATTACCCTGCCCCTGACGATCACTACCAGACCTACCAGAATCCCGCCGATCCTGGTTCCTGAAATCCTGCTGCCTATGATTATAACCTCGGTCCTGCCGACCCCGCTGATCATGCCCATGGTCCTGTCGGCCCCGAACATCCTGCTTTTGGTCCTGCCGACCTTGGCCCCGAAAATCTACCCGGTTACCATCCCTATCACGCTTATTAGACCCCCTGTCCGCATGTAACAACTCGATGTTACGCGCGGCGTCCTGAACCCCAGCCACATCCTCAAACGGAGTGTTAACAATCCGGTCTAACACCCACCTCTTTAAAGCCCATTTGAAATGACGAGCCTGACGCGTAGCATCTCCAGTGACTTCTGGCCCAACAAAACTGGCCAGACGCAGAAACCGTTGCATAAACTCTCATGACGACTCCTGATCACCCAGACGAATCGACCCATATTCCCTTTCATACCTCAGCTGCTCTGACATAGGAATATACTGTCTATAAAACACCTCGATGAAATCCGCCCACGAACAGGTCTCAGCAAAATCATCCCCTTTCGCCTGAACAAGAGCAGCCCACCAATTCTGATCATCACCTTCAAATTTGAATGTGGCCAACCGAGTTTTAAACTCGTCAGCACATCCCAGAACACGAAACAACTTCTCGATATGTGTGATCCAGTCCTCCGCTTCATGAGGAGTAGCAGCGGACCTGAAAGAGAGAGGCTTAAGTTTGTTGAACCTCTCGATCCACACATGGATACCAGCTGGGGGAGCAGCGGGTGGAGCGGTGGGTTGAGCATCACCACCACCACCTCCAGAAGGACCAGCCCCATTCCTGATATTATTGGTGACCTCAGTCACCACTCGCGGAATAGCAGCAGCCACAGCAGCGGCTATCATCTCTTCAAAATTGGGGCCATCATCCCCATTAGTGTACTGAGTAAAGCGTGTGTTCACCATCTGAATGATCATGAAAAGAATTAGCAAAACATAAGGGAAAAAGCACGAAATGGAAGACGAAACAGAACTTATGCCTACCCAAAACCTCACCAGTCAAATCTTAAACTCAAGGGTCAAATCCTATGGTCCACATGTTTCACAGGCCAAAGCTTATGTACGACAGGTCGCAGCCTGGGCTCTGATACCATAATTGTAACACCCCAACCCGACAAGGGTAGAGATATCACATTATGGCGACATTTCAAAGCATTCATACATATACACAGCGGAAGCCATAAAACATCATAAATAAATAAGCCAAGTCAATAAGACTTGAATCCAATACAAAAGTCTCACAAGATAAACGGAATAATTCAAAGGAAATACATAACGAAATGAATCCATAATCAAAATGTCTAAACAACTGGTAAGACTAGGGTAGGACATCGTCTAAGGTAAAAGCTTCAACTAACTCTCATCCCAAGCATAAAATCCATCTCCCAGCTAGATACCTGCCGCACACGAAAAAGAAAACGTGCGGCTGAGCTTACAAAGCCCAGTGAACAGATACATAATACAAACAAAGATAACGAAACCGAAATATACTGAGGCACTGGGAAATATCATAAGGTATAACCAAAGCAAAAGAGTAATAAGGAAATATAGGATAGTTATCTACCACGAGCCCATAACTCAAAGTCAACATCATAGTCTCAAGGTCATAAGCTCACAATTAGAGGGGATACCTCTCAGGCAACCAGATAATATGAGGGGTGTCCTCATGTATCAAAATAGTGGAGTAGCTAGCTCCAGCTAAATGTGAAAGGCGTGTATTGCACACAAGCACCAGTCACCTCAAAGTCAATACTCAAAGTCACAGTTAAATCCACTAAACATACAAATCTAGGATTGCAACCCATACGCCCCCAAACTCAAAGTCATCCCAACATCATAGTAGCCATGGCAGAAAATCATAAAAGGGACGGTGTGAGAAATCACTCCCCCACACGGGAGTCATGCCGGTGGTGCATCACAGACATGGCCAGGTTACCTCCCTGGCTAGGTAACATAAATGGCTCGGGTATCAAACTAAGAGTCATGTCTCAAAATCATAGCACAAGGTCATATATCAAAAGGTGCATCTCAAGGTCGTATCAAAAGTAATATCAAGGTTCATTTAAAAGGGAAACATAGCAATGGCTTGGGAAACCTTAACTGAATCATAACTCAAAATCAATGTATAAGAATATAAGAACCCTTACTGAAACAAGGGCAGAGTATCTGTACCTTATGAAGAAAGTACAAATAGTAATAAGCACAGAAACAGGGGACAGCTCAAAGTCTCTCCTTCTTCACACCTAAAGGATTAGAAGGGGATTATAAATCATTCTTAATTAACCATCTTTCCATTTTAAGTAACTTTCCCATTTTAGTAAGTTTCCACTTTTAGACAGTTTCCATAATTAGAAAGTTTCCACTTTTAGAAGTATTGAGTACATAGCTTACTTAGATCATTATTGGCTGGAAATAAGGTATCTTTATCATATTTACACCTTTGGTCCTTAGGGTTTCACAATTTACACTTTACACCCCTGTATTTCCAAAGTTACACTTTAACCCTTCAAATATGCATAATTACACATTTAACCCTTAATTTATCAAATTTACACAATGAGTACTTATTTTAACAAGTTATATGATTTGACCTTCAAATATTCATAATTTACACAATAGGTCCCTCCATTTAATAAGTTTACATAATTAACCTTAAAGTTTACATTTTCAACCTTTAATTAATAATAATTACACATTAGTCCAATAAATATCCAAATTTACACATTAGTCCCTGAATATCATTCACTACTCAAATCGACCTTAACTTTCCAGAAATTACATGTTTAGTCCCTATATTTTATTTATTAGCAAAATCGATTTATAATTTAATTATTAAACCCAAATAAACCCTTTAAATGTAAAATTAACACAAATGGTCCTCCATGCATATTTTACACATTATTCCACAGGTTTATAACACCTTACAAAAATATCTCCATAGTTTATAAAATTACATAACGCAACCTTAAGTATTTATTTTTGGATCGGTACACTTTTTAATACCAAAATCAAAACCCTAATTTTGTCCAATCATCATCTCATCAATAATACTTCATTAAAACACATTAATTTCCAGATTCATCCACATAAAACCCTAGGTCGATTAGGTATTAGGGTTTTCCACATTTTTCCTTTATTTTTCCCATTTAGCCGATTATAACAAAATTCACAAATAATAGTTTAGAGCCTCAACAATTCAAATGAGCATTTTTTTGGTGTTATTTGATGATAATAGAGCCCACGAAAAAATATTCACCAAGGTTGGAAAAATTGCATATGTGTTATTTAGATTTATTTCGATTTAGGGTTTATAAACACAATAATTTTCATACGAATTATATATAATGCATGGCCGGTTTTTACCATTTTTCCCACGTTAGATATGATCAATAGAAGCTGAGAAAAATACGAGGACAATTTTAGAACGAGTGAAAAAGGCTGAATGAATTTATGTCTCTCGGCTAGAATTTTCGAACCACAAGAAATCACCACGACTTCAAACGGGACCAAACCACCTTGTACACATTTTTCGCAGATCATACATAATGTAAGAACCCCAGGAAAAATAAGAAACGAATTTTAAAATGATCAGATGAATTATTTAGGAATTTATTACCTTTCGAATGTATAAAAGGAAGAAATTCGGTAGTTCTTGATCTAGGCCTCTAAAAATCGATTTGCTATTTTTCCAAGCTTCTTAGTAGTGTGATGAACTCCAGAAAAATCGTTCTTGGTTTTGGGAGAGCACGTATGAATTATGGAGGAGGGTTTGTGATTGTCGGCTAGGTGAAAATTAGGGTAAATCAAAATAAATAATTAGGATGGATATATTGTGTAAATTTCCGAGTCCTAAGGAGATTAAGGAGTAATATTTTCGGTATCAAGAGCTGGAATTTTAGTTTACCAAGTTTAGGATTTAATTTGAATTTATTTTGTACATTAAAATGCATTCTAAGTAATTTAAATATAGGTTGTATTATAATAAATCGGAATTATATATATTTTGTGTAAATAATACATTTTTGGACTTGTAAAAATATTAGGAGCATGCTTCATAATTATTACACTTGATTTGTAGTTCGTTCCCAGAGGTTCGGGATAAATTTGGGACTTTTATAATGCTTTTATTCATTTTTAACATTACGGGGGTAATATGGTAATTTTGCCACTTGTATAAATGTTAAATGAAGTTCTTAAAATTATTTGGGATCATAACTTGTGCATTTCCAGAAGTTTGGAATTTATTTGATACTTTATAAGCTTTTAATTAATTTTTAAACTTGTAGGGGCATTTTGGTCATTTTACATGCTTTATAAATTTTAGGTGTTACAGATCTCATCTTCCATAACCCAAGACCACCCGAATCATCCACATAATCAAGATGTTTAGGTCTCTCAATTGGTATCAGAGCCATGGTTAGGTTTGGTTTGATTGTGTGTCGGTTTCATTTTTTTTGGTTCGAATCATTGTGCTTAAACAGTTTTGTTCATGTATCTTGTTCGAATCATTTCATTTGGGTCATGTGTTGTTGACTCTCATCGTGGGCCCTATCATACATATTTGAGCTTGGACCTTTACTGTGTTGGATTTTTGGTCTATACTATTCTGTTACTAACATATCTTGTTGTTGGTCAAACCACGTTGATCAAAACTGTTATGTTCTATGTCATGTTAATGTTGGTCAAACCATTTTCTTTGTTAATATGTTACCCACTCAAATCTTGGGCCTTAACTGTTCGGTGTTAGCATTGCATACATAAATCTGTGTTTGGGATTTGATTGTATATGGTTTGAGTCACTAACATATCTTGTTGTTGGTCGTGTTTGTGGTATGATTCACATTACGGGTTGAGGTGTGAATTATTATCATCACAACTTGAATTTGTGGTTGCATCTTTTTTTGTCAAAAGCTGCTGCTCTTTAGTGGTGAAAAAATGTTCTTAGTGGCGTTTTGATGAAAGAGAAAACTCAGATCCGGTTTTTCCAGAAAAGTGAGTTTGACTGGTCAAACGATTTGAGAAAGTAGCGTTTTGTGTATGATTCTTGGTAGTGTTTTGTGTAACATTGGGACTGATGTGTGGATGGTAGCCATAAGTGGAAAAGAGGTCAAAGTTTTGAAAGTGACTGGTCATGCTTTTTGTCAGCTTGCCTCTTTTCATGAGCTAGCATTTTGTCTCAAATGGTTAGCAGTTTGTGGTTAGCGTTTTGTCTAATTGCAAACTTGAGTTTTGTGTTTTGCAAGCATACGACTTGTGTCTATAACATCTGTTTGCAAAAGTGGCGATTTGTGTCCTCAAGAATGTAGCGACTTGTCCATGGTAAAATGAAAAAGTATTGAGATAAAGGAGCACTGACCATGGACCACTAACCAAATACCAACCTCAGTTAGATTCTATCATTAGTCCAAGATAAGTAAATAAACAATAACACCGCTGCAGCCATACAAAACCAAATCTATCCTAACATCCCATTTTTCACACATATCAAACAACTTCATTAAATACGTTAATCCCACCTCCAATATCCTTCTCGAATCAAAAGGATAAATAACTACATAATCTCAGCTTGTTCTTTTGTTTTCGTGCGGAACAAAAATAGTCGAAAGACCTTTAAAGATCTTAAACACACGAATAGAACATGACCATCATCGATCCGTGGAAAGTGTTTATAACTCTCGTCGCTCAATATCCGAATTATAAAGAATGAAATATAACAAGAATGTTGTACCGCTTCTTTTATTCGGTTTAAATGAAAAACACATAAACGATAAACAAACCTTACCCGAGACCATCTTCAATGATCTTGAAGCCGCATCTCTATTGTGTTCACAAATATAACAAGAGAAGGAGAGTGGTGCTTGTAATTTTTATCAAAGAAAAGATGATGTCTAAAGGGTTTGCTTGGTTCGGATTGAGATGATGAGTTTTGAAAATGAATCTGTATGTTTTGGTGAGATGCGCTTGATTAGGAGATGTGTTTGGAGTGATAAAAGAAGTAGGGAGGCGGATTAGTTGTTGATGAAGAATGAAATTAGGGTTAGATCAATTTGGGATTAGGGTGTGTGTTTTATACACATAATCAATTAGGGTTAATGAAAGTTGTGTGGGCTTGTTCCTGGATTTATCATTGGGCCGTGATTCATTAGGGTACTTGGGTGGACTCCGAAATATTGAATTTGGGCTTATTTGTTGTTAACAGATAACTCAAGGTCGATGTGGTTTAAATTCATTTAGTTTGGCTGAACTTTGGGAGTTCATCATAAGGACAATTTTGCTAGATGTGGGCTGCATTTGTGCTTCCAAATTATCATTAGTTTGTTGTTGATAATTTTGGTACTCGGTGAACATCTTTGGGTTGTAATTTTGGACTACGGTTACAATTATGCTTCGTTATCCGTGATTGGGTATTATTCTGGGTTTGGATTAATCGGGTTTTCTAGATATAACTACGGGATGCCATTATCAGATTCGTGTAAAACGTCACGGCTTGTATTTGGGTCCATGAATGTCAACGTGATCATAGAGTTGTGGATCTGCCAGCATTGTCCTATTGGTGCCGACGAGTTGAGTGAGACTGCAATTTGATCTTTGGGATTTGAGTAACAGTTGAGAAATTACGATTTGATTAATTGCGATTTGTCAAGTTGCGTTTTGACTTGTTGTGATTTGACATATTGCGATTTGACTAATTGTGATTTGGTTGATTGCAATCTGACTTGTTGCAAATTGACAATCTGTGACTTGACTTGTTGTGATTTGATCAAGTTGTGATTTGACTCCTGTGACTTGAATTTCGAAGATTAGTATTGCACTTCACTCTAGGCTATTCTTGTTGATTTCATGGTTTCTCTTGTAGATTTTAGAAAATCCCGCGAAAGATTCGATTTCTCGGTTTAAATCTCAAGAGTTGTAAAATCCCGTCAAATCAAGTTTGGACAAGTAGGCTGGACTTGGATTTAGACATTATAAAACTTACATGGTTTGACCATTTTTTTGGGATAAGTTTGTGCTTCGAGATTGGCAGGAATTGGGAAATTATGGTGACTTGGTTGGTTTGTTAATTCATGGGTTGGCGTACTTAGTGTCACAAACATCTCGGGGTTGGATGGATGCACGATGTTTGATGACCCTTGCTTGAGCGTATTTATGGTGATTAGTCTTGGAAGTTCAAGAAGTGGATATATACAATAAAGGATGGAAGGTTGGGTATATATCACTACCTATATTTAAAGGAGTTACGTTGTTGTGCTCAATATAGGTTCTAAATCACAAATTTAGTGCAAGTATAAGTCGCGAACTTGTCCTTTATCAAGCTTCATCAAGTGATTGTTGGTTCTCAAGCTTCTAATGGGATTGTAGTACAAGATCTTCTCAAGAGTGGTCAGACTTAAAGACGGGAGGTGGTTTGTTCAGAGACGTGTTTTAACCCGTTACACATTCTATAGTTAAACATATTTCATCAAGCGGTGTTGGCATATTATGAGCTTCAGGGAATTTTTAATCTGCTAAACCATTGATGAGGAGACAAACGAGGGGTTACTACAAGAGAGTCTTAATCACCATCTTCGTTACAGTAGTTTTATTTGTCTCTTTCCATGTATTGTGCCTGAAAAATTCACAATCATCACGGACTCTCAGCTTTGGCAAAAAGGTCATTGCATGCCCTTTTTGAGGGGGAGAATTAGGCGCGTGTTTCCTAGCGGTTCCGTCTCCAGCAATGTGAATTTTAGCGGTTCCGTTTACAGCGGGTCAGATCGTATTGGTTCAGTCTCCAGCAGTTTGAATCTTAGCAGTTCCGGTTTCAGCAAGTCAGATCGTAGCGGTTCAGGATTCAGTGGTTCAGTCTTCGACGGTTTGAAAGGTGGTTCCAGTTTCAGTGGTTTAGCTTTTAGTGGTTTGGGTCTTAGCAAATTGCCTAAGATTTCAGCGATTTGATACCTACTATTGTGCAGTTTGTTCTTGAATTTACTTCTCGGTTAAATCTCAAGAACTGTAAAATCCTGTACACAGTACGACAACTATTCCATGCACTGCACCGATACCATCCAAGCAGCTGGGTCAGACAGCTATGTTTGTTTGGACTGACTATGAGTCATGGGCACTGCTAAGAATTAGCGCATATTTCTTCTTCCTTTGACTATTCAACCGCACAAAATGATCACGAAGTTAATTTGGTATCCCTTGCTTAAGAGTGAGGTTGAATTTCACGAAAAAGTCTACCTATTTTATCTTAAAATCGGGGATGGTTGGATGCATGATTTCAATGATAACTTGCTCGTGCTTAAGATGTAAGTTGAAGACTTGGGTTATCTAGTTTCCAGAAGTCGGGGTGGATGGTTGAAGACCTGGTTAACTATCACTTAAAGGAGATACATTGTAGTACTCAGTGTCACACGTAGAAGACGTTGTGGATAATCGCAAGAGGTGATGAAAGTCTCATACTTTGTCAGGATAACATTACGTACTTAGAGACTTAACACCATTCTTCCAACAACAATGCAAGCTTAGGTAACAAATTTGAGTAATTCTACTTCATTTGCAAGATTGGTATATCGGGTTTCCTTCATCAAGTGGTCACAAATAGTTGTTTGTGTACGAGGTTGGTTAGTTGGACAAAGGTTTTAAAAGTTGTGATGTAATCTGTAATTCTCACAAGATATTCTTAACCTAAACTGATGCTCACCAAAATCGAATCAGTCATGCCACATTCAATCTGTTACTGTCTCACGGTTTCTTCTTGGTTTTGTAAAATCCCGCGAAAGAACTTATTTCTCGGTTTAAATCATAGATTTGTAAAATCCCGTGATGATAGGCTATGCGCTCTTAACCATTATCGGGTTAAAACCATTATCAAAGTTCAGCTATAACATCACAAATGGCTGGATCGGGGCAGTTAATCGACAAGATGTGACTACGGCGTTAGTTCAGTATTATGTATTTGAGGCTGAAGTGAAATTTCATGGGTGCGTGTACTTAGTATCTGAAGATATCGGGGAGGTTGGATGAAGATTCTTCGAGATCTTTGTTCGAGCTTTCAACATTTACAATGACGAGGACTTGGATATCTAGTTATTTTTTCTTTCTCTCTATTACAAAATAACTATCACTTTAAGGAGTTACGTTGTAGTGCTCAGTGTCACACGAAGTTGTGGATATCCAAGAGGTGATGTATATCTTATACTTGATGGTTGGTTGTTTGAAGAGTATAGATTACTTAGGGATTCAATGTTGCACGAAGTCTCCACACCGCTCTTTGTCACGCATTAGTACAAGTTTAAGTCACAAGTTCGGGTTATGTTACTTTAGTCTCAAGTTCATCATATTGGGGTTTTCTCCATCAGTGGTCACGACATCAAGTCGACAAAATGATAATGGGGTTGGTAACGAGTTAAATGAGAGAGGTAGAAAAGAGAGTAATGACATCTGTACACATCAGTGCAGGCCTCGCTCTTCATCATTATGACGTCTGTACACATTAGTGCAGGCCTCGTCCTTCATTGGCTATGACGTCTGTACACATCAGTGCAGGCCTCGCTCTTCATCATTATGACGTTTGAACACAGCAGTTCAAGCCTCGGGCCTCAACATTATGACGTCTGTACACATCAGTGCAGGCCTCGCTCTTCATCATTATGACGTCTGTTCACAATAGTTCAGGCCTCGTTCTTCAAAGAAAAGAAAAGTGTACGCTTGAGTGCACTTTATCTTCAAAAGAAGAGGAATCTTCTTATTTATGGCCATTCTCATCATCAAGTTTCATGCTCTTTTCGTGCTTATTCAGTCTTCAAGTGGATCGACGCATATTGGAGTATACTATTATTCACTTATTCAACCAAAAATTGCAATTGACAGGCATATGCAATTTTTGAAGGGGGGAAAGGGTGAATAAACAACATGTCAGTCTTCAAGTACCGTCAAGTGGAGCTACTTACCGTTGATGGTATTCATATTCACTAGTTCAATCATCAAAAATTGCAGTTGGCAGGCATATGCAATTTTTGAGGGGGGGAAAGGGTGAATATTAATCTACATGTTAATTGATGATTGAGAAATGGTCATACGACCCATGAATACGTCAATTCAGGAGTCGTGCAAACCATGGTTCTCCAACACTACATCTTCCTCCGTCTATCAAGGTGTTGAAGAACATGGTCATGGAATGCTAATCGACATCGTCTCACGGGCTGGTACAATCAGCATCAAAGGGTTTCTAGTCAATGCTTCTTGTACTTGTCATTACGCTGCATGTACACATCATGATGATGATTCCGATTAATCGTAACCATCATGGGTGAGAGAAATGTGTACACCAAGGACGCACAATAGGTTCACGTGATCGGGCTTAATCATTTATTCCGGTGTTGATAACCGTAGAGATGATCAGTGGTTCAACTTGTTACCTTGGTATTAACGTTTCACTGTTACGTCATGGGCTAATTAATCGTAACCATCAGGGGAGAGAGAATGTGTACATCAAGGACGCACAACAGGTTCACGTGATCAGGGCTTAATATCCAAGGATGGATACATACTATAGAAGATCAGTGGTTCAACTTGTTACTTTGGTGTTATACTAAAGACTGAAGAAGGTCGAGTCGTCAGTTTATTCTACATTCTCTGTTGTGTGTTATTATCTCATGTGTATGCTGCGGGCTGATGGGTTATATGTAAGATTACTGGAAGGCATTTGGTGAGATGAAGATGGTTGGTATTCTGTTCCTCCATATTGGGCAATCTTGAAGAAGGTCGAGTCTACAGTCTACTCTACATTTTCCGCTATGTGTTAAGAGACTAAAGACGACATGCATTTGGTTATCTAAAGACTTCTTCATATTATGGGCGTTCATCCAAAGTCTTCTTTCTATTATGGGTGTTCATCAGAAAGGTTTTCAAGATTGGGGGAGAGCACTAATTAGGGGAGAGTGAAAATCCAGAATTAATCCCTAATTAAATGTGCTCACATTGCTCTTCAGCAAGTAAAGTGATGGCAGCGGAGAAGATTCAGGAAGCTGAGGAGTAATGGTTTTGCTTCGTATCCTTGTATATATTTGCTTCATACATTTTTGTTCATATCTTATACCATTTTGTAAATAGATATATAAAAAACCTGCAAATTGTAAATAGAGAAACGTAAAACCAGAAAAACCATAAAAATTAAAAAATAGAAAATTCCAAAAATAATTTCACCGAGGCTAGTCTTCTGTTTATCGATAACATTTACGGACTTAGAAATGTCATTCAATAATGGCACGGGTCTTTAAATGAAGCTCGAGCAGAAGTTAAAATGGATGGTTAAAACATGTCTAAATGGCTTGCTATTACTTCAGATAGCAACCCGCGCTTCAAAATGGGGAAAGCACGTCACCAAAAAGATGGTTGTTCCTCCAACTGGGTGATGTTCACCTTGGCATGGATTACTTTATATCCATGTTTCTTCGATCTGATGTACGTTTCAGTGCATCATTTCTTGAAAAAGAAGAGAAATCTTCTTTGTATACAAATAGTTTTCATTCTGTGATTCTTTTGAAAATTATTTGTAAGACACTTGGTGATTTTGTGTTGCTTGAAATTCTTTTAGACTTGGATTGTGCATAAAAAATTTGTCACTCAATCAATGACTACAAATATTTAACTAGAATACGGGTCATTGATTGAGGGGGAGAGTGAATTCAAATTTTATTTCATCAAACGGGTTTCTTGATTAATTCATAATGCTTTGAAAAGGTTTTGTAGTTAATGGGGTATTAGTTGAAGAGGATCTTGCTAAAACTTTATATCAAATGGCCAAACGTGTTAGTTGCTAGAAAGTTTAGGACATTATGTGCAATTTGCTTATAGTTTCCTAGCTTTATGTATCTAGAAGGTTCATTTGTGTTACTTTGGTATCCTCGTTTAATCCCCTAGATACATTAAAACTCAAAACCTAAAAGAAGTAAGAAAACCAGTTGTGTTTGATGTTCTTGAATACTCCTATGACATTTGTATGATCTGAATGAATGAGTTTCAAATGTTGTCAGACTTCTGTTAGTCGATTGCTGCATAATTGTTGTTGAAATAGTGCATATGTTCTCAGGATATCCTTAGGTATATATCTATCGTGTTAGAATCTTGTTCCTAAGTTCCTGAATTGAATGATGAAATATGAGTGAATTGCCATGTTCATGATTGTTGATTGCTCTTCATGCTAGATAGTAGTTTGACGTATATCCTGACTGTGGTTTGATTAAATGAATTTGGTATTATAATGTGGCAAGCTGCTGAAGGGTAGCTATTAAGGAATAGTGTATCTGTATGTATGTATATCTGTGTTGATATTCTTATGCAGATTCCATAGCCAAAATGAATGTGCCAGTTCCCATTCTAACCATTTGATTAGACGTTCAAACTCTATTGATTGGCTCGGAATTCACCACAACAACAACGTCGGCAGCAACAACAACAACAACACTGTCATCACCACCACCACCTTCACTTCAACAAAGCAGTTCGTATTCTGATCTCACCAAGTGGAGATCTTCAACGTGTGGGAAAGTTTTGTTGGTGGATGGAAAATCAATGTTGACCACTGACTCACTTAGAAAAGCGGATGATCACATCATCTGCGCAAAAATGTCAATATCGTTTGTGTCATAAAAGTTATCTTGTGCAAAATGAGCAGTGAATCTCCCTCTTAGATTAAGGGGGAGCAAAGTATGTTTCATCATCAGAACATGTTAAACCTGACCACATTTTCTCCCATGTTTTCTAAATTATTTAAATCAATTGGGATCACAAATCTCAAAAGGTTTGAAATTTTTGATCGGGGGAGAGAATGTGATTTAAATATGAAACCTGATGAAAATGTGATGTTTTGGATTTAAGTGTAGGCTCTCCCATATGTGCTAAACTCTTTCGTATATCGATGCACATATTGAGGGGGAGCGAATGGATGAAAAAGGATTTTGGCATAGCATGAGATCGTGACTCAGACTTCATTAATGAATTGACAAAACCTATACTGTCATTGATCGAAAGGACATATCCTGGCCGGGTAATAATTTCAAGCTGGTCTAACCAGTGATGTAAGCATGTCTCGAAAAGGATGTGTCTGAGTAGAGTGTACCATTTCGAGAAACTTTTGAAGAACTTGACCTGGACGGGTAATAATTTCAAGCTGGTCTAACCAGTGATGTAAGCGTGTCTCGAATCGGTCATGTTCACTGAAAGTTGATCAATTCAAAAAGTGTGAGCTCTACCTAACATGTGCAAATTTATAAAACAATCAACCGAGCACATGTTGAGGGGGAGCATTTGAAAAATATAAAACTCTCAAGTGTTTGCAAAAATGTGTTTCAGAATCATGAACACTTTGAGAGATTTTTCAAAGATTTTGTTTGGCAATCGTGGATGAATACCAAAGACCGGCCATTTTAATTAATGCATGGAGTTATAAGGATGGTTAGGTTAGGCTCAAGTTCCCACGATCCCGCTAGAGCCGGAGGGATCTACCCAGGGACAATCCACTAGTTAGTGTAGAAGTGCTTAGGTATGACTAAAAAAGGAGAAAAGTGGATAAGGGAAAAGTGCCGACTGAGATGGAGCTAGTACTGGAACAAACCCAACAAGGTTCTAGTAATGAAGTCTCGGTAAGCACTGACGGGGTTGAAGAATGAAAAAGAAATGTAAAGATAAAGGGTGAAAAGAAAGAAGCCTTCCTTACAACTTAGGCAGAAACCGGGTCAATACATATGCTGTCAGAATCACTTAGTTGATTGCTGACATTGAAGACAAAGTATCATGGACCCAGTGATACGCTGCACAACCCTCCCTAGCCACTCAAGGTCCCTCAAAGGATTCTTGTTTCAATTGTCACGGAGTTCAATACATTCCTATCGTCTCTCTCACTCCGAGTTAGATGATATTGAAAAGGTGGCAGTCCTCTCCAGCCTCCGCTCACTAAATCAAAACGCACTATAGAGTCTAGAGCCACGAGATGCATAATAAAATCTCTTAGGGACACAAACTATTTCTACACTGGTTGTTCAACATCAAGGACACCGGTTGTAAACTAAGAGTCCTACGCAGATCTTAGCAATCTGCCAGAACATTTTATGAGAGAATTTACAAATGTAATTCTCAATGATTGAATGGAAATTCCTGCTAGGGTCAACATCAAACAGACCTGAAAGCAGGTCACTTCGGTAATTCCCTGTGGATTACGCTTAGTGATCGCGGCGGTTTCAAACTGTCTATAGTCGTGGAGTGATCTCCAGCGACTCACCTAATCGTTGATATGCTACGGTACGATCTTAAAAAGCCCTCTGTGGGTTTTCGATTAGGAACGATCCTGGTAAGGATTAGAGAGAGTTTTCACACTATGCTGTTAACAATCTCGAAGTCCGAACCTGTAAGTACTGGACGTTTTGTTGCTAACTGTCGTATGCAGGAACATCTGGCGGTTGAAGCTGATTGCTGTTGCAGCTGTTTGCGATTGTAGCTGATTGGAATTGATGACTCATCTCGATATCCTCCTGATGAATATCATTCTGAAAGTCATTCCTCCACCCAATATCAAGCAGATGCTGATATCTCTTACTATATTATTCCTCATAACCTTCCTCAACCAACCATCAATGAATTCATTGATAATCAACAAATCCCAAACACAAACACTCAATCTAATCATGATAATCAGGAACCTGAAGACCAAAGGGTTCATGATGAAAAAATTGAAATCCCAGACACAAAAGAACCTTAAACACATGTCCTTGAACCCACTCCACCTCCAAATCAGGCATCTACGAGTTCCTACTCTTATCCTAGACCTCAGGAAAGATGGTCGAAATCTCAGGATATTGAACTTGTTAATATCATTGGTAAACCTACTGAAGGTATGATTACTAGAAGCAAGGCTGCGAAAGTGTGACATTTCGTAATTTCAAGTCATTATTTTTACTATTTTAATTACTTAATTATTCTATTTTAAGTAAATTAACTTTTGTCGGGTAAGTTACCCGCGTACGTCATGACACGTACAATTAATTCAACCAACACTAGACTATGTCCAGTCTACACTTTTTATGCATCATTGGTTCCTTATAATCCTATTTTAAAAGTCACTTTTCACTTTTTCCAATTTTACGTAAACCTTGCACCTTTTACATTTTACGCGATCTAAACCTACGTTTTTGTGACAAATCGTAATTTCAGGTCCTTTTTCAAAACTTTAAAATTCTACTATTCATCTTGGAAATTCACTATTCATAGATTACTATTCATCATTTTACTATTCATCATTTTTGAAGTCAGTTTGCGACTTTGAGATGTTTTCAAAAATTTCACTATTCACAAAAACACTATTCATCCCCGAAGTGAGATAACTATTCATGGTTATCATTCATTCTTTCGTAAGCCAAGTTTACGGGTATTCAAAATTCTTGTAACCATTATGGTTTAGCTGCGTATTCAAGGATCATCATTAAGGACATATCATATAGACTAGAGTAGTCTACATATCATCGGTAACATCATCTGTATGTTAGGTTAATCGCGGGATTTCATAATATCAATTAACGTATGCTTATTTATTTAATAAACGTTACCACTCAGTCATCACTACGAACAATGTACCCGACACTCCAGACTATGGTCATAATATATTTTCACACTCATTATAATGATATAAAAATTATATTATTAATTTGCCTGGTGTTTTTAAACCAGTTGCTACATTTTCTGTTAAACGCTTATAACTTCAACGATTTGCGTAATTTCAATACGACAACTATTTGAACCCCCGATTCTTGCAAGGAATGTGATTTTATAAATTTTTACAACTTCGTCATACTTTATTTTATTTCGTCAAGATTTATTTCCAGCTAACTCGGTACCCGGTAATACCTAATGCACAACTTAAACTAACTAATAGTTGCACCATGGGACAAGAACCAGTATTAGCACAAACTTTCCCCCATTTTACTCCCCTTGTTCCCCCCCTAATACCAACCCGCCCCCCCCTCCCCCCCCAAGTCATCATACAACCTTTGACTTTGACCAATAATGCTCGTAAATAGTTTTATACTTCCCATAATTCATTTATTCATCCAAAACAACTAACAAACACTTCAAGATTTTCTCTCTTCCTTTCTTTCTCATATGACTCAGCCAAACAACAAAACAAGCAAGAGTTCATCAAATTTTTCAAGACCAAGTATTTCTAGTCCCATTTGTATCCTAGTTAAGGTTTTGAAATAAAAACCTCAAGGATAATTAAGTGTTTTTTCTCCAAAACTCATCAAAACTTCAAGTTGCGGTTAGATATCGTGCCTCATTTCAGTGTATCCACTTTTATCATCATAACTATTGCCTCATGTGAGTTTTCATAGCCCCTACTCTTATATGTTTTGAATTACTTTTGGGGGAGAATACATCCTCATTTTCAGCTAAATACTATACTTGATTTACTCGAATATGCTACTTGTTTAGTCAAACTATTATTTGTTCTACTTATGACTTTGTTATTCATTCGAATGCGTTGTATATTCACTTGTTTCATACTTAATTCCTATTACTCATGGACACAAGCACTTTAAACGATTATGCATGCTTAACCGAATGAACCGGCTCCACTACTATGTACATACATGACAAAATGAACGGGTCACATAACCGAATGTACGGGTCACATGACAGAATGAACGGGTCACATGACAGAATGAACTGGTCACATAACTGAATGTACTGGTCAAACTAAATTTATTTTAAATCTTGGTCCATATATTACTTTTGTATACCTAAACCAAATCCTATTTGGCAGTGGGTTGTGAACACAAAGGTTGCAAGCCTTGTATGGGCGGGACTTGGGACTGAGTGGATTTACAATGCCTTTGCTGGGAAATTCTTATTCAAATGTTTTACATTTTACACTAAACTCTATGAACTCACCAACCTCGTGTTGACACTTTAGCATGTATTTTCAGGTATAAATCAATAGTACGCTACTGGAGGCTTTTGGCAGGGCATGGCATGGTCATAGAAGACTCTGATATATTCGGGGCCACTTGAAATCTTTTATGGGCTTACGTTTTCGCACCATTTTTGAAATGTTCTAAACGAATCACTTTTAAATATGAAATCTATTTTAAAAGGTTGAGATAAAAATTGTTCTCTTTATTCCGTGTTGTGGTACCAATTTAGTAGCACCCCAGCGACATGTATGCTTCCGCTGGACCCGATTTTGGGGGTGTTACAGATTGGTATCAGAGCCTTGGTTATAGAGAACTGGGTAATTTTAAAACCTAGACTATAACTACTTTCACGAAAACCTAACCCTATGACCGCCACGTGCCTGCCTACCAAGCTGATGCTTCATTTGTGGTTTGTTGCTGACATAATTGATGAGAATTGTATCTTATTATCAGATAGATTATACTCACTTATTCACGTTGATTACTATAACTTTCTTCAATATAAGCATGCTCACGTATCATATATGTCACCGCATTACACCTTTCCTCACTTAATCTCATCATTCGACCTCGAGTTTGGTCACTTGCCTTAGTCTTTCAAACGACTTTCAAATGTGAGGGACATATTATTAGTATAACTGAGCTGAGTATTTCAAAAATTCATTGAACCTTAGTGGAATATAGACTGGTCATCTATATTCGACCAGGGACAGTGGGACATAGGCTGACCACCTATGTCCGACTCAGAGATGAATTTTGCAATACTGAGAACAGTTATAATAGAATTATGTCCAGGTTGATTCTCTACTCGATTTCTAAAGGTTTCAAAAAAATTCCTGTGTGTGTATACAATCGTTGCAAGAACATTCACATCTACACCACCTCGTGAGCCACCACCTAGAAACACGCCAGCTAATCATAACACGACCTCACGCTTTCATTTTATGACAAGCCACTTTAGGGCACCTACTTTTAGGAAACGTCTTTATCATGTCTCACTCTTCTTTTCTTGTTTTGAAGAATTATGCCGCCAAAGAAAACTACTCAAGCAATGACACCATCTGAAATCCGAAAACTTGTTGCCGATAATATAGAGGCAACACTAGTAGTCGAAAGAGAGGCCGTAGCTGCACGGGCTACTGAAGCCGCTTCTTAGGCTGAAACAGCAGAAGCTGCTGGACTAGCTGCTAATGGTACCAATGTTCGCAAATGTACATACAAGGACTTTAAGAACGGCGACCCTATAAAATTCAAAGGCACTGAAGGAGCCACTGCTATGATCCATTGGTTTGAGAAGACAGAATCTGTGTTTCTTCTATGAAATTGTCCAGATGACTGCAAGGTGAAGTTCGCCACCAGTACCTTTATTGAGGAAGCTAATGTCATGGTGGAATTCTTATGCACAGCCTTTTGGTATGGAAAACGCTTACAAGCTCACGTGGGAAGAGTTCAAGAAGCTACTGACTAAGAAGTTTTGTCCACGCACTGAGGTAAAGAGCTAGAAACAGAATTTTATGAGTTGGTGACCGTAGGTAATGATATCAAAACCTACATCAGGATATTTCATGAGTTCGCCGCACTTTGTCCAAATATGGTTCCAGATAACGAGAAGTTGTTGGAAAACTTCATTGGTGGGCTACCACACAGCATCCAGGGGGATGTAACTTCTTTTGATCCACACACATTGGACGAAGCTATCAGAATATCTCAAAAGCTTATGGCACAAGTGGTGAAGAAGGGAACTACTGTCAACAACAATGACCGTAACAACAACAACAACAACAACAACAACAATAACAGCAACCACGACAACAAAAGGAAAAGGGATGACAACAAAGGAAACGACCAAGTTCGGCCGCCACACAAACAACATGAAGTGGTTAGGTCCTACGTTGCGGGGCCAAGTGAAAAGAAAGGATATGCATGGACTTTACCCAAGTGCAATAAGTGTCAATTTCACCACAATGGACCTTGCCCCACTCAATGTGGAAACTGCCAAAAGGTCGGACACAAAGCCAAGGATTGCAAGGCTCCCACCCTCGTAATGAATCAGAAAGTCACGGTGACCTGCCATGAGTGTGGAGTAATTGGACACTTCAAGAGTGAATGCCCAGAGCTGAGAAACAAGAATGAAGGAAGAGCTCGTTGAAGTGCGAAGCTCGTCAAGACAACAACAACAATGACAATGGTTAAGAAGAGAAGTCCTGCCTTAAAAATAAACAGAAACCCAAACTCTTTAGTGTTGTATTTCTTTTGCGCTTCACTTTAAGTTCTATCGTATAAGCTTCATATACTATTAAGAAATCCTATCTAATGAATGTTTTATCTTTTAACACCGCAATGCGACTCAAATATCCACATCTTTTCACCAACTCCACCCCGGAGACCAACATTAACTGAATTCAGGGACTGAATTCCTTTAACGGGTGGAGACTGTGACAAATCGTAATTTCAGGTCCTTTTTCAAACTTCAAAATTCTACTATTCATCTCGGAAATTCACTATTCACGGATTACTATTCATCATTTTACTATTCATCATTTCACTATTCATCGCTTTTGAAGTCAGTTTGCGACTTTGAGATATTTTCAAAAATTTCACTTTTTACAAAACACTATCCATCCCCAAAGTGAGATCACTATTTATGGTTATCATTCATCCTTTCGTAAGCCAGGTTTACGGGTATTCAAAATTCGTATTACCATTACGGTTTAGCTGCGTATTCAAGGATCATCATTAAGGACATATCATATAGACTAGAGTAGTCTATATATCATCGATAACATCATCTGCATCTTCATTGGTGGGCTACCACACAGCATCCAGGGGGATGTAACTTCTTTTGATCCACGCACACTGGACGAAGCTATCCGAATATCTCAAAAGCTTATGGCACAAGTGGTGAAGAAGGGAACTACTGTCAACAACAATGACCGTAACAACAACAACAACAACAGCAACCACGACAACAAAAGGAAAAGGGATGACAACAAAGGAAACGACCAAGTTCAGCCGCCACACAAACAACATGAAGTGGTTAGGTCCTACGTTGCGGGGCCAAGTGAAAAGAAAGGATATGCAGGGACTTTACCCAAGTGCAATAAGTGTCGGTTTCACCACAATGGACCTTGCCCTACTCAATGTGGAAACAGCCAAAAGGTCGGACACAATGCCAAGGATTGCAAGGCTCCCACCCTCGTAATGAATTAGAAAGTCACGGTGACCTGCCATGAGTGTGGAGTAATTGGACACTTCAAGAGTGAATGCCCAGAGCTGAGAAACCAGAATGAAGGAAGAGCTCGTTGAAGTGCGAAGCTCGTCAAGACAACAACAACAATGACAATGGTTAAGAAGAGAACTCCTGCCTTAAAAATAAACAGAAACCCAAACTCTCTAGTGTTGTATTTCTTTTACGCTTCACTTTAAGTTCTATCGTATAAGCTTCATGTACTATTACGAAATCCTATCTAATGAATGTTTTATCATTTAATACCGCAATGCGACTCAAATATCCACATCTTTTCACCAACTCCACCCCGGAGACCAACATTAACTGAATTCAGGGACAGAATTCCTTTAACGGGTGGAGACTGTGACAAATCGTAATTTCAGTTCCTTTTTCAAACTTCAAAATTCTACTATTCATCTCAGAAATTCACTATTCACAGATTACTATTTATCATTTTACTATTCATCACTTTTGAAGTCAGTTTGCGACTTTGAGATGTTTTCAAAAATGTCACTATTCATAAAACACTATTCATCCCCGAAGTGTCTTCGGAGTCAATGACTTTGTTTTTTTTCAAATCACTTTTATAAAAACGTTTCCAAAAATATATTTTTGTATTTTTACCAAACGGATGGACCACATTTAAAATTTGGCTCAACTGGACACGGGGTACATGGGGTATTAATAAAACAAAACCCACCATCTAATAAATAAATACCCAACTCCCTGCCCTATCTCTTTCCATCCTTATTTCTTTTTCAGTACTCGATTTCATCAGTTCTGCAATCTCTTTCTCTTCTTCCCAAACCAATTCACGAGAGCACCTAAAACCTTTCAATGGAAAACGACCTTAGCTATAATCATCCCTTCATAAATGTTGACCTTGAAAGCAGGTCACAAAATTGCTTCCTTTGTGGCTTTTTAATCTCGTTCGAAGACCATGAAACACCACAAGTCCCCCAACTCCATCACACACTTACATCTCCTTATGATAAACAACCACCACTCTCTCTCTCTCTCATCACCCCTTCCTCTCTCTATACCTCGCCGCCTGTCACCACCATAAACCATCATACGCCACCACCACTCCATCAATCCTCAGCCATTTTTGGGTCAAGCCACTGGTAGATTGCTGGTTTAGAAGTCGTTTTTAGGAATTTTGTTCGCGTATTTTGGGTTGTAGCCGCGTATATCGATCTCTCACCATCTCATCTCTTCCTTTCTTATTTATTTGGTATGTCGATTATTCATTTTTTCCTTTCCTTCAAACCGATTATTAAACAAGTGTTATAAATTTCGTAGATAAACAAGATTAAAAACATTTTTGAAATTTGTTTTGTGTGGTTAAAACAAAGTTTGAAAGGGTGGTTGTCTGGCTTTTTTTTGTTACCGAGTCAACTCGGTGATTTGACATTGGAACAGATTGGTGATATTTTTCTGTTTAGAATCGTGTTTTCTGGTTGTTTACGGGTCGGATTAAACCCGACCGAGTTCGGGTCGACCCGGTTCTAGTCACAGTTTGGATTGTTACCCAGTTAGTTGTCTCTCGAGTTAGAAATCCTTGTCGAATTATTGTTCACCATTGTTATTATCTTGGAAGCCCATAGTCTCGGCTTGTTATTTTGTTGGGGGTTGAGCTTTGGATTTATTGATTTTGGTTTTGATTTCTTCACTTATATTGATTGTTAGTTGGGTCTTGTGTTTCGTCGAAGGTAAAACCTGACTAGGGTGTTGAATTAAAGATGATTATACAATATTTAGGGGTATGTGGAGGTGCGGTTTAAAAGTGATTATACAATATTCGATAACAAAGATTAGGTCACCAGCTGAAATGGAAACAAAGTCATAGAATAAGGCGTTACTTAGTAGACGCAAGGTTAAAGAAAACACAAGCATGGTATATAAATATTGTTGAACCTGTTTTAAGTTGTACTAGATATAATGCCCGCGCACGCGCGGGGTTTTTTCTATGGGATCATTTAAATAAATTATTATTTTTAATTTCGGGTTTTAATTATTATAACAGGACCTTCAAAACCATTGTACTTTGATTGAGGTATTGAATTATGGTTATTTACGAATGTAGTGGGTTTTAATATTAATTAGATTTGGAGGAGATGTTCTTGCGTCAATGATTGTGCGTGAATGAATGATAAGAGATCGAGTTTGATTGATGGAGGAGGAATTTGGGAATGTTGGGACTTCAAATATTTAGTGGGAATGATACTGAATTTTAAGTTTCAGCCCAAATCTTTGAAAAACTTGCTCCACCGTTTTCAAGTTTTCATTTTTTATATTTTGACACATATATTTTTGTAAGTTTTTATTGAATGATTACAAATCACATTCTTTTTTTTGCAGAATATGGATAAATTTAGAAGTATTTAGGCTTTTCTTATTTAATATTTAAGAAAATAATAATAATAATAATAATTTGATTATTACTTAATAAGGTATGATTTGATTTTTTTGAAATGTAAAAGTCCCCACTAGGGGTTTTGTTTTATTATATAAAAGATTCAATTTGGGGTGCGTTTGGCATTATCAGTATATTGGGGGCATTGGATTAAAATAAGCCTTTGGGTTGGACAAAAAATTTAGTAATTATATTATGGGCTTGTGTGATGGGCCGTAAAGGGATGTAGGCCGAGCCCATTTAATTCATGCCAATGAGGGTGCATATGGGTTGACATTAAGTGTAAATACTAACATTTGTGAAATGGACTTCAAGCGACTAAAATGTACTACTAATGAGTCATAAAACCCGATAGCTATTAAACACATTTAACACATCTAAAACTAGTTATTAATTAAACTTAACTAACCGGATATTTGAATACCGAATAACATCATTGGACAAATTAACTATATCGGACTAATTGGACATTTTAGACTAGACGACTAATAGATATTCTAAAAAGTAAGATTAATTATCAATTGTTCTTATTAAAAACTTGTCGGGAAACATTGTTTTGAGGAAACTGAATTTTTATTTAAAAACACGACAACTTTTGAAAATTATATAAATGGACGCGACATGATTTATAAATTTCCTCGACTTATACTTTATATTTCAAAAACCTTTTTCCTTATAAAACCCGACAATAATCGGAACTTGTAGATCTATTAACAAGAAAAACATTTACTATCTAGTATACAAATTTAAGTCTTCTTTAAAACTTAAATTACATTTCCAAAACTTTATTGATTATTTCCAAACTATTTGGGGTATTGGGTAAACACCGAAACATATTAATTAACTTATTTGTTGACATTTTTCCTTTATCACTATCCTCTTTGTATTCGTTTGTCATTCCTCTCATGACTCAAATTCCCGTCCGTACCTTTCTCGACTGTGTCGATTTCCTTTTCCTTTTGGTGTGAGTATTCTTGAGTCTATACCACCACATGAAATCTTAACACTAAAAACTTTTTACAAACTTTAATACGAGTAATCCACGAAAACTAAAACACTCGTCCTTTCAAAACTCTTTATTCTTTGAGGCATATTCTGAGATATATATATATATATATATATATATATATATATATATATATATATATATAATACTAGACTTCAAAGCCCACCCGATGGGCGGGCATGACTTGTAATTTTCATTTGGATGGGTTTACTTATTATGAAATCATTTCTAAGGAGCCTTGACGGACGGGCATGATTTGTATTAATTTAGATGGCTTTACTTATTGTGAAACCATTTTTTAAGTACTTTCGTGTAGGAGTAATCGATATTAACTTCGATCAGTTTACTTAGTATGAAACTACTTTTAAGGAATTTTTTCTAGGAGTAATTGATATTTTATTTCTTTATCAAAATATATTTTTTTATCCTAATAACTTTTGAATACGGTTTGATGTATATGTTTTTAATTTTTCAGAAAGTTCATGTAGCTATTTGTAATTTGTTAATTTCAAGAGAATAATTATTGTTATTAAATTTAGGGATAATTACTAATATGCCCCAGTTGCCCTGGTCCGTTGCTTATCCGACCCGCTCACAGAAAGTTCCGATACTAGACCAGGGCAACTCGTCCGACCAACCACTGGATGACACGTGTCCGACCAAAATACGTAGTGTATTTGGGGTAACTTTGTAATTTCTTGATCTAAACTGGTTTTTTTGTCATTTTACATGTTATTCACTGTTTACCTTTTTATACCACACTGTCTAGTCGTATATAACTCCTCCAATTCAACCACTATAACTCCCTCCTCACCCCAATCCCTCCATAGCCGAAACCCCATCACCACCGAATCTTCACCATCGTCGTAACCCTCCACCGCCACCGTAACCCTCCACCGTCGTAACCCTCCATAACAGCGATGTACGCAGTTAGGATAACAGCTTCCTGTGTTAGGATAACACATCAAAAACCTAATTCTTCTTCTGCAGGTATTTTTATTCTAATTAATTAATTAATTCAATTATGATTCGATTTTATTTTAATTTCGCACAAGTTTAATTTTTCTTTTTATTAGATGACTATCTTTTTGCTATTTGGGACCAGTTTTTATAAAAAAGATTGATTTTTATAAAATTTGGAGATCTGGGTATTGTTTATTGATGTGATATGTAATGAAGTGAGTAAAAAAGATTGCAAATTTAACCCCAGGAGTGCTGTTAAAACTGCTGCAACATATGAACACAGATGTTAAAGTAAGTGGTTCTGAACATAGATCATCTTTATTACAAGTTATTAGTATTGTTCCTGCTTTATCTGGTGATCAATTGTTTCAAAATCATCAAGGCTTTTATTTGAAAGTTTCTGATTCGTCTCATGCCACTTATGTTTCCTTGCCTGATGAGAATGTTGACTTGATTTTAAGCGATAAGATTCAGTTGGGTCAGTATGTTCATGTTATAAGCTCGAGTCTGCTACTCTTGTCCCGATTTTGCATGTGGTTAGGCCCTTTCCTGGTGGCCGACATCCCTGTGTTGGTACGCCGCAAGATATTGTGGCATCACAATCTTTAGGATTTTTAAATAATGGCAGTAGTACTAGTAGTAGTAGTGGTTCTGGTAATAAGATAATCGGTAATGTCAAATTGCCGTCGAAAAAAGATAGTAATGGTAATTTAAGTGTGAGACCATCAAATGGGGTGTTGGATGGTAAGTTGACGGGATCTAAGTCGCAGTTGTCAAAATTGATATGACCCCTTTGCTTGGAGGAACATATGCTGTTTTTTCTTCTCTCTTCCACTCTTTCACTTGGTTAGTTTTTTTTCCTCTATGAAGTACTTATTTGTTAGTTCTATTGCTTTACATGCCAAGTACTTATTTGTTAGTGATGCAAATAGTTGTATGGGCTAAACTGGACCAAACTATTTTAATGAAAAAACAACAATGGTATCCAAATCGAAATACCTAACCGGGACCAAACTGGACCAGATGGGTATTGGCTATAGTTGCCTTAGTTCTAGACTGTTTAAAAAAACAGTTCTCGGTTCAGAGCTTATCTCGGTATTTGTTTAAAAATCAGTTTTAGGTTTAGCCCGGTTTCAGAACCTGAACCGCACTGGTATTTTCGTATGATGTTCTATTTTTCAAACTTGGAACACAGTCACTCTATAACTACTTTTAGAGTTTTAACTAGCAACACCAAGTTTCAAATTTCGGTTTAATTTCTAGTTTGGAAAAAACCGGCTCTAAATAAGAACTCAATAGGTGCCAAATGAGTTGCTAGTTCTATTAATCCTTATTTTCCGGTCGCCTATTTACGTCACAATGAACACCTCTAGTTAAATGTTTGTGAACTGACTTTCAAGCACGTTCTTCTATCAGGGAATAGCAATAGGAAAGGGATCTACCAATGTTCTTCCTTCGCAAGGGCTCTCAAACTCGGCTTGGCAAGTGCAGGTGCAAATGCAGATGCAAAATCAAATGCTAAGAAGCCACGTTGTGGCTCTTCCAGTTCCTGTTTCCTCTTATGCAGCATCATCAGGATTCTCTTCTTCCGTTCCCATGTTCTCAAATTCCCCTTTACAGTCAAATAACAAGAACACCTCTAGTTAAATGTTTGTTAACAGTGTGTCTACAGGTATGTCAATATATAACACTAGGTGATGTTTTTCATATAATTGGTAAATTCTTTATTTTTGATAATTAACATCATTTACATTTCTAAAGATTATCAGTCACGTCCACAAGTGTTATTGACTCATATACCACTCTATCGACCTGACTCTACTCCCTGTGGTCCTCAACTTTCTTCTCCTATTATTGATCAGGTTAGAATGTTTGTATTTTTGTTAAAGTCTCACTGTTCATGACTTTTTGTGGAATCATAAATAATCTCACTTTTCATGTTCAGAGACTTTCGCGTGCTACTGATGATCGGGACATAGTGTAACTTCCTCATGCTATTATCTTATTCAATTCTTGTTTGGATAAGGGTTCAGTTCTTACATCATGAAACTGATGCAGGTATCAAAATTATCGTACAGAAAAAACAACAAACATGTTACTGGACTCCATCAAACCTGTAAGTTCCATCTTTATCTATTTCCTATAACCGAATCTTCAAACGTTTGATGACGTAAATGTGATTTGTGTCATTTCAAGTACTTGTGTTGTCTGGTCATGATCATGATCAGTGTACTGTTACTCATATAGCTGAACACGGGCCTGTAGTAAAGGTATGTATGTGAGTTTTTCGTATATGTTTATGTGAATGTTATGACTTTAAATGTGTTGTTACTTTGTGTAGCAAACTTTGGGGACAATTAGCTGGCAGCAGGGAAACTTGTATCCATCTTTCATGCTACTTAGCGCAAGTAAACTCGCATATTCTAATGCATCGGAGATCGTATCAACACATCTGTGTTCTCTTCCTGCACAAACCTTTATTTACTTGTGGTAATCTTCATTTGAAAATAAATTTACATTATACATTCAAGAAAAAAAGTGTTTTTTATTTCGTTGTATTCAACATACTTTTAACTTACCTTTTATAAGAGGCTAAATTCTTAAATAGTGGCGTGGCATCATTTTTGATGTGCCATGTCATTATTTACATAAAAGGTTACTTACATAAACCGGTAAAAGTTTGAAAGTAGGTTACATACAATGAGAAAAAAACAATTTTTCTTGCATATTATGGTTTTTAAATTTTTTTATGTTTGATTAGTCTATAAATATCAGGTATATTGTGTTATTTGTGGTTACTCTTGTTGTGGTTCTCCTATGGCCAACAAATGGGTTGGGTATTCGCCTACATATTGGCGAGTTGGCGAGTAATACGTTAGCCGTATTCAAAAGCACTAAAGTGAAAGATGACGATGAAAACTGCGACTATGAGATGGTTTGGGATGCAGAAGGCTCGATGCATTTAATTAAGAAAGCCTCAAAGATTGCTCCCTCACGTTCAACCGAGAGGAGATAAAGGTAAGTCTACACACGTAACTTAGTGTTTTTACTTAACAAATGTAAGGTGATTGTAGTAATAAGTTGATTTTTTTAATGGTTCAGGGGAAATGCTACAATACGATCAGCAGCTAAAAAACAGATGATGCAGGAGATTATTGTTACAATGCCACAAGATGTAAGTGGTCAATTGGGGCCCGACGCTGCTGCAAAATTGGGACCATTCAAAACCAACAAGTCAATTGTTAGACTGGTGATTCAGAGGTTGCTACGGGTTTTCCAAGTGCTTTCAGTTGTTGCTGCAGTTAACGTGCCTATCTATATAATGTTTCTATTCAGTGACTGGATTGACAAATGATGTTGATCCAATTTATTTATCAGCTTAACTGGAAGAGCATATTAAAAGCTTATTAATGTTATGAACAGTAGAAGAGGTGTTGTAATGATTTGTTGTACAACAGTTGTCATTGAGGCTTTGATTAAAAATGACCTGAGACCGCATGTCCGTATGTAACTGTAAAATAGGTCACTATTGTAATATATGAGTATCCTTTAACAAACTCAGTGCAGATTAAGTTTGTTTACATTTACTGATTCTGTATGCAGTGAAGTTTGACCATTTGAGAAGCCACGGTTTTCTTTATTCAGTTTTCTTGACTATTTCGCCAATGTGGACATGTGGTTAAGCTTAGAATCCTGCATGCATTCTTATTTATTTACTTCTGCATCTATGTGATATTTACTTGGTATAACTTTTTACAGGAAGTGTATCTTCCTGCACTTAAAATGTTACTGTTGAATATATTCATATCATATTGTTGTACCAACTTGGCGCTGTGGAAATATGTTACCGCCACTTATAGTTGAACAATCAAATAGCTACAGCACTTCAGCTGATGATACTGTGCCTAATGATGGCCAGAAGGTAAGATACTAACTATTATGCCCTCTGTCATGCCCAATATATTTTCTCTGGATTCCAGCCGTCATAGTAATCCATGATATTGTTCATAGTAATCCATGATATTGTTGTTCAGATTGTATCTGTTAGGATTTAAGATGCTGCTTCTCAGAATGGATACTACTTCTCATGGTACTAATTGGAAAATATTCTAAGTGTCATTCTACTGCTAGGCTTAATCATACTACTGCTGGTGTATGTCATTCTACTGCTAGGCTTAATCATACTACTGCTGGTGTATTTCATTCTACTGCTGGAGTTGCTGAGATGATCAAGGAAATACACCAAGTAGATTCTACTGCTGGGCATAGAAGATACAAGTGTCATTTTCTGACTATTTTTTGGGCAAAATTTTATTTTTGGCAACTAATTGTATTTTTTGGGCAACTTGTTTTTTTTTTTTTTTTTTTGGGCAATTTGTATATTTTTTGGGCAACTACTTGTGTATTTTTGGGCAACTTTTGTATTTTTGGTCAACTTTTGTATTTTTGGGCAACTTTTGTACTTTTGTATTTTTGGGCAACTTTTGTATTTTTGGGCAACTTGTATATTAAAAGTGCAATGAAGAGAAAAAGCTGCTAAATTTGATAAGACCATTTTTTAGCTAGAAAAATCCAGAAGTTCATAAAATAGGAAGTTCAAGATCGAAGAATGTCATACAAACTAAAGTATATTCCAGATCAGCCAAAATACCAAAAGCCCATATCAAGCTGCTTTTGGTTTCTTCATCCGACTAATCATAAAATCATCATCAGATCCTTCGTCGCTAGATTCGTCCACAATCTTTCTTTTCTTTGGTTGCACAGATGGAGCTTTAGACGACGGTGCTTTCTTCTTTTCTGTTGAAACAGTACTCTTTTTCTTAGCAGAAAGAAAAACATCATCAGATTCTTCATCACTTGATTCATCCACAATCTTTCTTTTCTTTGGTTGCATAGATGGAGCTTTAGTCGGCGGTGCTTTCTTCTTTTCTGTTGAAACAGAAGTTTTTTTCTTATCAGAAACAAAATCATCATCAGATCCTTCATCACTTGAGTCATCGAAAATCTTTCTTTTCCTTGGTTGCACCGATGGAGCTTTAGATGCCGGCGTTTTCTACTTTTCTGTTGAAACAGTATTCGTTTTCTTAACAGAAATAGATGAATCACTTTGTCTCTTCACGGTGACTACTGTTTTCATTGGCGAACCAAGTTTTTTCATCTTTTTCGCCTCAAATAGCTTTTTGGCCACATCTTTTAGAAGCAACCCAGATTCCATCATCCTGTGACAACGTCCTTCATTAGTGAAGTGATGAGTAAACAAGAAATCTCAACAATAGAAATGTTTATAAACATATACGAATAACTCACATACATACCACAAGTAAATAAAGGTCTGTGCAGGAAATTACATACGAAAAACTCACATACGAAAAACATATACGAAAACATAAGTATATACGAAAAACTCACATACGAAAAACTCACATACATACGAAAAACTCAACAATGGAGCTTTAGCTACGGGTAAGTTAAAAGTATGTTGAATACAACGAAATAAAAAACACTTTTTTTCTTGAATGTATAACGTAAATTTATTTTCAAATGAAGATTACCACAAGTAAATAAAGGTCTGTGCAGGAAGAGAACACAGATGTGTTGATACGGTCTCCGATGCATTAGAATATGTGAGTTTACTTGCGCTTAGTAGCATGAAAGATGGATACAAGTTTCCCTGCTGCCAGCTAATTGTCCCCAAAGTTTTCTACTAAAAGTAACAACACATTTAATGTCATAACATTCACATAAACATATACGAAAAACTCACATACATACCTCTACTACAGGCCCATGTTCAGCTGTATGAGTAACAGTACACTGATCATGATCATGACTAGACAACACAAGTACCTTTAATGACACAAATCACATTTACGTCATCAAATGTTTGAAGATTCAGTTATAGGCAATAAATAAAGACGGAACTTACAGGTTTGATGGAGTCCAGTAAGATGTTTGTTGTTTTTTCTGTAAGATAATTTTGATACCTGCATCAGTTTCATGATGTAAGAACTGAACCCTTAGCCAAACAAGAATTGAATAAGATAATAGCATGAGGAAGTTACACTATGTCCCGATCATTAGTAGCACGCGAAAGTCTCTGAACATGAAAAAGTGAGATTATTTCTGATTCCACAAAAAGTCATGAACAGTGAGACTTTAACAAAAATACAAATATTCTAACCTGATCAATAATAGGAGAAGAATGTTGTGGACCACAGGGAGTAGAGTCAGGTCGATAGAGTGGTATATGAGTCAATAACACTTGTGGACGTGACTGATAATCTTTAGAAATGTAAATGATGTTAATTATCAAAAATAAAGAATTTACCAATTATATGAAAAACATCACCTAGTGTTATATATTGACATACTTGTAGACATACTATTAACAAACATTTAACTAGAGGTGTTCTTGTTATTTGACTGTAAAGGGGAATTTGAGAACATGGGAACGGAAGAAGAGAATCCTGATGATGCTGAATAAGAGGAAACAGGAACTGGAAGAGCCACAACGTGGCTTCTTAGCATTTGATTTTGCATCTGCATTTGCACCTGCACTTGCCAAGCTGAGTTTGAGAGCCCTTGCAAATGAAGAACATTGGTAGATCCCTTTCCTATTGCTATTCCCTGATAGAAGAACGTGCTTGAAAGTCAGTTCACAAACATTTAACTAGAGGTGTTCATTGTGACGTAAATAGGCGACCGGAAAATAAGGATTAATAGAACTAGCAACTCATTTGGCACCTATTGAGTTCTTATTTAGAGCCGGTTTTTTCTTAACTAGACATTAAACCGAAATTTGAAACTTGGTGTTGCTAGTTAAAACTCTAAAAGTAGTTATAGAGTGACTGTGCTCCAAGTTTGAAAAATGGAACATCATACGAAAATACCAGTACGGTTCAGGTTCTGAAACCGAGCTAAACCTAAAACAGATTTTTAAACAAATACCGAGCAAAGCTCTGAACCAAGAACTATTTTGTTAAACAGTCTAGAACTAAGGCAACTATAGCCTATACCCATCTGGTCCAGTTTGGTCCCGGTTAGGTATTTCGATTTGGATACCATTGTTGTTTTTTCATTAAAATAGTTTGGTCCAGTTTAGCCCATACAACTATTTCCATCACTAACAAATAAGTACTTGGCATATAAAGCAATAGAACTAACAAATAAGTACTTCAAAGAGGAAAAAAAACTAACCAAGTGAAAGAGTGGAAGAGAGAAGAAAAAATAGCATATGTTCCTCCAAGCAAAGGGGTCATATCAATTTTGACAACTGCGACTTAGATCCCGCCAACTTACCATCCAACACCCCATTTGATGGTCTCACACTTAAATTACCATTACTATCTTTTTTCGACAGCAATTTGAAATTACCGATTATCTTATTACCAGAACCACTACCACTACTAGTACTACTGCCATTATCTAAAAATCCTAAAGAATGTGTTGCCACAATATCTTGCGGCGTACCAACACAGGGATGTCGGCCACCAGGAAAGGGCCTAACCACATGCAAAATCGGGACAGGAGTAGCAGACTCGAGCTTGTCAACATGAACATACTGACCCAACTGAATCTTATCGCTTAAAATCAAGTCAACATTCTCATCAGGCAAGGAAACATAAGTGGCATGAGACGAATCAGAAACTTTCAAATAAAAGCCTTGAGGATTTTGAAACAATTGATCACCAGATAAAGCAGGAACAATACTAATAACTTGTAATAAAGATGATCTATGTTCAGAACCACTTACTTTAACATCTGTGTTCATATGTTGCAGCAGTTTTAACAGCACTCCTGGGGTTAAATTTGCCATCTTTTTTACTCACTTCAATACATATCACATCAATAAACAATACCCAGATCTCCAAATTTTATAAAAATCAATCTTTTTTATAAAAAATGGTCCCAAATAGCTAAAAGATAGTCATCTAATACAAAGAAAAATTAAACTCGCGTGAAATTAAAATCAAATCGAATCATAATTGAATTAATTAATTAATTAGAATAAAAATACCTGAAGAAGAAGAATTAGGTTTTTGATGTGTTATCCTAACACAGGGAGCTGTTATCCTAACCACGTACATCGCTGTTGTGGAGGGTTACGGTGGTGGAGGGTTACGGCGGCGGTGGAGGGTTACGACGATGGTGGGGATTCGGTGGTGATGAGGTTTTGGCTATGGAGGGATTGGGGTGAGGAGGGAGTTATAGTGGTTGAATTGGAGGAGTTATATACGACTAGACAGTGTGGTATAAAGAGGTAAACAGTGAATAACATGTAAAATGACAAAAAAACCAGTTTAGATCTAGAAATTACAAAGTTGCCCCAAATACACTACGTATTTTGGTCGGACACATGTCATCCAGTGGTTGGTTGGACGAGTTGCCCTGGTCTAGTATCGGAACTTTCTGTGAGCGGGTCGGATAAGCAACGCACCAGGGCAACTGGGGCATATTAGTAATTATCCCTTAAATTTAATAGACAAAATTAAAGTCGATAAAAAAATGTATAGTTTAAGGTAATCATTACTACTCAAAGATTATTATGAACCTATACATGGTCTTTTCATGTAGCCATTTTTAATTTGTTATTTTCAACAAAATAACCATTATTATTAAATTTAATAGACCAAATTATAGTTGATTTAAAAATGCGTATTCGGATAAAGAAAATGTGAATCTACAATCTTGATCATATAATTATAGTTACGATATTAAGAAACTGCATCCACGAACTGTATTATGTAAGTGTATTTTGATCTAAATAATTTATTGGATCACATTTTTTTTTTTTTTTTTTTTTTTTTTTTTTTTGGTGATGGCATTACATTCGGTTTGCAAAATATTAAGAGACAGATGTTTGAAGAACATGCAAGTGGTGTAGCATACTCATTACTAATATACTCACTACTAACTAATGCCTAGAGTTAAGCTATGTTGTCTTTTCATATTATTAGTCATAATTTCTTCTAGCTTCTTCATAGGAAGTATCATTACATTATCGAAAAGAGCAAATCTCCAGTGATCAAAATATTTTCACCCGGATAAACAAAAGGTGAGCGATACAATATTGATTTTATAATTTTGTTGACGTTTTGTTAATATTTGGTACATCGTTTGCTTATTGAAAAGATGAAACCCCAAACCGTTTGATGGTCTAATTATATTTTATTTAAGTGTATATTTAAGTTAATAATTTGTGGTTGCATGCTTTTATTTTTATTTTTATTATTATTTTTTATTATTTATTTATTTTTTATTTTTTGTGTTTGGTATTATGTTCTGATTAATTTGATCAACCATTTTATGTATTAGTTTTTTAGGAACAGAATATGAGAAAATATAGTTGGTAAGTAGGTGTTTTTTGTTGGATCTTGATGAAACCTGCTATGGTGTTGTTGTTTCATAAGATAGTTATTAGTATGTTGATAGTTGTTATTCTTGATACTGCACTTGTTGCCTGTTATAGGCAGCCATGGTTTAGATCACGGGGATTGTAAGCTTTTGCGAGTTTCGTAGGATTGTAAGCTCTTGATGAAACTCGGCTCAACAAGTTTTGTTTCCGTTTGGTTTTTTGGAACGTCACTATTTTCTCCTTTCTTACACACACGAATATGAAGCACTTTATCTTCTTTCATGGAAGAAGAACACAACCGTCTCCAACTTAAGCATGATCGCTTTTATTAACTAATACCAATCTTTTGTTAGTTATGGTATTGGTTCTAACTCTTGAAAAGTTAGTTGCAATACCATACCTAATAAAAGAGTGGTCTGAACTTATAAAGGTAAGTATGTTTGAAGATGGAGATATTTTACAAAATGCTTCATGCTCGTCTGAAGAAGAACCGAGGGAATTAGAAGAAAGGGAATAGAAAGGAATCGAGACAGAGTAAGGAGGTAATTGAAGTCTCTTATGAGTTACTGTGGATCTAGGTGATTTTTTGTTGTTTTGAACGATCTTAATTCTTGGTGGTCAGGTGGTATTGGTTAGATCGTGATAAAAAATGCCATGATGTTGGTTATTGTTTCCTATAATCCTTATTAGTATGTTGTAAGTTGCTGTTATTTAAGACTTGTTATGCTTTACTTAGGTCACCCCATTTTTTTTTGTACGACACTGTTATAGCTTGTAAGGATTGAAAGTTGTGTTGTAAGGATTGAAAGTTGTTGGGGTTTGTAATGGCTGTTATTTATGTTGATTTTAAAGTAAGTGGACTAAGGTGGGAGATAGTCTAGTGGTTGATTATGTACGATCCTAGACTTTTTTTTTTTTTACTTTAAATGCGGTTATGGATCTTTTGAAGTGGGTATAAACTTGTAAAAATACATACGAGGCACTACACTGTGATTCATAAAGGGGTTTGGTGTATTTCGATCTTGGATATGTATGACATTTAAGTGGATAATTATGTTGTGATTTGTTAATTGAAATCGAGATGCTTCTACAACATGCTTATGTTTGTTGTAATATCAATTTCGACTGTATTAGGCTCATTGCATTGATTCTTCAGGATTGAAAGAACAAAGATGGACCAACAATTCTTGTGCCATTTTAATATGGGGACCAACCCAGAATATCAGGTTTATATTCGTATATACATGTGACCATAGATTTTCACCTGAGGATGTTTTGGTTTTTTAGTAACAAAGGATTATAAGTGTATAACTTATTGAAACATTTTTGTTTAACAGAGGTTGCCTAACGTGTTTAAGGAGAGATTTTACGATGATGAGGAGTATATTTTCGTTAATGGCAACAACAGGTGCAGATATGTATGCTTAATTAGGCTCGTTGAAGGTGAAATTCAGGTTTATGGACACGAGTGGGGAAGGTTCGTTCAAGATAATTTGCCATCATCACTTAAAAGATTGTACTTTGTGAAGGAGGGGTTAGACACCTTCTACGTCACCGGGTATAATGAGGATGGTAGTGAAGGTCCTGGCTACGACAGACGTGTTGTGGGGCGTAGAGTTGTAAGGTGTTTGGTCAGGTTTATGGTTGGAGGGCAGGTATGAATGTTTTATCCTTTGTCTTTTGCATATAGGTTGGATTTGCGTAGATTTGTACACATTAGGAGTTAACTTTTAACTAAAATAAGTCCTATATAGCTGGTTACAAAGTAAGGTAATTTATAATGAGCCGTAGTGTTAGCCACATTTTCATTACTATAATATGTTTGTGTATCTGTATTGGCTTATAGTTGAGTAATCTGGTTCGATGGTAGTTAAACCTGCATAGTATGCAAAACCAATATAGTGTGAATATATGATGTTTCTATTCGGTCATGTTATATGTAATCGTCAGTTATTAAAAGACGACTACGATTGTTAAACATTGATAAGTTGTTTTAATCATATCACTATTTAAAAAACTGATTGTGAGCCTCGTTTGAATTCCTTTAACTGAAAGTACAGTAGAGGTTAATTAGATACCCGTGAGGAAAAACTGTGTTTATATCTTGAAATTATTGATTTATTTACTTATTTAACTGGTTTTCCTGTTTGCGTAATTCAGATTCTACCGGGAGATTTTTTGCAACATATATGGAAAGATAAGTTCAAAATTTATGCTAACGGTTTGAGGGCTAAGGTGAGGCATGAAAGGGTTAAATTAGATGCGAACAGTGTCGTAAGGTCCAATAGGTTGTTTGGCAACCGTTGGGAAAGACTTGTTGACGATTTGGAAATTGGCATATGTCAGCCGATGGTATTCACCAATCTAGAAGATAATAAATTGAATCTGGCGCTCTTTCGTAATAATGGCACGTGCTTATATTCGGAGATTGTTTATCCAACATTGTTGAGGCTACCTGGTCGTGGAATACCATTGTATGCCATGGAAGGTTTGTATACTTTAATGTTTGATGATGTGTTTCAAATAGAACATATGTGTTGTAAGAAGTTCTGTGTTGTTATTAAATGTAATTGCAGAAAAAAGAGCCCATCACATTTTCACATGGGAAGGACATACCAACCACAATGATGAAAACGCTGTCTTTTATGTTGAGCTGAATAGAATTGTCTTGGAATTCTACCATGTGGTAAGTATTTAAGGAATAACTAGTAATATTCTTAATTTATCTTATTTATCTTGGTTATATTTTGTTATTTGGTGATGTTTGAAGAATATTTTTTTCACGACAGACTGTACCCGTGGATTTTGCTGGCCATCATCAGATGCAAGCATACAAACAGGCGTTTCTGGTGCATGACGATGAAAGGTTTCCCGTGAAGGTTTGTACGATAAATGATTCAAAAAGAACAAACAGGGAACAACAGGTGAAGCTCACTGGGAATTTCAGGGCGTTTGCAAACATGTGTGGGTTCAGGATTAGGAAGTTGCTGTGGTTCAGATTTGTTGACACTGTCTTGGAATTCGTGGAAGGTGAACAAAATGTAATTCCAGTCTTCCACATCTGTTAAGTTTATCATGATATCGTATCAGCTCTTGTCTAGACGATCTTATTATGAATATTTCCCCTGTGGGTATACATGGGTAGGTTGGGTCTTTTGCTGGTTGTATGTATGAAAATTAGGCGTACGAACATAATTTAGATCAGTAATGCTTATGACTGTAGTGGGTGTAAGGTATTTTAACCGTAGTAGCAGTTTTAACAACTATAACTCAACAGGTGGTTGTTCTGGAAAATGTTAAATTTCTAGTTTTTGTAACAGGTTATGTCTTGTTATATTTTGTGATGATGTTATTATGATGTTTAAACAGAAATATATGTTTGCTATCGTACATTTAAAAAAAGGTTAGTTAAGACTTTAAAATTTAAATGTCTAATTCATAAGCTGTAAGTAAAAATAAACATTCAATGTTAAATAACGTTCGATACTGTTAATTTGTATAATTACAATACCTTTTTAAATGCGAAACAACGCTTCTTTATACACAACGTTAGTTGTTGATTTTGAGTATTTCCCATCCTTGTCACAACAAAGGACCTTCAAACCTTTCTTACTCTTGACTCGAGATACTGCCACATAAAGCTGCCCGTGCGAGAACACCGGCCGTTGGAGAAACAACCCTACCTGCGTCAATGTTTGGCCTTGGCTTTTGTTAATAGTCATTGCGAAGCACGGTGATACCGGGAACTATCTTCGGTTAAATTTAAAAGGCATTTTGGTATCCGAAGGACTTAAAACCATACGTGGTATAGCGCAAATAGTGCCAACACTTCCACCTGATATAATCCTAGCTTCAATAATATTAGTACCGAGCCTTCGAACTTGGAGCCTGGTTCCATTGCATAATCCAGCTGTTTGATCAATGTTTCTCATGCACATAACAGGTGTGCCTATTTTAAGGGTCAAAGAATGACGCGGAAGTCCGGATATTTTAATGCTGTTGAGAAAGTCACATGTGTACAATTCCGGGTTGAAAGTGGTGTCTTCATCAGCAATGCCAATCGAGTCAGAACTTAGATATGTTTTTTGATCTCCATGAAGTTGTGTAAGCATTCTGTCATTGATCACATCCACAAGCTCATGAGTTGGTGCGAGGATGGCCCTTTCTTGGAAAAAGGTTGGGTTATAAAGGTTAGCGATCAAATCAGGGTAAGTTTCTTCAATTATCGTACCAACATGATCTTCAGAATCAGGAATCAACATATCGTCTGTGAATTCAACATTTGCTTCTCCATTGTTTTTACCTCCGAATGTTCCATTTCCAATTGATAATATCCAATATGCAAAGTCTTGTATTTCTTTACGTTCGGAATTATTTGAGCTTGTTCCGAGCCTCATGTTGATAGTCAATCGTAGCACTGTACAATGGTCCCATGGATATGAAGAGTTTATCGACGCGTGTACAACGCTGTGTCGTGAACCATTTGTGATGACCGGAAGGATTTGTCGAAAGTCACCTCCGAACAAAACTACCTTTCCCCCGAATATTTGTTCCGATGGGGTTGATGGTTGTGTCCTACATATGTCTCTTAGTGTCCTATCGAATGCTTCGTAACAATGTCTATGTGTCATTGGAGCTTCATCCCATATGATTAGCTTGCACATCCTTATAAGTTCGGCCAGCTCACTATCTGTTGGGATATGGCACATAGAATCATCGACTACGTTGATGGGAATTGCAAATCGAGAATGCGCTGTTCTCCCCCCCCCCCTCCAACAAAAGTGTGGCTATACCGCTTGATACGACATTTAACACTATATCTCCTTTCGATCTAATTGCTGCGGACAATGTCTTGTAAAGATAAGTTTTACCCATGCCTCTATATCCGTATACGAAGAACATACCTCCCGTTTGGCCGTTAACAGCGTCCATCAAAGTATTATATATATTTCTTTGCTCGTTTGTTAACGTACCAAAGAGTTTGTTGTGTTGTTCGCGTAATTCGGTTGGGTTGTATTTTATCTCGTCCGATATCAGTCTGTTGTAATGTGACATTAGGAACATTTCGTTTGGGAAAGGCATGTTTGGGATGCTCCTTAAACTTTTATTGTTACAAAGAAGCATGTGCTCGATATATGTAAGACATATGTTTTTTCTTTGTTCGTCCGAGAGATCCAAATCTGCAAGATTAAAATTTATGTTTTTAGTTTAATTTAATAAAGCATTTACATGGAATCAAATGTTCAATCTTTAACGTAAATTTTGTTGCAACACTTAACCCACGTTGCTGTATATTATACATGGTATACATATCAAATGCATGTTAAACATTTCTAGGAGTGTTATATAGTTAATCATTGTGGCTATTTAGTAGGATGTTTTTTACTTCCATGATTAAATCGATACATACAACTTAATTTTGGTAGGCTTTTCACTCGATAATACCAATCCAACACACACACATTTTCCGCTTTCACATCCGATCATCATTGTAAGTTTCCTTTTTTTTTTCTTTTTTTTCTTTTTTTTTTTTTAAATAAAAAGGGGAAGGTTCCTTTCTAAAAGCATTTGAAAATTTAGTTTAATAGCAGTATTTCACGTCTTTTTTTTCATGATTTTGAAGCTCTAAGAGGGTTTGCAACGATTTAGGGATGATCACTAATTGACTATCACTGTAATTTGTGGTTAATTATAGCATTATAAGATTGCATTGTCGTTATGTTGCTTAGTTAAATGATCCCCAAATATTGTAATCCGATGTCTAGGGATTTGTTTAATAACATCATGTTATAGTATCACCCATGTTTTTTTATTTAATATTTTGTAGTTTCAAATGTTTGTTTTAAAATGAATGATTTTTGTTTGGCGGGGGTTTTTGTCTTTTGTTTTTGTTTTTTTTTTTCTTTTTTTTTTCTTTTAAGTAACATTGAATGAACATCATATTCATTGGCTATCATTCTTTAACTTATTAAAGTGAATTTTTCGTCTTCAGAAACATGGCATCTCAGTTTTTGACCAAGGTTGATTATTATTACCGAAAAAGTCAAGTGTGTATTAACTCGCGGTTGTTGCGTATATAGCATAATATTTGATTTGATTTCGTTAGACGTTTTTTTGCTATTTTTTAATACATGTATATACTTGTATTATGGTTATGTTGTAAACACTCCCTGAATGGTTTCACGAGGTGTATTATAATGGTCAGAACTAGATTTATTTGATCAACAATAAGTGTGTGAAATTTAAGGTCTGGATGGATTGGTTGTCGTGTGAACAGTGGCAGTTGCACGGTGATGAATGGAGACATTTTGTTAAGAAAAGTGGTTACGAAGACATTTCATACCTCCACTTCATCAAGGAAAGTGCCGATACATTCTATGTGACAGGTTATAATCTTGAAGGAGTTGAGAGCGGTGGCTACAGGAATGTAAACTCAGGGATCCGTCCACCGAGATGGATGGGGTTTGTTGGCACCAATCCTATTGAATCACCAGTCAGTATATGTATATTTTTCTGTATTGTTCTGGTTTGAACATTGTGATATATCAACGTAAATTTTCTTGCCAATAATAACAGTTATATGCTTTTATCTGGTTTTTTTGATATTCTTGTAGGTTGTTCCTGGAGAATTTCTAAAAGATGTTAAAGATGATGATGTTTTTATCTTGAAAGTGAATGGTCAAGAATATGATGTGATGCATCGTCGTACGCCGAACCCAGCATCACCAACGAAATATGAGTTTGTTTTCTATGGGCAGGGATGGTTGGAATTGGTTGGTGCTCATCACATGGTTCAGGGTGTTAGGGTGGTGTTCACAAATCTGTTCAACAACAGGGCTCTGATGATCATATTTAAAAAAGATTGTACGGCGTTAACACATGAGGTAGACAGGCGCACACTGGTGGCAAGAGGTGATCCGTATCCTGGTGTTGACAAAGGTCATTGTTTATAAGTGTGCTATTGTTGTCTACATATTTACGTATGGGTTGCATTGTTTAATGAGATATCATTATTTTGATTTTTTAGATCCCAGGATACTACAAAATTGCACATGGAGTGGCCATGCCAAGTACCATATGGATGAAGAAAAAACCTTTTACAGGCCATTGCATTGCTATGTTTTTTAGCAGAAAAGATTGGTATAAGTATTTTTTTAGGTTTTATTTATTAAATTAAAATTTTTTACTCAAGTGATTTTCATATTATTTTTTTTCTTTGCATCGTTTTCCAGACTATTCCTGAAAAATTTGTCAAGAAGCACAAGCTCTTCAAACATGAGCATGCATTGGTTCGCCATAAGTCTCATCGATTCAGATTTATCCTTTTCCAGGAGAAACACCATGAGGATGTAAATCGTGTTACTCATGTTTATCTGAAAGGGCCTTGGAGCCAATTGGCTGCAGAATGGGGCCTGGAACAGAATCAGATTTTGAGGTTTAAATACATCAAGATTGTTGGGGACGATAAAGCTATTGTCTTTTATGGAGAAGATGAAGTTAAGATACCACTGTTTCATGTTTGCTGATGTTGTTTGTTTGATACAATGCTGTTGAAGGAATGCTTTTGTTATGTTTTCCCGTGCATTCAAACTTTTATGTTGGTTAAGGTAATCATATGTTAGGCTATATATGTGTAAATTACGTGTACGTGTTGTTATGTGTTGTGGACATGGCAATGGTAATTTTCTTTAACTATGGATGTAGTAGGTAGACCTGTAGGTAGTGTTTGTGTTTTAAGATAATGTTCTGTTTAATAGGAGTTATGTTGAAGTCTTTATTGTTGTTAATTTGATCTTCTAGCTGTGTGTTTAGTTTTTTACACTTTTTAACCTCTTTACTCTGTTTTGTTACAAAACTTTAATTACTATAATATTTTTAGGCAACAAATATAGTGCACATTCTTTATAGGATATTCAGATGGGTTGTTATTAACAAATTTTATTATATTAAAAACTTCATACCTGGATCATTCCTCTTTATTCGCTCCACGTGTAGTACATCAGTAGCCATTACTTCCCATGTCTTTTCGTAAACAAACTCCTGTCGAGACATGCAATCTGTCATAATCAGTATGACATAAAACTTCCGCAGATAGTTTCCGGATCCCCATAGGCTGGGTTCTAACAACCCGTCGATATATTCCTTATCATCTTCTAGTAGACCTCGTGCCTTGCATGCCTCTTTGTATGTATTGTACGTAACACCTTCAAATTTTTTAAAATTGACCCAATCTTGTCCGCCTGGGACTTTGTTAATCAAGACTCTTAAGTAGAACAGCTCCCCGGTTGATGGTGACACGTGATGTACACGTCCAATGCACGTGCCTTTTTGTCTTTTTACCCAAACTCTCTCCTCTTGCTTCCATACATAGTGCTGTGGAAACTCGTGATAAAGTAGAGTTCTTGCTTCTACATCAGTCTGGTTTATTTTCATCCACTGGACAAATTTCGTGTCATTTACGGATGCCTTAACCAACGCACAGTCAATGCTTTCCAAAGCATCAAATATAACCGATTGTTCGCCTTCTAAATGAAATGGCAAACGCTCAACCAGAGGGAATCTGTAATGGATGTCAAATTTGAAAATCCTCCATACTGCTTCACAAGCCGAAAGGTATCGACAATCGTAATAATCCCTGACCTCGTCTATCTCTTGGTCTTCTACAGCCGCCGTGGCCCTGTCTGGACCCTTGTTTATATATTTGAAAAGATATTTTATGGAACCCATCTGGTTGCACCACTCCACATTAATATGTGATTGGTACCATCTCAGCAACCCTGGATTGTAAGGTACCACGTATCCGTTGTGTAATTCTGACCCACTTTTTGTTATTGTACAACCGCCGTTCCTCCTTTTATAAAGTGTGTAACCACTTACATCTATGACCGTTGAATCGTTAAATTCTTTGGTAAATTTCTTTGTGCATTTGATTTTTACCGTGCACGGGCAAGTTGGGCGCTGGGGGCCACACGGTCCATGCATTATATAATCAGTAACGATCTCATACAGTTCAGGATCTTTATTTTTATCCGGTATTTCTGCTAAAATAAACCGATCAATCTGTCTTGCTGTCTTGATTTTATCATGTTCTTCCAGGAAAAGCAGAATATGGGCATGTGATAGGCCTCTTTTTTGAAACTCAATAGTATAAACAGCTGCATTAGGTTGGTAATGTTAAGTACGATATATAATCAATATTAGTTGATGCAATTACTTTGTATTTGCTAATAGCTGTATGATGATTATACCTGCTTTCAAATGTCCAAAATAATGCCGGTCTTTAAAATCTCTCATTAGGGAGTCCAGCTTTTGTTTAAAGACTCTTGTTATCGCATCAGGTCTGTCTTCGGACTTCAATCCCTTATCCGCGACAAAACGTGCAATTTCCGGCCAGTTTGGGTTACACGTAAATGTGATAAACAGGCCAGGATATCCGTAAACCTTGCAGATTGTCATGGCATCCAAATAATTTTGCATCATGTATCTTGGACTTCCGGTAAATGACGACGGTAATATAACCTTTTCCCTCGTAACGTGACCCCAGAATCTTCTTGCTCTGCCAATTTTGCAAGTTTAGAATATGTTTTACTTCTCAAATCCTTTTGTTGATTTTTAATATATGACATCCATTCAGATTCTACCATAGTGTATGCGTCAACAATAAATTTTTGGCACAGTCTCCTTGCATTGAGTATCAATGAGAAAACACCTGTCCTTTCCTGCAGTCGATATGCAAAATACTCCCTCATTGTTACTCTTGTTTTCTTGTTTGTTGGTGTATGATCAGTAACACCCACGTGCTATATATTTGTCCAGTAACCATCTTCTGCATAAGGGAATAACAATGGGTACTGCAATGCGAGATATGACGGGTGCAATTCACTAATTCTTTTAAGACCTCCCTCATGTGGGTGTAAAATAATGTCTCTTTTATTAGTTGTTGTATCTAAATCCCCAACTATGAGACCTCCAATTTCATCAGCTGTGGGTAGGTTATAATTTCTACCATCCCGTTCTCTTGTACCGATAAGTCGTAATCTGAACCTTGTTTCATCACCTCTCCTGACCAACCGTTCTCCAGCCATTTTGAACTGACCAACTAATGGATTAATGGTATCCAGCATGTCGCGTAAATCAACAGTCAATTGGTGGTCTACGATATAGTTACTTGATGTTGATGTGCCATCGATAGTGCTGTATAAAACACATATAATTATAATAATATATTGCTGCTTACGGAAGGAATGCATGAACAACATGCACGTAATGACGTAATAATTAATGGTGGCATACCTGACCGAATTAATTATGTTTTGTATTTCGTTCTGTGAGTCGTAAATATATAACTGCGCAAAAACAGGGGGCCTATCGCCCTCTGGCAACAGACTTCCCATTCTGTGGTAATTTTCCCCCTGGATCCTGTAACAATATACTCCATATCCCTGGTTAACAGACGTATCCTGCTTTGCACCCATGGATGTGAATGAAAACATCGAATTGTATCGCCTAATGTTATCAATGAAATCCTTGCTTTTTGGATGATCACCATTCATAAGTTGTCCCAACAATTGCGGTGGATTCTTAACTTCAATTCCTAATTTCACCTTTCCTTTACCACAACATATAGAGTATGACCCTGTGCATGAAGATGTCGATCCCACTGTAGCCTTAGCATGCCATAATAGTGCGTCGCATGATTCACACGTGTAAATAGGATCTCCATGGTCGAAATAATCTGTTAATAGATAATGAGTTAAATAATTAAGAAAAAAAAAATACAATCATATTGTTTTGGTAGTAGATGTTGTTTTTGTAGGGATCTGTCTAATGACTGTACCATTAGATATTCCTTTAAATTGATTTTTTTGGGCATCTTGATTGTTTGCTGAGGCAGTAGTATTTAAACCCTCTCGTCTTGGTATTTTTTTCGTAGGTGTTCTTATTTTATCCTGTAGTCTTTCTGATTTGCGTTTTGAAATGTGTACACCAGACTGGATGGTTCCAAGATACGTGGGCTCTTTAGGTATCGCTGCAACAAAAGTGAATGAATAACAGATAATGATTAAAATATTTCTTAATCACTTGTTGAGCGAATGATAATTGTATTACGTGTTTTGGTTGGGTCTTTGAATGGACGCCCTCTTGGTCTCTTTGTTGGTGTTGGATATTCACAGCTTGTTTGTTGGTTGATTCCTTTGTCTGTCTTTGTTTTAGTTTGAGAAGGTGTGCGTGTTGTCCGTATACTGAAACTACCGGTATATGTTGCAAAATGAAGTTACGTTAATATAACTAAGTAATCGTTATTGCAGGCAAATATAGTCCATAAATATCATGCTGAGTAGTTTCAACCAATTGAATTACCTGTTTGGACTGGGTATATTGGTGGTCGGCCCCTCGATCGAATACACGATGTGTTACCTGTAATTCCATGCGTTTTTTGTGGTCTTCCACTTGGTCGAATTGCCAAATCATCTGATACAGTTGCCATGTTAATAATAAAACAATTATATTGTAACTCTGTTGCAAAATGAAGTTACATTAATACAACTAAGTAATCGTCATTGTAGGCATATATAGTCCGTAAATATCATGCTGAGTAGTTTCAACCAATTGAATTACCTGTTTGGACTGGGTATATCGGTGGTCGGCCCCTCGATCGAATGGGTTCTACATTTTGTATACACGATGTGTTACCTGTAATTCTATGCGTTTTTTGTGGTCTTCCACTTAGTCGAATTGCCAAATCATCTGATACAGTTGCCATGTTAATAATAAAACAATTATATTGTAAATTTGTTAGTGTGGTATAGCATATTAAAGTGTTGTAGAAAAGGTTTGTAGATGTTTAATCGATTTTGAGATTAAATCAGTGTTTATTGATGGTGGAAAAGTCCCATAATCTATAATGAATATATTTTAAATTTAAACAAAATTCGTTATACTATATTTATCTACTAATATATAATAGCATATATGTTAACAAAAAATTAGCATTTGATAAGTAAGACACGAATTGTACTATTTTGATTTAAATATAAGATAATTACCGAGGTTTAATTATATTTAGATGTGATTTAGTCTTTAAATATAAGAATACAACCTAAAAGATAACCATCAACTGGAAAATCGTTCTCAATGGCACAATTCTAGATTTTAGATGAGCTAATGAATCTCGCTGGCTCGTCCAAATTGCATGACTGCATGCGTGTGTGGTTTGTGCAACAGGCAGGTAAAGAGGCGGCCTGTGCAAGATTGATTCACGGTTGTTGCGAGCATCTCAGGAGGGTAATAGCGAAGAACCGAGTGATGATAGTTGACATGGAAACATTTGGACCCCGCGGTGTCGCATTGGACTCTCTTGATGCTTTGAAGAAAACTCAAGAAAGGCATCGGGTATTGCTTGAATTGTTGGGAGAATTATGTGCTCAAACCAAAGCTGCCGTCCGCGAGGAAGAAGTTAACACAATGAGGATGAATGATTTTAATTAAGTTGTTTTATTTGTTTTTTCCTATACCATGTTTGATTAGTCCATTTGCTTAATCTATTTGCTGCACAATGTAAACTAAGTCGACCAACCACATCACTAAATTATTTTAGTAAATATATGTAACGTTATTTTTGTCTCATTTTTTTTATAATTAAATCATGGCTTAAAAAATGATTTCCCGTGATTATTTTTTATGCTGGTATCTTTACATGAATGCTTCCACACATATCCACAATCACAGTTAATAGTTATGGTAATTTGAATGCTCAAAAAAAATTTAAACGTAACCTTTATTATTCAAATAACCAAAACGACAATCCAAATAACATCATAGATCTTAAAGTAAATAAAATGCTAAGAAATAAACAGACTGTTTCCAATATCTTTGTGAACATCAACAATTTATTGTTGTGTTTCTGCTATTGTTGTATTCCGAGCATCAATTCTCTTCTGGCGTTCTCGTATGATTTCTTCGTCCTTTTTGTTTTGTTCTTCGAGAAGCTTTATACGCTTTTTGTAGAGATCAACCAATGTTCATTCAGTTCCGTAATCGTCTGCTTGACATTTATCCAATATATGGTGGGGTATGTCGAAAACTTTGTACTTGTCTGGAATTGGATGAATAGAATAATCTCTTGGTCGTTTACGTGTCCTCGAATCAGCATTTGATGATGGTGATGCCATGGAAGTTTTAAAGTAGAAGATAATTTAGAATGGTGAGAGGATAATAAAAGTTCTTTGTTAGACCTTTGTATTTGTAGACTATTAAAAGTCACAATGTTTACATTGGAAAGTCACAACATTTAATTGGAAAATTGATTTACTTCCAAATTCATATTGCCTATAGATACGCTAATGTATACGCATTAAAACTTCCCTTAAACCGTTTTTAAAAATGTATGCATATATTAAATACAAATATTAAATATCATTGTCCTTTTTAAATTGAATCGTATCTATTATTTATATCATGTTTCGTGGATACCATATGTGTTAAGTATATAAATAAATAAACGTAATATTTTATATATCAATTGTATTTATGTGTAATTTTTTTACAACTCAAAAAATAGTGGTATGTTACTATTTAACACGTATCAAATTGATAATAGAAAAATATAGTTATGTAACTATTTAACACATAATAAATCAATAATCAAAAAATAGATATATGTAATTATTTAACACTTACATTGGATGCAAAACAATAAATTGGTAATAATTTCAAATGTAACTGGAAATTATATAGATGGGAAAAAAATCATTATGAAATAATATTGTATACGAAAGGAACTACAAACAATTATAATCATCCACTTGTTTCATGACATTGTTTATCCTTTCTTGATATTCCAATATTTTTTCACTTCGTTGATCAATAGCCTCTTTACATTCCAATATTGTTTGTTCCTCGATTATGATTTCTGCTTCCATCACTGCTATTAGGCGTCTAAGCTGAGCAATATACCGTATTGGTAGAAAATACCTCACAACCCCTTGGTCTCGTTTTGAATTTGATGGGGGTTCTTTTGGTGGGGAAACACTTCTTGAACGTTTATTTGGCGACTTTGATGGGGGAAAAAACTCACGGCCCATTGGATTTTTTTTAAAAAACGAAAGTAGGGAAAGCTTGTGGATGTTAAATTGTTTGTGAGATAGAATTAGCATTTATAGATGGTGAAAAGTTGCAAAACCTATATTGAATATATTTTAAATATAAACAAAATTCAGTATACCATATTTATCTATTACTATATAATAGTATGTAAGTTATCAACATATTAGTATTGGATAAATAAAAACCGGATTTTTTAAGAGATATATTTAATTTATAGAAGATATAATTTGGATGATAAGTATAGAATGTATATTTTGTATAAATCTTTTGTTCCTATTTTTAAGATAAACGTTTATCATTTTTTTTTATTATTATTTTTTTTTGTATATTTAAGATATGTCATACAAAATTTCAAATACAATATTCTTTTTGAATGTGCATATCGAGTTTTGTAAAAGATATAATAGTTAGAGTATAAAATTTTATACAAAAGTAAACAAATTAGAAAAACATTTTCAGTATATATATATTTAACACTTTGTAAACCAAATATACATATTTTTAAAAATGATGTGAAATCTATTGTATTATCAGTAATAAAACAGCCGAAATACATTTCATATCAAACACGAATAGCTTGATTTTCTGGCTCAAGTTCAGCGTCAAAGGATAGCAGAAATAAAAATCAAATTAATTCATCTATTATTTAAACTGAAAGCAAAGCAACTTGTGAACAACGACTTCTAAGATGATGATGAAATTTCAATCTTCATCATTGAAGAAGTTTAGATCCACAAGGTAGTCATCGGTTACCTCATGACCCATGTTGCGCATTTCGTCAATCATAGCTTCTGCTTTTATGAGTTTCGACTGAACACCATTGAGAACTTGTTGAGACTCTTGAGGATCTCCAACATTCAGTTTAAGCCAGTCGAGGAGAATAGATTCGTCTAACTCTTCTATTAAGTCAAGAATACATGGACTTATAAAGTTAATATGAAAACATAGATTTATTCAAGAAATATTAGAAAACTTATATGCCATACCTTTATTACTTTTAGAAGGTCCACCTTCTTCAAAGACTGATGCAAGAAATCTCAATGCATCATCCACCTTAGTATTTGGCTCTTTACTGTTTCGATCAATCACTCCACTTTCCGTCTTAGGTTCTGCCACAGGTTTTTGTGCAGAAACAATCTTTGGTTATGTCACGGATTTTTGTGCAGGAACGGTTTGATCTTTGCATCCTGAATCAATGTGTGGCGCAGGTGAGTTTGAATCTTGAAAGATTTTAGGGTTTGATGATGCCATGGGAGGAATATATGTTGATGGATTCTATTCTTTCACCAATTATGTATTTTTTCATTTATTCGAAAATGGGTATTATTGGGCCTGTTCTCTTGGGCCAGAATTTGTTATCTCTATATTTAATGAAACATATATATGGTGCTTACTAAATCATATACATCAAAAAAATGTAGACATAAAAAAAAATTATATATTATATATATATATATATAATATATATATATATATATATATATATATATATTTATATATATATATATATATATATATATTCATTCTACGTATATCATAATAAAAGTTGCGCAAGTAATTGAATTTATAACTCAACAATCTTAAAAATGTAACAAATATTCGTAGTAAAAAAGTATTACTTATCGAATAACAATAGAGTTGGACAAATTAAATAAGGAAAAAAAATTAATCTATGGTAAATCCTGTTATGTTTCATCATATTTCATCCTCACTATCATCATCGTCAGTTGTTTCATAATCAATTGAGCCGTCGTTAATAAAGCTGCTTATATCATCGTCATTAGAATCATAGCTGACACTATACGCGTTTGAATCAACTTCCCATGCTTCTTCATCGATATTTCTGTTGTTAATATTTTCATCATGCACTTTTCCGTCGATGTCAGGCATCTCGTTCCACATGTCAGTGTCAACTATGTTAGCCTCATCCAGTGCAGTGTATTTGGAATCGCCTGTGTAAATACAAATAAAAAATAAATAAACAAACAAAAAAAAAATATACTCCTACATCTATGTTGCTGTTATGAATACGTATGTTGTGTACTTTACCATTAACATCAGTATAAGCCTCATCAATGGATGTATATTTTGAATCACCTATTGAAAATATCAGATAAAAAATTACACAAGTAAAATATAACTTTTAATTTAAAACGTATTTAGTAACTTACAAATACAAATAATTATACAATTGGTTTCCAACAAACAACCTGTAAAGGATTCTTCAATGGTAAGTTCATCAGGGATAGTATATATGGGTTTATAATCTTCTATAGGGTAAAAGGGTTCATCAAGATCGTTGATGTTTACCCAAACCCCATCTTCAGAATTGCCTTTATTCTCTTCAAAATCATCGTCCGTATCCTCATCAATCAACATATACTTGCTACGCCTTGTGCTGCCTGTTGGGTGCGATGCTTTAGATCTTTTTCTTATAGCATGGTCAACATCATCAGACTTTTGGGTTTAAGGTACACATCATAAAAAACATATTGCAAGTTTTAATATATTTATGTATAAAAAACGATATACGCGATTGTAATGCTAACTCATACCATTACATCTTCATCATGAATGTAATTTTTATCCCTTTTCACTGATTCATCGGCCTCCTAGGATTAAAGTACACAATATTAGAACACATTGTAATTTATAATATAGTAACGCGAGAAAACACTTTACGATAATCTTATGCTAACTCATACCACCCTATCTTCTTCTTGTACATCGTTGCTTGTTTTTTTTAGTGCTTCAGACGCATGTGGCTGCTCAGCATCTGCTGATATAACCTCAACAAAAGTCGTGTTTATAGTTTTGGTTTTTTTAAACAATCTACGCCGTTTACGTGGTTGTAAAGCAGGCTGCAAAAAAGCGAAATGAATGTTTAAATATTTAATCCTGTTAAAGATAATTGCTAAGTAAGAAGCTATTAAGTTGAGAAGAAAACTACTCAGACATGTTATTAAAGATACCTTTTCATTGTCAGATATATGGACAATTGGTATGTCCTTGCTTAGAGATGGAGGATCATGTTTTTTTAACGGATCAGCATGTCTAGGCTGTAATTATGTTGAACATGATCAGATATTGTATTTCGTATATAATCTATATGAATACATAAGTTAGATATTATACCTCTTCATTGTTAGGCTGTAATTATGCTGAACATGATCAGATATTGTATTTCGTATATAATCTAAATGAATACATAAGTTAGATATTATACCTCTTCATCGTTTGATAAAACAATGATTGGTGTATCCTTATTCATAGAAGCATTAATTGGATATAGAGGAGCATGTTCTGTTTTTCGATTACCCTGCCAAAGTTTTATTAATTAAACTGATTTAAGCTTACATGGTAACAAATAAAACATCTTTAACTTATGAGTATGTACCTTGTGTGTTCGTCTATACGACATTGTCTGTATCTTTCGCTATCAACAATCGAAGTTATATGTTCAACAGGTAATGTATGGCTTTATTTATAGAGTTTGAAGATGATCATATAATGAAAACCGAATATTTAATTGTTATAGTTTTACTATAGATAAAGATTCTGATTATATTTTAAACATATTTTTAGAGTTTATATTATGTAAATTACGCTTTAAATATAATTGTGAAGATTTCTTTTTTTTTATTATTAGTTTTTTATTTTGGGTGTTTATCCTAAATATATGCATGATTTTATTTCTATCTTTTAATAATTATAATTCGGTTAATTTTATGAATGAATAATTGTTTTACTATAGCTAAAGATTGTGATTATATTCGGTTAATTCATACCTTTTTTTATTTTATTTTTATTTTGGGTGTTTATCCTAAATATATGTATACTCTACAAAAACATATTTTTAGATTTTATATTCTACAAATTACGCTTTAAATAAAAACGTGAATATTCATTGTGTTTTTTTTTTTTTTTTTTTTTTTTTTTTTTTTTTTTTTTTTTTTTTGGTGTTTATCCTAAATATATGTATGATTATATCTATATCTTTTAATAATTATAATTCGTTCAATTTTTTGAATGAATATGTGTTGAAAATGCATCTACTTAACATATTACTGGAATTGTTCTGTTATATAATATGTTTTAAGTGTATTTATTTAATAGATAATTATTTTTTTTAATTGTGGTTATGTTGCATATATCTAAGGTTGTATACATTTGTAACATAGCATATTCATTTCATTAAAAAGTTTAAACAATACACATAATATCTGCTATTATAACAGTTTAATAGTTATTAGGTACTAAACTAAATTAGCATGAAATTAAATATCTTCTGATGAGAATGACAAATGCATTTCATCATAAGAATAGACCTCTAGCCTTTTTTTTCCTCCCTGATTTCCTAAAAGGCCTAACTTCTCTAAAGAATTGCTTATATTTTCTTCTTTGTTCTCTTTGTCTTGCCTCTTCATCCTTCTTTTGCTCCCACTGCATTTTTTTAATGGTTGATCTCTCTGAAATCATCCAATCATAGATAGACTCTATGCTTTCTTCCACTTCCTCATTAGGGTTACCTTGTACTTCATCTACATGGATATTCAAAACAATTTTTTAACAGACACGTAATATTTTTAAGTTGTATTTTAGAAAAATAAATACCTGTTAGTGTACCTTTGTTTTCATGCAGTTCATTAACTTTGCTTGCTTCATCATTATTCAATCTGTTGTCAACATGTTGTTAGTATTCATTTTTTTGTGAAACAAATATCATCTTAACATAGGTTAGTTATGCAATTAGTAGGTTTACCTTGGCTTCTTCACAGTTGTTATCTCATCTTTTTCGTTATTCCTTCCTCTCTTCATACTGGAAGACATTTTCGTATTCTTGAAAAACGAAGGATGCGTGCTAAGTATAGCAGTTTTTTATTTTTTCTTTGATAATGTGTATGGAAGTTGGAATGGATTATGATTAAAAGGTATTTAACCACAAAGTAGGGGAAGTTAAAAGGTCTAGAATTAATTTGACTTTTATTTTCGGATATATGTATCCCTTTTAAAAATATTGAGATATGGTTTTGCTCATATTTTGAAAGACATTTTCGGATTGCTATTAAGATTTGGTTTATTTTTAACACTGCAAAATATCCCTTTTTTTTAAACATTTTCAGGATTAATAAAATTTTTAAAGCACTCAATTTCATTTGCATATGAAGTGGATACCTCCTTTTTTTAAGCCTTATCAGGATTAATTTAATTTTTAAACTTTTTACAACTTAATTTACATATGACTTGGATAATTAATCATTTATTATAGCTATTCAAAATTCTAAAACATTAAATAAGGACGAATAAGTATACAATATTGGAAATGATATGTAGTGCTTCTTAAAAAGCAGTTTTATTTATGCATATATATGAAGTATAAGTGAAAAAAAAATAATAGGAATATTCATAACAATAATAACTATAAATGTTTTGGTGTAAAAAATAATAGGAACATTCATAACAATGATAACTTGTAAATGTTTTGGTGAAAAAAACAATACGATTATTCATAACAATAATAACTTGTAAACCGTAACTAAAATGTTCAAAAATACTAAAAAACTGAACCGAACATCAATCATCCTTCTGCTTGTCTTGCTCATTAAAGTCATCGGTTGGTAATTTACCATCAAATGTTGCTGCAGTACTGTTATTGTGACTTGGCGTGCCAATGCCTGCATCATCCAATCGAGTTATAGTATCGCCTGTGGCATCAACACACGATGTTGGACTATCATCTACTGTATCCACGGACGGAACTATAGTTTCATTTATCGGTTCCTGATACATTTTGTCAGAAGAAATAAAAGTTTAGATTGTATTGTTTGTTAGAATTCAATAGTGTTTATTGACGTTTAAAAATACAATAAATAATACCTCGTCATTTTTAGCAGATTGTGTTTCTGCTTCATCATCCGAACACATAGAGTCATAGTCTAAACCCTGAACATCATCATCGTCGTCCTATTTTAAATCATGTATAACGATTAGTATATACTTGATTGTAAGCATACCTCATTGTTAAGTATATTAAAATAACAAATGAATTAAACCTGTTCTTCTATAAAGCCATTTTTGAAATAGTTGATTGTATCAACATCTTCGGTCACCTTTTCAGCTCGATATATGTAACTATTATTGTTGTTGTTAAAGTCAGAAAATAAAACTTTGAAAAGATATTTCCTCCCAACAATCTGATTAAGGTCATCTGGAAAGTACTCTTCTGTGTTCATGCCCTCTCTTTCCATGATCTCCCACGCTGTTACATTTGTCATCTCATGTACACTCTTGTCAAAAATCACGACTTGCGCAGTACCACTATCATCAAATATGCGCAAAATGATTTTGAACCTACAAATATAAAATATTTATCATCAAATATAAAGTATGTAAATCGTTGCATTATTTATTATATATTTACGTACGGATTCAAATACTTATATATATGTATATACGTTGTTTCACATACCTAGAAACAACTGCATATGTTTCCCCATGTTTCTTACAATACCACAACTATTTCGCACTCTTTGTGCCTGACTTGACTTTTGAAACAATCGGTATTACCCTAGTACTGCATGCCTTGCAACCTGTATAAACCCATCCATTTTCATATTGTATACTATACACTCTTGCATAAACTACACAATGTGATTCCTGTATTTAAACACAAAATCGTATGTCAACATTACCAATGTGGTTTAAATCAGTGATACAATATGATTTATATTATATTTAAAATAATAAATTTTATCTGACAGGCTCGATGGTCCAAATCGTTCCAACTGTTCTCTTCACACAACCGTGCATGAACTGTGCCGGCGTAACAACACGTTTGTCAATTGAATACTCTTTAATTCTGAACTCTCCTGCATTATATCCCTCCTGCTCTTCATATCTGTGACATGTATAAATAAGTTTCCCAATAAATGTAACAGGTAGTTAGTTCAAAGATTAAACACATATAGCACAACATCAATGTAATTACCTTTTCCGGAAAGCCAACAACTGTGGGACATCTCTGTTTATAAATATTCTTGTGCCAAATAAAGCGTTATGTATTGACGGCTTGTCTGTGTTGTGCAACAGAGAAACGTAATTTTAAAACTAATAATGTGAATTAAAAATCTTACTTTTGTGTCCAAAATTTCAATACACATCGACAAAACTTACTATCCCAATATTTCACTTTTCCTAACATCAAGAGGATGTCTATATGGCCAAGTTCATCACGCTTGTTTTCATAGTCATTCCACAATAATGCCCAATTGTCCCAAAACGTACAGTCAATTCTTAAGGATCTGCATAGCATAGTGTATAATCAATCCATGATTACAATTGAACACTATCCTATATACATTATTTTAAATAAAGTGGGATTGTGTAAAATATACGTACTCGGCGTCTTCAACGACAATTGTCCTTCGTATCTTAGGACCACCAGCATTGTTTATTGTCACTACTTTTCCAATAGCTACGATTGTACCAACAATATCTGGAAAAAAAATTTCTTATAAAGGACTGCAAACAAATGTTTCAATAATGTCAAATGTTGCGTACACTTTTTATAAAAATACATACCAACACAATCATGTTCATGGTACTCATTTTCTGTATCCAAAAGACTCGAGAATGGCTCATTAACGAACCCAACAAAGTTGTCATCGATGTGATCAATCCGAGTAACCTCGGTGCCTTTATAAAAAGATATTTTCCATTGATTTGGTAACAAAGGTAATCTACCAGCATTTTCTGCTACTCCAAAATTAGATATTATGTAACATTTTCCCTCTTGTAAAAGAGGCTCAAATTTGTACATAAATTCCTTCTTGATGTAAATCTGAATACGGTTCGACTGTATATACAATTCAAATATCAATGATATATATAATAAATATATACAAATATAAAAAATTATTAACTTAATTTATGTTACCTCTTCATCCTGGAAAACACAGTCGAGACTGTAAGGATCATGTTCTTCTCCAAGTTTGTGTGAATGCCATACAGAGATGCACCTCCCTTTAATAGCCATGTTTAAATTCATCGGATTGATATCTTTAATGAGAGTCATTGTTCGCTCTCTCATTACTAAACATAAAAAACCAATAACATATTATTTTTTTTGTACTCTATTAAAATCACAATGTATAATGAATCAGACATTTTAAATAAACCTGTTGTAGAACTTTTAACAGTGGACATACTCCTTCCATTGGTTTTCCTTGGTTGAGTATTCCCTCCTACAACTACACAAAGATACTATGACCATGTAACGCACATAAATCAATTATATCAAATTAGACATAATTAATAATCTTAATACAAAACCTGATGAAAAATTTCCATATGACGATGTGTGAATCACAGTTTTTTTGCTCCTAAGTGAGGGTACAGCCGAAGAGGTTGCTTGGTACCTCAAATCTTTTTGTTGATTTCTAATGTAGGACAACCTTTTAGATTCAACATTTGAGGTTGCTGCCCCTAGCAAGAATCATAAAGCAGATTATTGTATAACATATATTTATGAAATATTGGGAGTTTTAAAATAAATATTCATACGTGACGGAGGCTCAAAGGTGGAAGAATCAATCTCAGAACTTTCATATGTGGAATGAGCTTCAAAACATGCTGATTGACTCTTAGTTCTTCTTTTCAATGTTTGACCAGATCCTGTCACTTAATTAATATAGATTTAACATAATTTAGAATAAACAAACATAGTTAATCAATAAATTATAATCACAATTTATAATACGGAAACAAATAGTTTAGAAACATGAAGTGGTTGTGACTCAAAAGATGATAAGCCCTGTCCAAATCTTCTCTTTGGAGGTGGTTTAGATGCTGAAATAATTAACAATATATAAACACAATGTATTTTAGTTCAAATAAAACGTTATTGAATATGGTACCTTTAGATTGTGAAACAACATTAGAAACAGCTGTTCTAGATAGTCTACCAGGTGTATCACTCTCAAATATGGAATTTTCCAATTCAGAAAAGGAAGATTGCTTAACCAAAGTTGCTGATTTGCCTGATCCTTCACTTTCAACTATTGTCACCCTTTGCGGATGCTGACCTGTTACAGAAGCATAAGCATACGTTGTATCAGTATTAAGGTTAATGCACAATACATGTAAACATACACAACAATTTGATACCGATTTAGTAAGTATAAATTAACCAACACATTAAAAAACCATATATAATGTATGTAAATAAAAAATTAACAAATCTAATACCGGTTGTTGTTGCAACAACATCTGAAACAGGGTGGACAGTTCTTCTGCCTGTTGCATCAGAATCATGTTGTAAAATGAAATAGAGTAATATACAATGCGTGTAAACCTATGTAACAGCAACATACCTTGTGAAGGGGTATTAGAATCTCTATTCTGCACGTTATTATTCTTGCTTGCTTCAACAACTAAAATCAGTTAAAAACAATTATGTTGTAAAAAATTAGAACAACTCTACAACAACATGCTACAGACTTAACAGGATTTATAACAAAGAACCATAATTAATCTGGTCTTTCACCTACAACCAATGTTACCATTTGTGGATGTTTACCTGTTACATAAGCATAAACACACATAGTAAAAGTATTAAGATTACTGCACAATGCATGCAAACAAATAAAACAAATTGGCATTGTTTTAGAAGGTGTAAACTAACCAACACATCACAAAAACAATGCATAATCTATATAAATAAATAATTAACAAAGCTAATACTTGATGATGGTGTAACAACGTCTGAAACATGTTGGACAGTTCTTCTGCCTGTCGTACCAGAATCATGTTGTGGAGGATCACCTAATATAATCAATTAAAAAACAGATAAAAAAAAATAACAAAGCTAATACCTGATGATGGTGTAACAACGGCTGGAACATGTTGGATAGTTGATAATGAATAAAAAACGAACATGGTAAAATAAAATAAATTAATGTACAATGCATATAAACCTATATAACAACAAAATACCTTGTGAAGTGGTCTTAGAATTTCTACTATGCATGGTATTATTCTTGCTTGTTTCAACAACTATAACCAATTAAAAAACAATTATGTAGACAAACATTAGATTAATTCTATAACAACGTTAATAAGAGTATAACAACACAATGAAAAAAATTACCCGTTAAAAACATACAACATTAATAAGAACATAACAACCCAAAAAACAAATTACTCGTTAAAAACATACCTTCTAAAGGGGCACCTGTGTTTTTATTCTCAGATACTTTTGCAAGCTGTGTAGAGTGTCTTTGGCCCTGCATAATGGGTTATATTTTTGTAAATACAGCTTTTTGATCTTTTATGTGAGAAAATTCGTTACATTATGATCTATATATAGTGCCAACCTGGGTTAATGATATAAAAAAGGTTTTGATAAACACGTAACTTAAATATAGGAACAAAGGATCTACACAAAATACATTCTAAACTTATCTTCCATATTATATCGTCTATAATTTAAACATATTTTCAAAAAGATCCGGTATAGACTATATCTTCTATAAATTAAACATACCTTTCAAAAAAAATCTGGTATACACATTCATAAGGAAGATTATATTTAATGTTTTGGATGTTATATCTCAAAAATTAAATTGGTTTAATGGTAATGATCCTCATCAATATGTTGAACAATCTAGAGTTCGAATCTTGCCAATTAATTTTTTACAATCAAATTTTAATTAAAAAACGGAATTTTATTAAAATCAATCTTGCTTAGTTGGCAAAAAATTCAAAATTTTAATAAAACCTTGCTTAGGTGGCATTATGACATGGCATTACTGGGCAATCAAGCATTTGATGACATCGTACGCATCTTGTTATATATATATATATATATATATATATATATATATATATATATATATATATATATATATATATATATATATATATATATATATATATATTAGGTTGTGCCGATCTGGCACCATTGTGCCCATACCCTCGATATCGTTGCCCTTGATGCCAGTTGTGACAGTTGTGACTGTTGTGATGTTTTTGCACTGCTGCAAGCCAAGGTGAGTTCATGGCCCCTACCTTTACTTGTTTTATGACTATTTTAGGGGAGAATACATGCTCGTTTTTAAATTAAACTAAATGACTATTTATTTGGAATATGCAAACTAGATTTGTTTGTTTTACTTGAAATGTGATTGGTTTTTAAATGCTAGACTGTTTATTTGAATGCATTATATGTATACATGACACATACATAGACCAGGTGTACTGGACAAACATATATAATAGGACCGGGTGTAACTGTCACATGTCCGAGTGTAACAGACAAACTACCAGGTGTAATGGTCATGACGAGTGAACCGATCAACCAAACATTAATACTTATCATGACATTTTGAGTAACACAATGCTCACACAACTTGCATTGAACTTTATTATCATAACATTTTGAGCAATACAATGCTCACAAAACCTTTATTAAATTCACATCATCTTTAATGTTTTATCATAAATCTATGAACTCACCAACCTAGTGTTGACCCTTTTAGCATGTATTTTCAGGTTTAAGGCGATAACCTAGTGGCGAAGGCTTTTGGCATGGCATGGCATGGTCATAGAAGACTCTGATATATTTGGAACCACTTGAAACCTTTTATGGCTTATATTTCAGTACCATTTTTGAAATGTTGTAAACAAATCACTTTTGAATATGAAATCTATTTTAAACGGATGAGTAAAAACCGTTCTTTATACTTTTTGTTGTGATACCAATTTAGTAGCACCCAAACATGTATGCTTCCGCTAAACCAGATTTTGAGGGTGTTACAGATTGGTATCAGAGCCAGGTTTATAGAGAACTGGGTTTTTTTCAAACCTAGACTATAACCACTTTTTCAAAAACAAAATCCTATGACCACCACATGCCTGCCTGCCTGCCAAGCCTTCTGCCTTACTCATGATATGACATATTCTTTTAAAAGTATGGGATATATTGCTGGTGTAACTAAGCTGACTATTCCAAAATTTATTGAACCTCGGTGGAATATAGACTGATCACCTATATTCGACCAGGGACAGTGGGACATAGCCTGATCACCTATGTCCGACTCAGAGGTAAATTTTGCAATACTCAGAGTAGTTGTACTAGAAGTTATGTCCAGATTAATTTTTACTTGATTTTTGAAAGTCTCAAAATTTTTGTGTGTGTACATAATCATTGCATAGCATAAGCATTCACATTTACACACAACACACTGGCATCACAACACCTCATAAACATGAACATTCATCACAACACCTCAAAAACCATAATATAACCGGCACCACTATACTTCTCCATTCATCTGAAATTCCTGTTGCTGCCGTCTGACCATGATTTGCATCAGGTCGATTAGACCCGATGAGCACCGTTTAAATCCGAGTTCCTTATTTTTAACTCCTCGAGATCGTAATAAGCCCATTTGAGCTTATTGGAGCATTTGGGAATTAGTTTTGGCTATGTTTGAATTTAGACCTCAAACGGTAATACATCCGGCACCACTATACTTTGCCATTTATATGGAATTCCTGTTGTTGTCGTCTGCCCGTAATTTACATCGGCTCAGGCTAAACCCGATGAGCACCGTTTAAATCCGAGTTGCTTATTTGTAACTCCTCGAGATCGTAATAAGCCATTTGAGCTTATTGGAGCATTTGGAATCAGCTTTGGCTATGTTTAAATTTGGACCTCATTCCGGGTTTGAAATTGCTATTCAGCTTTGTTTTGGCTTTCGTTACAGTCACCTCCACCTCAAGCCCTACCCTCAACCGATGTTGTACTTTCCGCGTTAAGTACTAAGTACACTACTGAGACAGCCAACTGATGGCTAGTAGCAATCAATATCCTCCTTTAGAGTCGTACTCTGAACTTGCCAAACTCCTCATTCGACGAAAATTCTATGACCGACAGAAACCCTAAGACCTTAAGGAATAATCTAAACCGCGTCCCTTGGGACAACCACCTCATTCTCCTCTCGTCCCTCGGGAATATCAGCTATTTTGCTAACCTCTCATAGGATAATAAACCATGTCGCTAAAACCATACAACCTGTTTTTTATTATCCTATAGAATATATCGCGGTCACCCTAGAAAATTTTAAATCTTTAAAAGTCAAAATTTTAAACCTTATAACTATTTTGTAAACAACGAATAGTTCTCGTCATATAAATTGTTTTACAAATCGTTTTATAAACTCTTTTGCAATCACCCGATAAAATATCCACCCACCTGGAAAATATTTTGTCACCACATCTTGACATTGTTAAAGTAAATTGAATATTTATGTTTATAAAATCCGTAGTAATCTCCTTCTAAAACACCGATTTTGATACGTAAAAAAAATCTTTCTACTCAAACTTTATCAAACTTTTGCAAGGAATGTCAGATGTCAATTTTGGTGAAAATTATCCCACCCACACTATAATTAAGAACCGTTTTACAAAATTGTAAATCTTCCAAAACCATGTCACCTTACTTACCTATTAATCTTTAAAAAAGGAATGTGAAAGGGTCGGAAAGCACCCAAACAATAAAATGAGAGGGAAAAGCATCCAACTCCAAATCAAACCTTGAAAACCAGTCATCGTGCTCTTCTACCACTTTAAATCAGATCTCTCATCCTATTAAACCAACTTCAGACATCATTGTAACCCGCCAAACCACAAAAAGGGGAAAACCAATGGCAGACCACCTAGGTTCCCTCCCACCAACAAAGAGAAACCCCTAAACAGCCCGGCGAGACCCAAATCCTTCATAAGTACCAACATCTCTTCCCAGACACCAAATTTATCAGATAACATAAACCAAAATCCGGGACGGATTTCGCGTTAAGGAGGGTAGACTGTAACCACCCGTAAATTTCCAAACATTGTTTTAATAATAAAAATTTAATTAATTTTTACTTGACAATTTAATTGAGAATTTTGAACATATTTAGCTATTTCAAAAAAATTCTTTCACATACTGTAGCATATTAGTAAAGGTTAATTTATAATTAATCTCCGGAGTCAATGACTTTGTTTTTTTATAAATCATTTTTATAAAAACATTTCCAGAAATATATTTTTGTATTTTTACCAAACGGATGGACCACATTTAAAATTTGGCTCAACGGGATACGGGGTACATGGTGTATTAATAAAAAAAAACCTACCATCTAATAAATAAATCCCCAACTCCCTGCCCTATCTCTTTCCATCCTTATTTCTTTTTCAGTACTCGATTTCATCAGTTCTGCAATCTCTTTCTCTTCTTCCCAAACCAATTCACGGGAGCACCTAAAACCTTTCAATGGAAAATGACCTTAGCTATAATCATCCCTTCATAAATGTTGACCTTGAAAATAGGTCTCAAAACTGCTTCCTTTCTGGCTTTTTAATCTCGTTCGAAGACCAGGAAACACCACAAGTCCCCCAACTCCATCACACACTCACATCACCTTATGATAAACAACCACCACTTTCTCCCTCTCATCACCCCTTCCTCTCTCTATACCTCGCCGCCTGTCACCACCATAAACCATCATACGCCGCCACCACTCCATCAATCCTCAGCCGTTTTTGGGTCAAGCCACTGGTAGATCGCTGGTTTAGAAGTCATTTTTGGGAATTTTGTTCACGTATTTTGGGTTGTAGCCGCGTATATTGATCTCTCACCATCTCATCTCTTCCTTTCTTATTTATTTGGTATGTCGATTATTCATTGTTTCCTTGCCTTCAAACCGATTATTAAAAAAGTGTTATAAATTTCGTGGATAAACAAGATTAAAAACATTTTTGAAATTTGTTTTGTGTGGTTAAAACAAAGTTTAAAAGGGTGGTTGTCTGGCATTTTTTTTGTTACCGAGTCAACTCGGTGGTTTGACATTGGCATAGATTGGTGATATTTTTCTGTTTAGAATCGTGGTTTCTGGGTGTTTACGGGTCGGATTAAACCCGACCGAGTTTGGGTCGACTCGGTTCTAGTCACAGTTTAGATTGTTACCCAGTTAGTTGTCTCTCGAGTTAGAAATCCTTGTTGAATTATTGTTCACCATTGTTATTATCTTGGAAGCTCACAGTCTCAGCTTGTTATTTTGTTACGGGTTGAGCTTTGGATTTATTGATTTTGGTTTTGATTTCGTCACTTATATTGATTGTTAGTTGGGTCTTGTGTTTCGTCGAAGGTAGAACCCGACTAGGGTGTTGAATTAAAGATGATTATACAATATTTAGGGGTATGTGGAGGTGCGGTTTAAAAGTGATTATACAATATTCGATAATAAAGATTAGGTCACCAGTTGAAATGGAAACAAAGTCGTAGAATAAGGCGTTACTTAGTAGACGCAAGGTTAAAGAAAACACAAGCATGGTATATAAATATTGTTGAACCTGTGTTAATTTGTATTCAATTTGGGGTGCGTTTGGCATTATCAGTATATTGGGGGCATTGGGTTAAAATAAGCCTTTGGGTTGGACTAAAAATTTAGTAATTATATTATGGGCTTGTGTGATGGTTCGTAAAGGGATGTAGGCCAAGCCCATTTAATTCATGCCAATGAGGGTACATATGGGTTGACATTAAGTGTAAATACTAACATTTGTGAAATGGACTTCAAGCGACTAAAATGTACTACTAATGAGTCATAAAACCCGATAGTTATTAAACGCATTTAACACATCCAAAACTAGTTATTAATTAAACTTAACTAACCGGATATTTGAATACCGAGTAACATCATTGGGCAAATTAACTATATCGGTCTAATTGGACATTTTATACTAGACGACTAATAGATATTCTAAAAAGTAAGATTAATTATCAATTGTTCTTATTAAAAACTTGTCGGGAAATATTGTTTTGAGGAAACTGAATTTTTATTTAAAAACACGACAACTTTTGAAAATTATAAAAATGGATGCGACATGATTTATAAATTTCCTCAACTTATACTTTATATTTCAAAAACCTTTTTCCTTATAAAACCCGACAATAATCGGAACTTGTAGATCTATTAACATGAAAAACATTTACTATTTAGTATACAAATTTAATTCTTCTTTAAAACTTAAATTACCTTTCCAAAACTTTATTGATTATTTCCAAACTATTTGGGGTATTGGGTAAACACCGAAACATATTAATTAACTTATTTGTTGACATTTTTCCTTTATCACTATCCACTTTGTCTTCGTTTGTCATTCCTCTCATGACTCAAATTCCCGTCTGTACCTCTCTCAACTGTGTCGATATCCTTTTCCTTTTGGCGTGAGTATTCTTGAGTCTATACCACCACACGAAATCTTAACACTAAAAACTTTTTACAAACTTTAATACGAGTAATCCACGAAAACTAAAACACTCGTCCTTTCAAAACTCTTTATTCTTCGAGGCGTATTCTGAGATATATATATATATATATATATATATATATAAATATATATATATATATATTATATATATACATATATATATATATATATATATATATATATATATATATATATATATATATATATATATATATATATTAGGTTGTGCCGATCTGGCACCATTGTGCCCATACCCTCGATATCGTTGCCCTTGATGCCAGTTGTGACAGTTGTGACTGTTGTGATGTTTTTGCACTGGTGCAAGCCAAGGTGAGTTCATTGCCCCTACCTTTACTTGTTTTATGACTGTTTTGAGGGAGAATACATGCTCGTTTTTAAATTAAACTAAATGATTGTTTATTTGGAATATGCAAACTAGATTTGTTTGTTTTACTTGAAATGTGATTGGTTTTTTAATGCTAGACTGTTTATTTGAATGCATTATCTGTATACATGACACATACATAGACCAGGTGTACTGGACAAACATATATTGTTGGAACACGTTTTTATTATTTCAAATCTTAGTCATATTGAGTTAATTGGTTGGGAAATATGGGTTCTAAGTATGTAATAGCCCACGGCTCATTAGGAGCCCATGGGCCGGCTATTTTAGCTAAATTGTTTCTAGAAGCTTTCATGTAAGAGATGCCCTAGATCTTCGCCTATAAATAGAAGGCTAGGGATCTCATTTCCTTCGCTGGTTTCATTTACATTGTGCGGAAGCTTTGTCAGTTTATAGAGTGTAATGAAATCATCCTTCTTCTTCTCTTATCTCTCGTTGTTACTTAATCTTTCATTATTAGTTTATACGTAGCTTAGTTATAGTTGTAGTCGTGGTTAGTAGTAGATTAGATCTTGTGTTATATCGTTAATAGGGACCATCAAGTGGTATCATACGCCATAGGATTCTTAAGAGTGTGTTATCGAGTAGATTAAATCGTGTTTAATCAGTTTTTCGTTTGGTTTAAGTGTTTTTGTTCTCGTTTGATTTGTATTACACTTGTTTAGTTCGTTGCTTGTCGTAGAGTTTCACCATACTTTTGGTTTTTTCACGTTAAATATCATAAACCTCTTCATAATTAACGTCTTGCTTACGTTAATTTCTAGTTGTTAAGTATAAACGTAATCTGGAAAAGTTGGTGAAAAAAGAGGGTTTATCGAATTTGTGAAAAAGAGGGTTTATCGAATTTGTGAAAAAGTGAGTTTATCGCAATTCCAGCAGCCTACGGATTTATCAAAATTGGAACTCAGTGTTTTCCTTGCTTGTATAAGTTTGTGAAAATACTTCGACTTGGCGGTTATTCTCATATCTTGTATAAGATTTTAAGAAAGTGATTAAAATTGTAATTTAGATAAATCTATCGAAATTGCAAAATCTATCGCAATTCTGTTAACTTATCGAAATTGCCTTGTCTATCGCAATTAAGATAACTTATCGCAATTGTAAGATTTATCGCAATTAGAACGTTTATCGCAATTATAAATTTCTATCGCAATGGCAGGAATTATCGCAATTCTGACTCTTATCGCAATTGGTCTTCTTATCACAAATTGATCTCTTATCGCAAATTGGATTGTTATCAAAATTGAGCAACGTGAAGAGTGTTTATCGAAATTGTGGTGAACAGTTCATCCACAACAATATTATCAACAACATCCTCAACAATATGCGTTTGTGCAACAACATCAACTCCTTCCTTCACAACTCCCTCAGCAACAAATCATTCACCAACCACCAATGCAGAATTACCAACCTTCCTCAAGAGAACCTCACTGGTTTACAAAAATGTGCGAAGCTATAAGCAGTCAGCAGTCGAGACAGGAAGCAGGATCTTTGGACACTCCACCTATGTTAACACCAGGGAATTATGTGCAGTGGTCCAGTCGTTTTCTCCGATTCGTTGAACTAAAGAAACCTCATGGAAAGTATCTAAAGCAAGTCATCATTGAAGGACCATACCCAGTTCCGTCTACAACAGTTCCAGGTGATCCGACTACTATTCCACCAAGAGAAGCTACAACCACCCCTATTCCTTTAGCTCAACTAACAGCAGAACAAGTTCTTCAGCAAGAGGCTAATGAGCTAGCTATGTCTTACATACTCCAAGGGATTCCCAATCCTATCTTCAGGAGTATTGATGCCCAAAAGACAGCCAAGGATATGTGGGTACATGTGCATCTGCTTATAGAAGGCACAGAACTAAATCAAGAAGACTTGGAATTGAAGTTGTATATGGAATACACACACTTCATGATCAAACCTGAGGAATCTATTGAATCATACTACCATCGCTTCACCAACATCATCAATGATTTGGATCGCCACAACATCAAGTTACCAAAGATTGCTGTCAACTCTAAGTTTTTGGGATGTCTTGGACCAGATTGGCACAAGTACGTCACGTTTGTCCGACAATCCAAAAAGATAAATGACGTATCTTATGGATTATTGTATGATTATTTTAAACAACACCAATCTGAATTTGACAAGGATCGAGCTGCTCATGGAGGATTTTCATCAGTACCTACTTCAAACCCACTTGCTTTAATGGCTCAATCGCAGTTTGCACCAAATCAAGATTTTGTTTCACCACCACCACCTCCGTCAAATTATCCTTCACAACCCTCCACCCAACTTGTTCCATATGAAGCACCGTCACAATACTCTGATAATCAACTCATCCCATATGACAACACTGATTACAGCATGTACTCCAACGCAGACAATGATGAAGATGATGCATTTAACTCCCTGAATGAAGGTTTCATGTTGATCGCAAAAGCTTTTAGCAAGTTCTCCAACCGATCAAACAACCGTCTCAGATCTTCGTCAAATACAAGGAATCAAGCAGTGATCAATGATGGAAGGGTAGAAATTCAGAATCGGTCTTCTAGAAAATTTTGTTCAGGAAATTACATGGGGAATTCTGGTGGTCAAAGGTTCAATTCTGGAGGACAACGGTTTAATGCAGCTGGGAGTAATAGAAACAACATGGGAAATACATAGAGGAGGACTCAGTTTGTTGGAACAGATACAGGGCAAGGAATTGCAAATACATCAATCACTTGCTATAATTTTGGTGGGAACGGACACATGGCTAATGCATGCCCCAAGCCTCGGACAATGGGTAGTGCATACCATAAGGAAGCTCTTCTCATGGCACTGAAAGATGAAAAAGCTAGTGGAAAGTTGACTGAGAAAGAACAAAGCTTTATGGCAAATGCATACTCCGATGATGAAATGGAGGATCTGGAGGCAAATGCGGCAGTTATGTTAATGGCCAACATGTAGGAGATGAACATGAGTGAGACAGGCCCGGTCTATGACACTGATGGCTTATCTCAGGTACTTGAAACTGATTTCATGAGATTGCTTCACCCTCTGTATCTTTGTCTGCACAAGAACATATTGGTCAAAATGACTCATCATTTTCATTTCAAGAAGATGATCAGATAAACACCGTTGTTTCATTTGATGATGATAACACCGTTGTTTCATTTGATGATCATTTTGAAGATGACAATCATGATCATGTTGAACAAAATGATCTTATGCATGGTCAAGATCCAGAGCTTATGACCTTACTGCTGACCACTAAAACACAATTAGATGCTCAAAAGTCACAAATTGATAAATGCAATGATATAAATCAAAACTTAAAAGCAAAAATTGCACTGTTAACGAAGAATATTGAGTGCTACAAAATGCAACTTTCAAATTATGAAAATCAAGCAAAATGTGAGAAAGGCTTTGAGGTTGCATTCCAACAATCCTACGTGCAGGTAAAAGAGTTAGAACATCAAGTTTATGAGTTAAACGTTTCTAAAAATGATTTGATTTCTCAAAAAGAACAAGAACGATTTGAGTTTCAAAAACAAGTTGACATATTAAATTCTGAGCTAGTCAATACTAAAACAGAGTTATCAACCTGTAAAAATGATCTTCTTGAAGAAAAACAAACCACAAGGAAACGTGTTGACTCATATCTTGAGGAGATTGTAACGTTGGAATCCAAGCTCAAAGACTTTCAGAACGTTGTGTATAAAACGTGTAAATCAGTAACTACAATTCAAACACTAACTATGAAACCAAACCCTAAAGGATATGGATTTGCAATTGGAAATGATCAACCTCGTTTTTTACAAAAGGCACTCAAAGACAATCCTAAGATGTACAATGCAGAATACTTATTTGATGAAACTTTCCAACGTGTTGTTGTATATGATAATTCAGAAGAACTGGAACATGCGGACGAGAGTCGATCAAAGATGAGTAGTGTCTTTTACAACAAACCATATGATTATTCAAAAAGACCTCATATTAGTGAATCTTTTGTGCCTCAAAAAGATACATCAAACCAACCTTTGTTAATAACTGAAATACCTATGTCTTCTGAAGCTGGTCCAGTAACCACTGTCGCACAAGTCAATGAATCTTTACCAAACCAAGGTGAAAACGCAAAAATGCCAAAAAAATGTCGTATCTTAAGATACTTTAAAACATTCTCGGATGACATTAAATTTTTGGAAGATGCAATTGAATATAATTCTGAAATCAAAATCTCTACTTTTCTCTCGCCAATTGAGAAAGAAAAGAGAGAAATTTTCCAAAAGCAATTTTTGCCACATGTCAAACATTTGTGACTTTGTGCAACACAGTGTGAACAGGAACTGCAAGAAGAAGTTACATCAATGATAAGCATTTTCAATGCCAAAGACAACAGAATTGCAAAACAAAAGTGTCAAAAGAAATTTTTGGAAAAAGATGTCGATCGACTCATGGAAAGTGTTCTATGTTATGATGTGATTTCTGTGATTATGAATTCTATATATCTATCATGCAATGAATTGCTTGTTGATGATCATGCTGTTAACGTTGAAATGTTACAACTTGAGATTGCAAATTTATTAAAAGAGAATAAGAATCTTTGACAAATCAATGATGATGTGCAAACCATATGAGAAAAAGAAGTTTTCAAACATAACAAAAGACTTGAATGGTGTCAAACTCAAAGTGTTGAATTTGAGTTAGAATTACAACAACAAAAAGAATCTTCATCTTTTCAAAACAGTCATGCTTCCAAATTTCAGAATGTTAATGAAATTGATGCTTTACGACATCAACTGTTTCAATATGAAAAAGAAATAGATGATCTTTGTCAAAACAGAAACGACACCGTTCGGTTAAACAGAATTTTAGATTCAAAAAATCAAGAACTCCAACACATCATTGTTGATTTGAATAAGAAATTCCGTGTTTTGGAAAAAGGGAAATTTGCTCAAACATATGTGATTGCCCCAAATATGTACAAAGTTGATAAGGCACATAAGAATGCATCATCACAAACCACTAATGCAAGTACTTCCACTTCCACAGGATTAGGCAACACCTCTAAGGCTAGCAGATCAAAGACCACCAAAAGTCAAAAGAAGAATAGAGTCTGGCAACCTAAGAGTGGACATTCTAAGAATGAAGAAGTAGAAGTTAATGCTAGTAGTTTGAATAAAACGCAAGTTATGTCAAACGTAGAATCAAACGTATCTAAGTGTAATTCTGTCAATGATGTAACGAATGCTGAATCTTTAAATGATATGAATGATGTAATTGTTGATGCTTATTGTGTGTTCTGTTGTGCTAGTATGTTATCTGGTAATCATGCAAAATGTGTAGCTAAAACCCTTTTAACCAGGAGAAAGAAACGTACTAATGGCATTCCCTTAAGGCCAATGACCGCTGCTAAGTCCATTTTAGGGAAACCGCCAGCAGTAGTTTCTGAGTATATAGTTGAAAACACCATAGCTGCACCTAGGACAAACCGATCACCAAGCGAATTCACTAAGAAAAAAGCACAGACTAGTTGGACGTGGCAGCATTGGTTACAATACACACCTAGCTTTAAATGGGTACCAAAAATGCTTAAATCATGTGTTACTAACCCAACGGGATCCACCGTTACCAATCTTCCATCTGTGTCAATTTGTTGTGATGCAGGTGATTCAAATTATTCTCTGGATTGTTGATAGCGGGTGTTCCCGACAAATGACCAGCAACTTGAAGCTTCTTGTAAACTTTGTAGCAAAGTTCATCGGAACGGTCAGATTTGGGAATGATCATTTCGCAGCTATCATGGGTTATGGTGATTACGTCAATGGGAACATTGAAATTAGCAGGGTTTATTACGTTGAAGGCCTAGGTCACAATCTTTTCTCAGTCGGTCAGTTTTGTGATGGTGACTTAGAGGTAGCATTTAGAGAGAAAACTTGTTTTATTCGGGATCTTGAAGGGAATGACCTGATGAAAGGAAAACGTGGCACCAGTCTTTATACCATCTCCTTTGAAGGCATGACAGCTTCCTCTCCAATATGCTTACTTTCCAAGGCACATCCCACCAAAGCTTGGTTATGGCACAAACGTAGTCTCACCTGAACTTCCGAACAATGACCGAGCTTGCTCGTAAAAAGTTGGTCGATGGTCTTCCAAAATTTCGATACGCCAAAGATCACTTGTGTCCCGCCTGTGAACAAGGGAAAAGTCATCGTGCTCATTTTCCACCTAAATCAGAGCACAGCACTGATCATGTCCTTTAACTCCTGCATATGGATCTTTGTGGCCCCATGCGTGTTTAAACCATCAATAGGAAGCGGTATCTTTTGATAATCGTAGATGACTTCTCGCGATGGACTTGGGTTTACTTTCTTCGCAGTAAAGAACAAGCTCCTCAAATGATCATCACCTTTCTCACAAAGATTCAAGTTCAGCTCCGGAACACCATACGTAAAATTTGAACAGATAATGGAACAGAATTCAAGAATAAAACTCTTAGGGAGTATTATGAGAAGGTGGGTATTGAACATCAAACGTCCATTGCTCACAGCCCTGAACAGAACGGTGTAGTCGAACGACGAAACCGGACTTTAGTGGAAGCAGCAAGAACGATTTTAATCAATGCTCAGTTACCGGATTACTTACGGGCTGAAGTCGTTTCAACTGCCTGCTACACCCAGAATAGATGCATGATCACCAAGAGACACACAAAAACACCATATGAGATTGTTCACAGCAAAAAACCAAATATCAATTACTTTCATGACTTTGGAGCTCTCTACTATCCAAAGAATTATCGTGATGATCCTGGAAAACTTAAAGCCAAAGCGGACATAGGAATTTTTGTCGGGTATTGTGAAAATTCAAAAGGATTCAGAATTTGGAACCGTCGTACCAGGGAGATTCAGGACACTATTCACGCTAATTTCGATGAGCTCACAGAGATGGATTCTGAGCACAACAGCTTAGGACCCGCAATCAACCATCTCAACTTCCCTGATTTTTCAGCTGCACCCTTCTCCTTAAACCGCAAAGACTTAGAGGATCTATTTGCTCCATTGTTTGATGATACTATGGTTAATCGTGCTTCCGATGTATCTACAAGTTCCGCTGCACAATCACTCGTCAGTAATCAAGAATCTGATACACCAGTAACTACTACTACCACAGCAGTTGCTAAAGATGCACCTCACCCAGAATCATCATCATCAGTAGCTCAAACCGCCTCTACTTCTATGCCTGCAGCTGAAGATCCCCCTCACCATTCTTCTGAAATACCCACACCAGCAGATTATAACGGCAATGCTTTCTTTAATCCATTTGCGCCGGCTTTCACCCTTCCTGATATTGCAGAATCATCTTCACGCAATTTGGAACCGTCAAATCTGCACCATAACTATCAACATTACCCATCCACTCACAAATGGACCAAGAACCATCCCTTAGTAAATGTAATCGGCAATCCAGAAAACACAGTCATGACACGACAACGACTTCACACAGACGGTGAAACATGCATTTATGCACTCACCATTTGTCAGTCTGAACCCAAAAACATTAAAGAAGCCATTACCTATGACAACTGGATTGAATCCATGCAAGAGGAATTAGATCAGTTCAAGAGGTTGGAAGTTTGGGAATTAGTAGAGAGACCAGATTGGGTTTATGTCATCGGATTGAAATGGATCTGGAAAAACAAGTTAGATGCAGATGGTACTGTAATTTGTAACAGGTCCCGGCTAGTAGCTAAAGGATTCAGCCAAGAGGAAGGAATCGACTTCGAAGAATCTTTTGCAACAGTAGCAAGGCTTGAGGCTGATCGAATGTTCCTGGCATACGCGGCTCATAAGAACATCACTGTCTACCAAATGGATGTGAAGACGGCATTTCTCAATGGACAACTCCGGGAAGAGGTGTACGTTACACAACCAGAAGGCTTCGTGGATCCAGAACATCCGAATCACGTATATAGGCTTAAGAAAGCCTTCTACGGCCTTAAATAAGCCCCGAGGGCATGGTACGACAAGTTATCTGCATTCTTGCTTGCCAATCATTTTACTAAAGGATCTGTGGACCTGACTTTGTTTATACAAAAACACGGGGAGGACATTCTCAGCGTACAAATTTATGTAGATGATATCATTTTCAGATCAACTCATAAAAAGTACTCAAATGCTTTTGCAAGACTTATGAAACAAAACTTTGAGATGTCCATGATGGGTGAACTAAAGTTCTTCTTAGGACTGCAAGTTCATCAATCACCCCGTGGTATATTCTTGAGTCAGTCCAAATATGCTCAGGAAATCCTGAAAAAGCATGGTATGACCAGCTGTGACACCTATAACACCCCTATGTCTTCCTCATCCCTGAAGCTAGATGATGACATACATGGGACACCCATTGATCCTACCAAATATCGTAGTATGATTGGGTCGATCATGTATCTTACAGCTAGCAGACCGGATGTTGTATTTGCCACGTATCTATGCTCCCGATATCAGTCAAGACCAACTGAACGGCATTTGTCAGCCATAAAAAGAATCCTTCGATACATAAAGGGAACCATCCATTTGGGGATCTGGTATCCGAAGGATTCTGGGTTTGAACTTGTTGCATTTTCAGACGCTGACCATGCAGGATGCTTAGACACGAGAAAAAGTACATCAGGGGGAGTACAGTTTTTGGGTGACAAGCTCGTCTCTTGGCAGTCAAAGAAACAAGATTGTACATCACTGTCGTCTACAGAATCAGAATACGTCGCCATGTCAGCATGTTGTGCTCAAGTCATTTGGATGCGATCTCAACTGATGGATTATGGATACGTCTTCAACAAGATTCCCATGTACTGTGACTCCAAGAGTGCCATTGCCATTTCATGCAACACCGTCCAACATTCCAAATCAAAGCATATTGCTCTTCGGTATCATTTTATCAAGGAACATGTGGAAATGGGTACAGTTGAATTATATTTTGTAGGTACTGAACACCAATTGGCGGATCTGTTCACCAAAGCCTTGCCTCATGCAAGATTTGTGGAACTGGTTCATCAAATTGGTATGCGATGTTTGACTCCTGATGACTTAAACAATTTTCTTACTCAAACTTAAGGAGTCAATCATCAAAACTATCTTCGTAATTATATGAGTGAAAAACTCAAAAAGATTTTCCATTATTAAAAAAAAAAAGGTGCAAGTACAAAACCTTCAACACTTTGTTCATTTTAAATCGTTATCAATTATTTCTGAACAAATATTGAGGGGGAGAACAACATTTAAAATATTTTTCAAATTTTTACTTGCATTGTTTCTTCAAAATTGTTGCTTCACATGGTTCGGTGACGATATCATAGGATTAAAAGTTGTGAGTGCCAATAATGTTAAGTTTAAAAACTTAAGTTATTTGGTTAGGACATTGATTGATAAAGGTTTAGGGACTAATGGTGTGAAAGTTTCAAAAGATAATCAATTTAAATAAAATGGAAAAGTTTGACCACAGTCAATTCACATTCACTGCATCTGACAATTTCACCAAGCGTAGTAAATACACCCAACCACCCAATCCACGGCCAGAATCAGTCTAGCAAATCCGTTCAAGATCCATCTAATTTGTGAGTAAATATATGCCTAATATGTGATTATATCAAACGGTTTTGAAGGATTTTACAATCCAACGGTTAAATTTACCACAAAATTTTGTTCTAGATCTAGGGTTAATGCAGAATTAGCGAAATATGATTATGAATGATTGAGATGAATTTGTTTGATGTATTTGCATTAGAATATGTTCCTAAATCTTGTGTGTATGATTGATTGTACCCAGAATCATTAAATCTGTATGTTCTTATTTTTAGGGTTTAAGCGAACGAATTGGGGAAAATCATTTGCAAGTGTTTTAGTGTAATTAATGCGTTGAAATATTGTTGTTAGGCATTGAATAGAATATCTGTACCCTTGATTTAAATCCAGAAACATCAAATGTTAATAATTGATCTTTAGGGTTTAAGAAGAACACTCGAACACTTCCAGGATGAATCTTTCGAATTTATGGTTAAAAAGTGTTATAACTTGGTCAGATAACTCAGAAACATCATTGATAGCTATTGGAACAAATGTGTGATTAAAAAGTTAACAAATTTTTCGTCTACAGTTGTTATCGAAAATCCTTGTATAAGGGTTTATCGAAATTGCCAATAATTATCGCAAATATGATTTTTATCGCAAATGCAATACTTATCGAAAATGCAATACTTATCGCAAATGTGATATCTATAGGAATTGAACAAATTCCTTAGACTTTTTAAGGTCTATCAAAATTGCACAAATTCTATAGAAATTGGCAAAATTGATACAATTTGATAACTACTATAGTTAAACATGTAAAATCAATATAAGCTACAAAAGGATCACATGTGTAACATCAAGTTTAAATATGTGCTAACTATCATGTATCCTGTATGTTTGTGCTTGATTGATGTATCAGCATTCTCCAATGGCTGCACCTCAACAACCACCACTCCCAATACTCACAAGAGCTGAAGTTCTTCCTCATGGATACAAGGCAGATTTTGGGAACAACAACGCAAGGGTAGATTTTGAGAAGATAAAATGTCCTGAACCAAACTGTGTGATTGCTGTGGAAGTACTCAAAGAACACGAATGCATGACCTTACTGGATAGCTCTGACAACATTCCTGAATTGTGTATTCATCAGTTGTTGAATACCTTGGAGCTGGACACAAACTTGAGATACTTCACATGCACTCTGGACCGCAAAAAGCTCAAAATCACACCGAATCACCTTTGGAGAGCACTTGACTTACCCGAACCACCAGAACCAGCTAACCAATATTGGCCCACACTATCCGAAGATGATGTCCTTAAGTTCCTCATTGATATTGGATATGATGTCCAACCGGATACTTCATTGACCAAGATCTCAAAAGTCAACGCAAAGAACATCCCTCAACCCTGGAGAACCATTTACTACATAGTGGTTCGTTCTGTCTCAGGGAGGGACAGTGGTCATGAACATCCACGGTTATCTCATGATGCGTGGTTTTGCGACCTTACAACAGGTTTTACCTCTCGAGGGATCTCAAGAGGCTTGCAATCCCCACCAGGCAGTGTACCTGACCGATGTAGTATAGTATAGTGGCAAGTACCGGGGGATTGATCGTTCTCTAGGGGAATAGTGTCGTTAGGATTGAAAAACTACTCTAATAGGTCTAAGGGTGAGGGAAGATCCTTTTTGTATTTTTATATTTTTATGAAAGCAAGTAAAATCTCGGGTTTGAAGGAGTGGGCGGAATTAGTTGCTAGTCGACTAACCCAAATAACTACAATTGCAAATAAAATAAAATAACTGAAAATGAAAAGGTCGTGGAACTTATATGGAGAGAAATGTGTTTACTTAGATTTCCTTACTCCCTAACTATCTTTTACCGGTTGATTAGTGTGTATTAATTGCGTGGATGGCGGGTGTATTCCTTAATACCAATCGTGGGGTGGCGTACGTACTTCCCCAACTCTATAAGCTCCTACTTCACTCCTATGTCGAGCCGGCTAAGAAGCTCCTAACATGGGATCACTAGAATTCGCTCATGCATTAAATACAACCATAAAAACCTTAGTACGCATTGGTTCATGTTTCTTAAGACGTTCAAGCAAGTTACCGTATAGGAGGTTAGCCAGTTTTGTTAAGCCTAACATCGATAAACAATCATCCAAAACAATTAATAACACACCAACCAACCAATAATCAATAGTTAGGTTTCATTAGATCTAAGCAAACACAAGATAAATCTAGCCTAGCATGTTAAATAAAAGACAAGAACAAGATATAATCAAACAACACATAGACATATTGAATGATTAATTGATTACTTATCTTCAATTGAACATGGGAGATCCAAGGGTATAAAACCCTTAAAAATGGCAGAAAAATCGTCTTAGGGTTTCTCCTCACAAAGTTGCACACTAATGACTAAAAATTATGAAAGTATATATAGGAAAACAGATCTGACGGCGTCACCCTTTGGGTCGTGACGCCGTCACCTCGCAGCGGTTAGGGTTTCTTGATGGCCTTCTTGACGCCGTCCCCCTTTAATCTTCCAAAATCCTCTCTGGCTTATCAAGGCTTGACGACCTTCTTGACGCCGTCCCCCTTTAATCTTCCAAAATCCTCTCTGGCTTATCAAGGGTTGACGGCGTCACATTGGGGCTTGACGCCGTCACAGGTACTTTCCAGCAGATTTTTGAGACTTTGTCGTTTTCTTCACTTTTATGCTCCAAAAACGTCCAAAATGCTTCCTTTTCCAGATTTCTTCTCCAAAGTACCTAAAATGACAAAAGGAACGATTTAGGGCAATATTTGATCAAATAAATACGATTTAGGGCTTAAATGACCCCCTAAAAGTGGTACACTTTTCGCTTCATCAAATACCCTTACACTTGAGATTTGCTTGTCCTCAAGCAAATGCGCTTTTATTCTAATCAAAATACAAGTTAGGGGTAATTTAACGCTAATATAAAAGTAATTACAACAAATAGTCGTTCCACTTTTATCATAATAAGCACGGAGATTACAGACTAGCACCTCACAAGTAGTGTTTAGATACTCACATCTCTCAGGTGTCATAAAAGTATATCTCATAAATGAAAATGAATAATATCTCTCACTACCTGTCATAGCAAATAGATTACCATAGGCTTGGGAAAGGATCAAAAACCTCCTCCACTAGGCATAAGCACCTAAGATAAACTATCAAAGAGGGCTTTTAAACGGGTTATAACGTTAGGTGTAGGGATATGATAAACACGGTTTTGTTGGATAAAGGATATTTTACTGGTGGCGAGTTAAAGATCTTGATTAATTACATGTACAATATGGCGTTGCTAAGCCAAGACTAGACTCGACTTAAGCTAATGAAAGAAATAACAAAAAGATAAAATAAACATAAAATGAAACGGGATGGTAGTCCGTATGTTTTTTTTTCTACTTTTTTTTTTTTTTTTTTTTTTTTTTTTTTTTGCATACACTCTTGCCCTACCATCCAAAATAATACATCGTAGGGGGGTTGTATCCCCCTTACACTTGAACTTTTACATAACTTTACAATTAACTATTATAATGACTCGAATTAAGATAATCGAAACACTTGGAGTACTTTTAAAATATTTAGCACATATGGGGGTAATAATGTTGTTCTTCCCCATTACTCCATTACACTAGTACTTTACCCATGAGTCCTAATCGTCCCAAAACAATATGTACAAGGATATGACTCGACTTAGCAACCATGTAATCAATTAGATAATTAACTTGGGGTTTAAACAAATGTTGTCACAATAATGCACTAAAGATGAGTGCATACAAGTTAGGCTAAGGCGATTTGGGTGTACATTTAAGTGGGGTGTAAACAAATTCTTACTTTAAGTAAAATGCTTAACGTTAGAAACGAAAAGATAGGCTCTGAGGGGTGTACTAGGGTATCGTGTACTAAAAATGAGTACAACGCAAAGGGTGTGGGAGAATTACTTGACCAATGTAGCCAATGTAATTATAACAAAAACACAGGTGTAAAACAATGGGTTAATCCTAATGCCTCTTATCATGTAGTAAATCTAACTACACGAATGTAGTCTCACTTGTGGCCTCGGAATAGTCCTAACGCAAGTTCTAGAATCTAAGTGCTACCGGTACACACATCATAGCATAAATGCTTTTCCTACCAATTCTAGGGGCGAACCTCACGTATTTGGGGGTGGAAATTTTTTTTAGTGGTACGGTTTTGTGCTAGTCATATAACTCCTATCCGTGAGACGCTCATTAAGACCAAAATTTCACTCCTATATGTTGTAAAAAAATTTTAATTTGGCACTAAAATTGCCCTAACAAGTATTTATCTCAGTTTTATTACACATCTACCATCAAACAAACAAAAATCAAGTGCAATTGTATTCTCTAAGGTATCATCATTTACCCTCCCCTTACACTTAAGCTGAACATTGTCCCCAATGTTCATTCAAAGGATGTAAAAGTAAATAAGGTAAAAGAATGAAAACAAATACTCCCCTGATTCGTTCGATGTGGATAATCCGGTAACATGGTTAAATCCTCCTCCAAGAAAATGAACGTTGAAAGCTTCCCTTCCGAAATATAAATCATCTTCTTGTCCAATATAACCTGTTAAACCTGAGAAAACAAACACAAAAAACCCAAAGCATCAACCTGAACAAAGAAAACTCACAACTAGATGTAATTCCAGACTTAGAAATAAAAACAAAACGATTAAAGATATAATGCTTGTAGAATGAATATTTGCAGATTTCCTGGAGTTTATAAAACTAAAGATTTAACAAAAACTTTATGACTCCGGTAGAAAAACAAAACTTGCAAAATTTCCAGAATTTTACACTTGACGCCGTCATAAGTGACCTGCAGAAATTTTATGGTTAGTTTCCGGAAAATTTTTGGAAAAACTTATGCCTCACTTCCTGGAAATCCTGCAAAATATTCATTATGACTCGATACAAGCATTTGACTCTAACAATTACTAGTATGCATGCTCAATTAATATTGTTGTGATTCATGTTCAATCTTGTTCTTGTAAACAAATTTGGATTCCCTTACACTTATCTTTTGCAAAATACCTTTATATGTAGTTAAGATGAAGTTAAAAACAAAATAAAGCATTTTCACAATTTACTTTGAAACATGAGCACAAACAATAACAATTAAACTTGTATACGGAAACAAATAAAATCAAACAAACAAACAAACAAACAAATAAAGCTTGGGTTGCCTCCCAAGAAGCGCTTGTTTTTTTTCGAGTCACGAGCCTGACTCTACGCTTATTTAACGAAAATAGGGGAGGTTTTCCCTACACTTAGGATTAAGTGCGGGTGGAAGTAGCGATACACACCCTTAGGGTGGAAATATGCCACGTGAGGTGAAGGGGGTGAGTGAATGGCTTCCTTCATCCTAAAACTACCCGGATAATATTGGTTTATGGGTGGGTCGGTTCCTCTTTTGTATCCTAGATGTAAATCTAAGGATGAAAAGTTGTGTAAAGGTTGAGGTTCCGGCTCATCAACACTAGGAAATTCCCTAGAACTAAGAGTAAGGTCATCACTAAAAGTGTTCAAACCTATATCCTCTAGTTGTGCTTGGTCCAAGGGTTCTACCTCCATCGGGATTCCTAAAGTCTCTTCTACTTCTTCCGGGTAAGTCACGGGCGGTGTGGGTGCCTCAAATGATGGTTGAGTATTTTGTGGGCTTATGGTGTTTACCTCATCATTCCACGTGTCAAAATCACCTATATCCTCATCAATTGTTTTCTTAGGTAGTGATGATAACAAACTTAGCGCTTCATCCAACTTATGGTTTATTGCTTCGGCTCTATCCACAATTCCTTAGCAAACTAGGTCGCTTTTCCTATTGGCCTCACTAAGATGAGATCCTAAACATGGAGGTTGTTCATAAGAATCTATCCTAGGTGAAGGCTCATATGATTCATAGGTGTCTCTAAATGAGGTATTTTGAACTCCTTGGTGTTCTAGCCACTCAACCATATCTTGCAATCTTAGAAGTCTAAGTGAAAAGTCCATTTGAAGTAAATTACAAACAAAATCACAAAGAAAAGATAGACTACGAGAAAGCTACAAAATAAAAAAATAAAAAAATCTCACTTGATAGGAATCTTGTGAGTAGACCTAATAAAAATAAAATTTCAACCTAAGCAATAACTACTCCCCGGCAACGGCGCCAAAAACTTGATGCGTGGTTTTGCGACCTTACAACAGGTTTTACCTCTCGAGGGATCTCAAGAGGCTTGCAATCCCCACCAGGCAGTGTACCTGACCGATGTAGTATAGTGTAGTGGCAAGTACCGGGGGATTGATCGTTCTCTAGGGGAATAGTGTCGTTAGGATTGAAAAACTACTCTAATAGGTCTAAGGGTGAGGGAAGATTCTTTTTGTATTTTTATATTTTTATGAAAGCAAGTAAAATCTCGGGTTTGAAGGAGTGGGCGGAATTAGTTGCTAGTCAACTAACCCAAATAACTACAATTGCAAATAAAATAAAATAACTGAAAATGAAAAGGTCGTGGAACTTATATGGAGAGAAATGTGTTTACTTAGATTTCCTTACTCCCTAACTATCTTTTACCGGTTGATTAGTGTGTATTAATTGCGTGGATGACGGGTGTATTCCTTAATACCAATCGTGGGGTGGCGTACATACTTCCCCAACTCAATAAGCTCCTACTTCACTCCTATGTCGAGCCGGCTAAGAAGCTCCTAACATGGGATCACTAGAATTCGCTCATGCATTAAATACAACCTTAAAAACCTTAGTACGCATTGGTTCATGTTTCTTAAGACGTTCAACCAAGTTACCGTATAGGAGGTTAGCCAGTTTTCTTAAGCCTAACATCGATAAACAATCATCCAAAACAATTAATAACACACCAACCAACCAATAATCAATAGTTAGGTTTCATTAGATCTAAGCAAACACAAGATAAATCTAGCCTAGCATGTTAAATAAAAGACAAGAACAAGATATAATCAAACAACACATAGACATATTGAATGATTAATTGATTACTTATCTTCAATTGAACATGGGAGATCCAAGGGTATAAAACCCTTAAAAATGGCAGAAAAATCGTCTTAGGGTTTCTCCTCACAAAGTTGCACACTAATGACTAAAAATTATGAAAGTATATATAGGAAAACAGATCTGACGGCGTCACCCTTTGGGTCGTGACGCTGTCACCTCGCAGCGGTTAGGGTTTCTTGATGGCCTTCTTGACGCCGTCCCCCTTTAATCTTCCAAAATCCTCTCTGGCTTATCAAGGCTTGACGACCTTCTTGACGCCGTCCCCCTTTAATCTTCCAAAATCCTCTCTGGCTTATCAAGGGTTGACGGCGTCACATTGGGGCTTGACGCCGTCACAGGTACTTTCCAGCAGATTTTTGAGACTTTGTCGTTTTCTTCACTTTTATGCTCCAAAAACGTCCAAAATGCTTCCTTTTCCAGATTTCTTCTCCAAAGTACCTAAAATGACAAAAGGAACGATTTAGGGCAATATTTGATCAAATAAATACGATTTAGGGCTTAAATGACCCCCTAAAAGTGGTACACTTTTCGCTTCATCAAATACCCTTACACTTGAGATTTGCTTGTCCTCAAGCAAATGCGCTTTTATTCTAATCAAAATACAAGTTAGGGGTAATTTAACGCTAATATAAAAGTAATTACAACAAATAGTCGTTCCACTTTTATCATAATAAGCACGGAGATTACAGACTAGCACCTCACAAGTAGTGTTTAGATACTCACATCTCTCAGGTGTCATAAAAGTATATCTCATAAATGAAAATGAATAATATCTCTCACTACCTGTCATAGCAAATAGATTACCATAGGCTTGGGAAAGGATCAAAAACCTCCTCCACTAGGCATAAGCACCTAAGATAAACTATCAAAGAGGGCTTTTAAACGGGTTATAACGTTAGGTGTAGGGATATGATAAACACGGTTTTGTTGGATAAAGGATATTTTACTGGTGGCGAGTTAAAGATCTTGATTAATTACATGTACAATATGGCGTTGCTAAGCCAAGACTAGACTCGACTTAAGCTAATGAAAGAAATAACAAAAAGATAAAATAAACATAAAATGAAACGGGATGGTAGTCCGTATGTTTTTTTTTCTACTTTTTTTTTTTTTTTTTTTTTTTTTTTGCATACACTCTTGCCCTACCATCCAAAATAATACATCGTAGGGGGGTTGTATCCCCCTTACACTTGAACTTTTACATAACTTTACAATTAACTATTATAATGACTCGAATTAAGATAATCGAAACACTTGGAGTACTTTTAAAATATTTAGCACATATGGGGGTAATAATGTTGTTCTTCCCCATTACTCCATTACACTAGTACTTTACCCATGAGTCCTAATCGTCCCAAAACAATATGTACAAGGATATGACTCGACTTAGCAACCATGTAATCAATTAGATAATTAACTTGGGGTTTAAACAAATGTTGTCACAATAATGCACTAAAGATGAGTGCATACAAGTTAGGCTAAGGCGATTTGGGTGTACATTTAAGTGGGGTGTAAACAAATTCTTACTTTAAGTAAAATGCTTAACGTTAGAAACGAAAAGATAGGCTCTGAGGGGTGTACTAGGGGTATCGTGTACTAAAAATGAGTACAACGCAAAGGGTGTGGGAGAATTACTTGACCAATGTAGCCAATGTAATTATAACAAAAACACAGGTGTAAAACAATGGGTTAATCCTAATGCCTCTTATCATGTAGTAAATCTAACTACACGAATGTAGTCTCACTTGTGGCCTCGGAATAGTCCTAACGCAAGTTCTAGAATCTAAGTGCTACCGGTACACACATCATAGCATAAATGCTTTTCCTACCAATTCTAGGGGCGAACCTCACGTATTTGGGGGTGGAAAATTTTTTTAGTGGTACGGTTTTGTGCTAGTCATATAACTCCTATCCGTGAGACGCTCATTAAGACCAAAATTTCACTCCTATATGTTGTAAAAAAATTTTAATTTGGCACTAAAATTGCCCTAACAAGTATTTATCTCAGTTTTATTACACATCTACCATCAAACAAACAAAAATCAAGTGCAATTGTATTCTCTAAGGTATCATCATTTACCCTCCCCTTACACTTAAGCTGAACATTGTCCCCAATGTTCATTCAAAGGATGTAAAAGTAAATAAGGTAAAAGAATGAAAACAAATACTCCCCTGATTCGTTCGATGTGGATAATCCGGTAACATGGTTAAATCCTCCTCCAAGAAAATGAACGTTGAAAGCTTCCCTTCTGAAATATAAATCATCTTCTTGTCCAATATAACCTGTTAAACCTGAGAAAAAAAACACAAAAAACCCAAAGCATCAACCTGAACAAAGAAAACTCACAACTAGATGTAATTCCAGACTTAGAAATAAAAACAAAACAATTAAAGATATAATGCTTGTAGAATGAATATTTGCAGATTTCCTGGAGTTTATAAAACTAAAGATTTAACAAAAACTTTATGACTCCGGTAGAAAAACAAAACTTGCAAAATTTCCAGAATTTTACACTTGACGCCGTCAGGTGTTAACCTTGACGCCGTCAGAAGTGACCTGCAGAAATTTTATGGTTAGTTTCCGGAAAATTTCTGGAAAAACTTATGCCTCACTTCCTGGAAATCCTGAAAAATATTCATTATGACTCGATACAAGCATTTGACTCTAACAATTACTAGTATGCATGCTCAATTAATATTGTTGTGATTCATGTTCAATCTTGTTCTTGTAAACAAATTTGGATTCCCTTACACTTATCTTTTGCAAAATACCTTTATATGTAGTTAAGATGAAGTTAAAAACAAAATAAAGCATTTTCACAATTTACTTTGAAACATGAGCACAAACAATAACAATTAAACTTGTATACGGAAACAAATAAAATCAAACAAACAAACAAACAAACAAATAAAGCTTGGGTTGCCTCCCAAGAAGCGCTTGTTTTTTTTCGAGTCACGAGCCTGACTCTACGCTTATTTAACGGAAATAGGGGAGGTTTTCCCTACACTTAGGATTAAGTGCGGGTGGAAGTAGCGATACACACCCTTAGGGTGGAAATATGCCACGTGAGGTGAAGGGGGTGAGTGAATGGCTTCCTTCATCCTAAAACTACCCGGATAATATTGGTTTATGGGTGGGTCGGTTCCTCTTTTGTCTCCTAGATGTAAATCTAAGGATGAAAAGTTGTGTAAAGGTTGAGGTTCCGGCTCATCAACACTAGGAAATTCCCTAGAACTAAGAGTAAGGTCATCACTAAAAGTGTTCAAACCTATATCCTCTAGTTGTGCTTGGTCCAAGGGTTCTACCTCCATCGGGATTCCTAAAGTCTCTTCTACTTCTTCCGGGTAAGTCACGGGCGGTGTGGGTGCCTCAAATGATGGTTGAGTATTTTGTGGGCTTATGGTGTTTACCTCATCATTCCACGTGTCAAAATCACCTATATCCTCATCAATTGTTTTCTTAGGTAGTGATGATAACAAACTTAGCGCTTCATCCAACTTATGGTTTATTGCTTCGGCTCTATCCACAATTCCTTGGCAAACTAGGTCGCTTTTCCTATTGGCCTCACTAAGATGAGATCCTAAACATGGAGGTTGTTCATAAGAATCTATCCTAGGTGAAGGCTCATATGATTCATAGGTGTCTCTAAATGAGGTATTTTGAACTCCTTGGTGTTCTAGCCACTCAACCATATCTTGCAATCTTAGAAGTCTAAGTGAAAAGTCCATTTGAAGTAAATTACAAACAAAATCACAAAGAAAAGATAGACTACGAGAAAGCTACAAAATAAAAAAATAAAAAAATCTCACTTGATAGGAATCTTGTGAGTAGACCTAATAAAAATAAAATTTCAACCTAAGCAATAACTACTCCCCGGCAACGGCGCCAAAAACTTGATGCGTGGTTTTGCGACCTTACAACAGGTTTTACCTCTCGAGGGATCTCAAGAGGCTTGCAATCCCCACCAGGCAGTGTACCTGACCGATGTAGTATAGTGTAGTGGCAAGTACCGGGGGATTGATCGTTCTCTAGGGGAATAGTGTCGTTAGGATTGAAAAACTACTCTAATAGGTCTAAGGGTGAGGGAAGATTCTTTTTGTATTTTTATATTTTTATGAAAGCAAGTAAAATCTCGGGTTTGAAGGAGTGGGCGGAATTAGTTGCTAATCAACTAACCCAAATAACTACAATTGCAAATAAAATAAAATAACTGAAAATGAAAAGGTCGTGGAACTTATATGGAGAGAAATGTGTTTACTTAGATTTCCTTACTCCCTAACTATCTTTTACCGGTTGATTAGTGTGTATTAATTGCGTGGATGACGGGTGTATTCCTTAATACCAATCGTGGGGTGGCGTACGTACTTCCCCAACTCTATAAGCTCCTACTTCACTCCTATGTCGAGCCGGCTAAGAAGCTCCTAACATGGGATCACTAGAATTCGCTCATGCATTAAATACAACCATAAAAACCTTAGTACGCATTGGTTCATGTTTCTTAAGACGTTCAACCAAGTTACCGTATAGGAGGTTAGCCAGTTTTCTTAAGCCTAACATCGATAAACAATCATCCAAAACAATTAATAACACACCAACCAACCAATAATCAATAGTTAGGTTTCATTAGATCTAAGCAAACACAAGATAAATCTAGCCTAGCATGTTAAATAAAAGACAAGAACAAGATATAATCAAACAACACATAGACATATTGAATGATTAATTGATTACTTATCTTCAATTGAACATGGGAGATCCAAGGGTATAAAACCCTTAAAAATGGCAGAAAAATCGTCTTAGGGTTTCTCCTCACAAAGTTGCACACTAATGACTAAAAATTATGAAAGTATATATAGGAAAACAGATCTGACGGCGTCACCCTTTGGGTCATGACGCCGTTACCTCGCAGCGGTTAGGGTTTCTTGATGGCCTTCTTGACGCCGTCCCCCTTTAATCTTCCAAAATCCTCTCTGGCTTATCAAGGCTTGACGACCTTCTTGACGCCGTCCCCCTTTAATCTTCCAAAATCCTCTCTGGCTTATCAAGGGTTGATGGCGTCACAGGTACTTTCCAGCAGATTTTTGAGACTTTGTCGTTTTCTTCACTTTTATGCTCCAAAAACGTCCAAAATGCTTCCTTTTCCAGATTTCTTCTCCAAAGTACCTAAAATGACAAAAGGAACGATTTAGGGCAATATTTGATCAAATAAATACGATTTAGGGCTTAAATGACCCCCTAAAAGCGGTACACTTTTCGCTTCATCATCTCACCTTCAACTTTTCTGGGGTTTAGTGAATCAGCAGAAGATTGATTATGCTGAACTTATCTGGGAAGACATGACGTTTCAAATGATGAAGTCATTCACCAAAGTTCCTTTTGTACGATACACCAAGGTGCTCATCAGTCTATTGCTTGATGAGAACAAAGATATTTCTCCTCGTGCTGGAGATTTAGAGATGCATTTGTACAGAATGGATAGAACCGTCAACTCTATCTACTTTCCCAGGGATAGCTCACTCAAGCAAGGGATTAGACTGCCAGAATCTCTGATGACTGAATCTGTCAAGAACACTCAAGCCTACAAAGACTATGACAGAGCATACAGACTTGGTCGCGTTGGATTCTTGAAGCTTGGTAAAGAAGGAACTGGATCTACCAAGACCCATTCAACAGGGAGTAGCAAAGCTGGGAGTGCTTCCAGTGCTTCTAAGAAAATCAAACCTCATATGGCAAACATTATCAAAAGGAGATTTTGAAGAACACATTGAAATGCAAGTGGACGTGGACACTATCATAGCAATGGAAGCTAGCAAGAAGTCAATCAAAGAAGATGAAGCTAGAAGGGCCATTCTAAGGGTAGAAACAATGAAGAAAATGGAAATGGCAAAGGGAGCTGAAGGATCCGGAACTGTCCAAGAAGTAGCTTTGACCCATCCTGATCCGGTTAATCAACCCGGAGGATCTGAAGCTACTACAACCACAGCCCAGCTTAATATGGTTAATTAACCCAAGAGGGCTGATTCTGCTATTCCCCCACCACTAAGCTCGGTTAATCAACCCGACTTGAATAAGCAGATCCTGACAGATGAGGAGATTCCAGATGATATGTTGGAAAGTGACAAAGTGAAAGAAGTAAAATTTGATGAGCCTATTGATTGGAACACATCAGACGAGGAAGAGGAGATTATTGGAGAGGAAACCACAAAAGCTGCGAAAGTACTTGAAGCAGAATACGAGGCAGATAAAGTAAAGAGGATGGAAAAGGAGAGATTGGAACAAGAGCAAGAGAACACAAAAAAGGAAGCTGATAATTATATTACTTCACCACCAGTCACTCCACCTCGTCTGACTCTCGCTCCACATGAACCACAGTGGGAGTCACAGCCTAAGGTTCCTACACGAATCTCACCACCTAAACCCACAACACCTCCCACCACACCACCTCAGACTCCACCACCTCCTAACTCACCTCCAAAGGAATCTACTCCTCCTGTCTCACCACCTAAAGAACCAACTCCTCCTGTATCACCTCCAAAAGCATCAACTCCTCCTGAATCATCATCACACCCATCACCATCACCAACAAAAGCAACAACAGAAGAAACTCTAAGAACAATCATAAAAGGAAAGTATACAAAGAACAACTTCCATTCCACGTGTAGAAGTCTTATCTCCTGCAGCAAAGAAGTTGAAAAAGGCAGCCAAAATAGCACAAGCAAAGAAAGACTGCAAATTAAGTGACTTAGTTACTGAGATGCAGAATATGGTCAAAGGTCTTTCTGAGCAAGTAAAATAGTTGCAGGAGACAAAGAAGAAAATGAATGCGTTTTTAGATGAAGATGTCAAAGATCAAATGCTCAAAGCAGCTAAAATCAACACAAGGCATTATGTCAAGAAGTTCCTGCCTGATCTTCAGAAAGATATTGAAGAGTACATCGATAAACATCTTGAAGAAAAAGTTAAAGACATCCTTGCAACGATAATTCAACCGAAGCATATTCTTGACTACTCTGTTAAAGAACTCCAGATGGCTCTTCTCACCAAAATCACTGCAAAAACCTCCATTTCCTACACAGAAATGGCTATCTTTAAGGCTATTCAGGCTAACATCGAATCTTGCAAAGAAGCAGCCGATCGTGGAAAACGTCCTCGTGATGAAGAAGATTAGGACCCCGACAATCAATCAAAGAAGCACAAGGGTGAAGGAGGATCTGGGTCTCAGTTCAAAGAACCAATCGGTCCTTCTATAACTACAGAGTCACAACCACCAAAAGCATTCGAATCTGGTCCAAAAGAAACTGAGCATCATTTTAAGCACTTTACCACTGATGACATGGACTTTCAACAGCATGATGATCAACCAAAGTCACCACCAAAGGCCAAGGCTTCAACCAGCCAGAATTCTTCCAAAAGACCCACTGTAGTCTCATGGCTCGATGATGATGACACACAAGGAAATGAATGGTTTGATCAATTGGCAAGTGCACAAATCCAAGAAGATGAAGATTCTAAGATAGAAGATAGCACGTTTGAGTTCACTCAATGTTGGGAATAAAATGTTCAAGTCAAAGAGCCTGCTGGATGAAGTATTGAGCCTGCTAGTTGATATTGAAGATGTTGAAGATGTACTAACAGTACCTTCTAGGTAAGAAGGTACTGCTAGTTGATAAAGGTCCTGCCAAGATTATGATCAAGTTGATAGATATTTGTTTGTAGATATTTGTTGAATTATTAGTCTTTGTACAATGTAATACGTTATGTAGAAGTAGTTCAGTCTTCCATGTTTGTGCAGAAGAATATACAGAGTAGTTACATTGGTAGTTGTATTTAATTGTAGGCTAGGAAAGTCCAAGTATCTTATTATATTCAACAACTTGACAACTTGTAATAAGGGGTCCTTATCCTATAAAAGGATCTCTTTGTCACCACCTTTGTAGTACATCTCTTTAAGCTTTTCCCAACTAATAACCTGAACTAACAACATCTCTCTAGTAACTTAGTTACTAATTCACAAATCCTTAAACAATCAAAGATTCAAGGTTACTTTGTAATCCTGGTGATAGTTAGATCATCCGTATTATTTCATCAATAATATTGAATCGTTTTGTGTTACTAAAGTTGTGTTCATTGTTCATTATAACTAACGTTTACATTCTCATCACCTTTGTGTTCTTTTAAAGTGTGTTATAGTAGATTCCGCATACTACATCACATTCATACATAAATATCCCAAACACATTATTAAGATTCACATCCCAAGTGTTTGTATAATCCTTCACACTCAACAACTCAAACGTACTCTAAACATCAAGAAGATGACCAAGAGGGAACTTCATCAGATCAAGAATGATGCATTTAATCTTCTCAAAGACAAATCCGCAAGCGCAGCTGAGCTTGAATATCACCTTGAAAACATTGCTCGAGCAATGTCAAGTGAATTTAACTGGACTAATCCAGACATACTTAGGGTTGGTGGCCGTGACAGCAAAAATTGTCCTTATATCACAGACTGGACCAAGCCACTCCCCGTGATAAGAGAACATCATCACTCAGCCATCCCTTACCAATTCTTCTTCAACAACGATCTCGAATTACTCAAGCACGGAGCTACATGCGAAACCAAGTATGCAACGTCAATAACCTTCACCCCAGCTGCAAGCTACACACAACCAGCCATTGAGCAAACTGCAATTTATCATCACCTTTATGTCACCCAAATAGTAAAATATGATCATGATGTAGAATTAGGAATTTATCACTGGTTTGAGAAAAGAAAGACAGGGTATAAAAGTAAGCTTACCATGAAATCCAAGGATTCAGTGCGCAGTGACCTTAGGATTATAGCTGTAGTAAGTGTAACGGGGGTAAAGAAGTATGACTACACCTTTCTGTCTGAGATCAACGTTAGAAGACATGACAATCAAATCTACTCGTTCTCTGAAGCAGACTTCCCAAACTTAAGTCTCAATGATATTGAAGATATGTACCTCATCAAAGTACAAGGGAAGCTGCAACATCTCACAACCGATCTTCAATATGCGTTTAGCACTGCTATCTGCCATTTTATCATAACACTGGTCATTCAAGAACGAGTAGAAGATCTTCAACTGGGAGTCGAGAGCTACCAGCGAAAGTTGAACTTGATCGAACTGATACTACATCATGAAGACATCAACAATGAAGCTCAATACACCGTAAAGAGTAGGCCAACTTTTGGATTTGTCTACAAGAGTGCAATCACTGTTAACTACTTCATGTCATTCAACGAAATTCAGAAGTTCTGTGACGATACGTTGAAGAAGGTCCATGATGGGTTGGTTATTCGGGTTCGTGATCAAGAGTTGGGGAAGACAAAGAGATGGACTAGTGATCAGATGAGACAGATTCATCAGTTCATTTGGAAAATTGAGAGAAGATTATTTCGAAGAGATGTGAAGATTGGAAAGCTATGTTGGAGGTCGTCCACCATTCCCGATCAGAACATTTCAAAGGACGGATCCAGTATTCACAACATTTGGGAAAGGAGGTTGATGTAAGAGTTTGATTTATTCTTATAATTCATTATTCTTGCTAATATGATTGTTATACAATGGCTTATGCACACATAATAGTGAACAACCCGTTCTTGTAAAGAAAGGACCCTGAGGTACGCTTTAGTGCCTCAATCCTAATCAAAGGAGCGAAAGCTTCTTACTATTGAGTAGAATTAACCAGAATTTTTCTATGTTTTTTCAAAATTATGCTCAATAGAACAAGTATTCCCTTGTTAAGGGGGAGTATTTGAAACATAATCTTTGTTCAACAAAAGTTCATGAAGTTCTTCCCATAAACCTCAAAAAGAGCATATTTTAATCAAAAGTTTTATCAAAAACAACACGAGTATGCTATTTTTGAGGGGGAGAATAAAGGTATGATTAAAATATGATGTCTCAAAATTCGGAATCTCACGAGTGTTCGACTCAAATTTACCCTTGAATTGACGAAAAATCACCAGTCAGTAATCGAAAAGACATGTCCTGGATGGGTAATAATTTCAAGCTGAACACATTCAGTGATGTAAACCTGTCTCGCAATGGATATGTCTGAGTAGAATGTACAAATTTGAGATGTAATATCTCAGAAATCTCACCCACAAATTGACGGTAATCAAAAGTCAGTAGTCGAAAGGACATATCTGGGATGGGTAATAACTTCAAGCTAGTCTAACCAGTGATGTAAGCGTGTCTCGCAAAGGATAAGTCTAAGTAAACAGTAACGTAAGTGAGAGATTTTCTTTCAATATGACTGGGACGGGTAATAATTTCAAGCTAGTCTAACTAGTGATGTAAGCGTGTCTCACAAAGGTTAAATCCAAAGAAAATCAATCACGTCACATTTGGTTGTGGCAACATAGGATAGTCATGGAGTTATAAGGTGACTAAGGTTAGGAAAAACCGTCCTATGGTCCGCCAGAGCCGGAGGGATCTACCCAAGGAAAATACCAATAGTTTAAAACTAGAAAGTCCTAGGTATGATTGAAAAAGGAAAAATGAATTGAAAGGAGAAAGAAGGGGTTGAAGAATTAAAAAGAAAAGCAAAGAAAAGGGTGAAAAGAAATAGCCCTCCATTTATTCAACTTTAGGGCAGACACCGGGTTCAATACATAATCTACTGGTTGATTGGGCATCACCGGTATTGAAGATCAAAGTCGTCATGGACCCAGTGACGCACTGCACTAAACCTTCTAGCCACTCAGGTGTCTCTCAAAAGGCACTTGTTTCATTTCACACGGAGAACCCTTCATCATCTATCGACCTCTCGTTACGAGATGTGTTGATATTGAAAAGGAGGCACTCTGCTCCACGCCTCCGACGACCAAACAAATGTGCACTTGAATTGAGTCTAGAGCCTCGAGATTCATCAAAGATCTCTTAGGAACACTTAGTATTACTCTGTTGTTCTACATCATGGGCAGCAGTTGTAAAGTTAAGAAGAGTCCTTCGCAGATCCTAGCAATCTACCGAGAACATTCTTGAGGGAATTCACAATTGTGATTCTCAGTGATTGAATGGAAATCCTGCCAGGGTCAACATCAAACAGCCCTGACAGCAGGTCACTTCGGTAACTCCTTGTGGGTTACGCTTAGTGTTTGCTCCAAAATGGTCTACAGTCGTGGGGTGATCTCCAGCGACTCACTGAATCGTGGGTGCACTTCGGTGTATCCGTGTAAGCCCTTTCGGGGGTATCCGGTTCAGAACGGCCTGGGTAAAGATTAAAGAAAGTCTTCACACTATGCTGTTGACGATCTCGAAGTCTGAACCCGTAAGTGCCGGATGGTTCGTGATGTACCTGCGGAGGATCATGAAGACCTGGAGTTCTACCACCAGCAAGACTCCATCATGCTCATATCCTAAAGATAAGTTCTCACAAAGACTAAAGATGGCAAAAGTTCAAAAATGTTAAAGAAAAGTCAAAGTTCAAACACTACAACCTTTCACAAGTCAAAGATTGAAGAAGTGAGAACCAGCTGAAGAACAAACGTCCAAAGACATATGAGCATGGTGGAAAAGACGAGAAGACATTGGAGTTAGGCAGATCGTGACAATACCATATCATTTCAAGACAAGAACAAAGAACAAAGATTATGAAGACGTCAAAAGCTAATGAAGCAAAGATGACGTTGAGCAACCAAGATGACCAAGACTTAGGGGGAGATTGTTGGAACACATTTTTATTATTTCAAGTCTTAGTCATATTGAGTTAATTGGTTGCGAAATATGGGTTCTAAGTATGTAATAGCCCACGGCTCATTAGGAGCCCATGGGCCGACTATTTTAGCTAAATTATTTCTAGAAGCATTCATGTAAGAGATGCCCTAGATCTTCGCCTATAAATAGAAGGCTAGGGATCTCATTTCCTTAGTTGGTTTCATTTAAATTGTGCGGAAGCTTTGTCAGTTTATAGAGTCTAATGAAATCATCCTTCTTCTTCTCTTATCTCTCGTTGTTACTTAATCTTTCATTATTAGTTTATACGTAGCTTAGTTATAGTTGTAGTCGTGGTTAGTAGTAGATTAGATCTTGTGTTATATCGTTAATAGGGACCATCATATATAATAGGATCGGGTGTAACGGTCACATGTCCGAGTGTAACGGACAAACTACCAGGTGTAATGATCATGACGAGTGAATCGATCAACCAAAAATTAATACTAAACATTATTATATTGACATTTTGAGCAACACAATGCTCACACAACTTGCATTAAACTTTATTATCATAACATTTTGAGCAATACAATGCTCACAAAATCTTTATTAAATTCACATCATCTTTACTGTTTTATCATAAATCTATGAACTCACCAACCTAGTGTTGACCCTTTTAGCATGTATTTTTATGTTTAAGGCGATAACCTAGTGGCGAAGGCTTTTGGCATGGCATGGCATGGTCACAGAAGACTCTGATATATTTGGGACCACTTGAAATCTTTTATGGGCTTATATTTCAGTACCATTTTTGAAATGTTGTAAACAAATAACTTTTGAATATGTAATCTATTTTAAACGGATGAGTAAAAACCGTTCTTTATACTTTGTGTTGTGATACCAATTTAGTAGCACCCAAACATGTATGCTTCCGCTAAACCAGATTTTGGGGGTGTTACATGAACATATGGAGGACTATTTCTTTTCACCCTTTCATTTACTTTTCTTTTTAATTCTTGAACCCCCTTCTTTCTCCTTTCATTTCTTTACTCCTTTTTTCTAATCATACCTAAGGACTTTCTAGTTCTAAACTATTGGTATTGTCCATGGGTAGATCCCTCTGGCTCTGGCGGATCATAGAACGTAATTCCAATACTTAGTCACCTTATATCTCCATGACTATCCTATGTTGCCATAAACCAATCATTTGAAAATCTCTCAAAGTGTTTATGATTGTAAAACATATATTGTTAACACTTTGAGAGTTTTGCATTTTTAGAAATACTCCCCCTTCACATGTGCTCATAAGTATTTAAGGTAAATTTGCACATGTCGGGTGAAGTTAGCACTTTTGAATTAATTGATTTTCAGTGAATATGACCGTTGCGAGACACGTTTACATCACTAGTTAGACTAGCTTGAAATTATTACCCGTCCAGGTCATATTCAAAGAGAATCTCTCGAAAAATGGTACACTCTACTTAGACAAGTCCTTTGCGAGACACGTTTACATCACTGGATAAACGAGCTTGAAATTATTACCCGTCCAGGACAAGTCCTTTCGATTAATGACATTTGATATTCGTCAATTCTTGGGTAAAATCAGAGTCGAGCTCATGAGAGATTTCATCCTTTCAATTATGATATTTTAATCACATTCTTATTCTCCCCCTCAAAAATAGCATATTCATGTTATTTTTGGAAAACTTTTGATTAAAATATGCTTTTTGAGGTTTACGGGAAGAATTCAACAAGAACTTTTGTGTTTTGAACAAAGATTTTGTTTCAAGTACTCCCACAAACGAATATTTGTTCTTTTGAGCAGAATTTTGAAAAACTTATAAAAATTCTGATTAATTCTACTCAAAAGTAAGAAGCTTTCGCTCCTTATATTAGGATTGAGGCACTGAAGCGTACCTCAGGGTCCTTTCTTTACAAGTACGGGTTGTGCACTGTTATCTATGCAAAAGCCATGGTCATATTTAAACAATTATGAATGATGACAATTAATTGACAATGATACCAGTGTTTTACTTCGGACGGCGGAATGTGAGCATATTTGGATCTTTAGCTCTTCCACCCATATAACTTTCCAAACTTCTCATCTGAACCCAATGCTTTAGCCTGCGATCAATCCGTGCCAAGAACTTGACCGCCTGCTTCACATCATTTCTTCTCCAACTCATGTGCCTCAACCAACCCTGCTTCCTTCCTTGTGTATGATTATCCAGAATGTGGTCAAGTTCAGCCCTAACTTGTATCAAAGTTTCATCGCTAAACTTGTGAATGTCTTGGTAGCCCATGAACTTTGGTCTTCCAAATCAGACGTATACTACTGCAAATGGTCTGTTGCTGAAGGAATATGGCTTCATTTCTGCAATACCCGGAGGTCTAAGATCAGGTTTGATGAGATTCAACTGCTTCTGGTAACTTTCAACACCAAGATGAACATCTTCGACTCTTGTCTTTATCACTATACTTCGGATGTAAAGGAGTAAAGAGTTGATGATGTCATATTGGAGGCTACCAGGGAGATGCTCGAGTTTTCCTTGAATCTTGAGCAGGTACATGTCTTCAATGTCTTTAAGATTCAAGTAAGGATAATCGGCTTCGTTGAATGTGTACTCCTTGTCGTCTTGTCTTTGAACCGTGATCTTGGTCAGAAAATTATATCCATACTTTGACTCTGTCTCAGCACTCTTAATGGAAAGAATCTTACTTTTGTAGTATACCTTATGTTTCGAGGTAAAAGTAAGTTTCCATTTGTAAAACCATTTCCTCATGTCAGGCCAGTGGATGATTCCTAGAACAGCTTCATCATTGTATTCTGCAATCGAGTTGCTGAACAAGTCTCCGTTCTGTTCTTCAAATCGTTCTTGCACATACGTAGTGGCCTTGAACTTTGTAAGAGATGTAGCATAATGCTTTTCTGGATTAGTATTCCCATAAATCAGATACTTCAAGTCATTGTTGAAGAAGTAAGCTTTAGGTATCTTGGGATTATGGGCATGACCAATGAGGGGTAAGGGTTGTGAGTAGTCATGAAATTGAAAAGTGTCGGTTTGATGAGAAGATCTTGCATCATCCTAGTTAACGTTCTCAGATAAAGCTCGTGCAACTTTGATGCGATGGAATCAATGCATAAATATTTCCTAGGAAACACAAGTGAAGTATGTGTAACCCGAGTCGTTTTCCCAACGAAGGATTGAATGGAATTTGTGATCTCGATTCGTGAAACGCGTTAAAATAGTGAAATGAGTGAGATTTTGGATTTTATAAACTAAAATAATGAAATATTAACTAAAAACAATTAAATAAACTAGGAAACAATTAATCTAGGCCACACAAGGACAAAAACAAAAAGAAGAACTAAATACACGTTTAAACGGGAAATCCCGAGCCTAAAACGTGAGATCTGAGAAATTTTAACTCTACGGGTACAAATCTATTTTTCCTAAGTCCTAAATGATAAAAGAAAATTTTAGAAAAAAAAATTATATTTTTTTGACTATTTAATTAATTATTATGAATTAAAAACAGTTTAAACTAAATAAATTCGAGAAAAATAGCAAATGAACAGTGAAAATTCTCAAATATTACCAGAAAGTCTATTAAGCTAATATTAATCTAGGAAAAAATATTACCAGAAAGTCTATTAAGCAAATAAGCATTTATAAGCTAAAAGAGAACAAACTAATATAAGAATAAAACTAGGGAGATAATACACCAAGCATAACTTGGTGCATCTGGTTATGGGGTGTGTGTTTGAGGCGCATGTATGCTATCCGAGAGGTCCCTGGTTCGATTCTCACTCACACCCCATTTTTATTTTTCATTTTTTTTTCTTTAAAAGCTTAACAAGCACACGAAAATAAGCTATTTTTATAAAAACAACAATTTATGAAAACTTGAAATAAGCACAGAAAAAGTAGATTAAGGTGGCCGCTTATAAGAGACTTGATTAAATTATTTTATTTTATTTTTTCTTTTTGAAACTTATAAAAAATATTTAACTTTTGAAAAAAGAATATTTTTAATACTCACTGAATAAGCCAGAAATAAGCTTTAAAGGGCTGACAGTTGGCTAAAATGGAAATAAGAAAAAGGGCAATAAGCTATGGACTGAAATAAGCTACCATTAAGCCAGAATGAAACTGAAAAACACTAGATGACTAATAATAAGATAAAACGACAACTAAAATAAGCCACAATAGAGGAAATAAACACTGTTAAATGCCAAAATAAGCTAAAAAACCACTAAGGGCTGCTGATGTGATCTAGGAGCAGGGCAAAATGGGCATTTTCAAGGCATCAAAAAGCTGTCATAAGCTACTAGAAAAAAATCACAAAAAATATGAACGACTAGATAAGCCAAGAAACTTTGACTATGCAAAATTTGAGCTTATAACAACTAATTATGAAGGAATTAAAAATCAAAGAAATAGGCTGCAAATTGGAAAAATCAAATTTCAAGTCTGCTTATAACTAACTTGGGCTGATTTTGCACTAAATTAGAACAAGGCTTTAGGGGACTTTGTGAATACTAAATGCAGACCTAAGGAACACCAAAGATGTCAAAAAGAAGGGCTTAAAAGGCTTAAAGCTATTAGAGCTTATTTTTGGCAGTGAACATGCTCAAAATACACTAGGTGTATTTAAAACATGAAAATCCTAAAAAAACAACCTAAAAGCTGTTACTAACAACTCCTATAAGCTTAGTTAATCAAGATTGAAATTAAGAAACTTGCATATGAATAGTGAGAGACCAAATCGACCCATTTTGACCCATAACCAAAAACAACCCTTTAAAAGGGTCTACTTGAGTTTTTAACTGAAACAAGCCAATCTAAGCTATCAAATTTAATGAAAACTATGAAATAACTCATTTTAAGTCCTAAAAAGCTAATTTTAATCAGAAAATGAGAACTAAAATAAGCTAGCTTATTTTGGCATTTTTAAGGCTTATTAAGGTTTTGGACTTAAATCTATTGAAATTGAATGTAGGGATATCACACAAGCCTTAACTAGACCAAATAAGCAATTAAAGATTAAATAAGCAAAAATAAGCAGATAATAAGCAGTTGTACAGTACAAGTTGACCAAAGTTGACTTTTTGGAAATTTTGAAATTAAAGCAGTTTAAAGGAGAAAGGAAACTTACAATAAGCTAGAAGGCATTTGTATGAGCTAAATGGAACAGAACAAGGAGCTTTTAAGGATCAAACAACAACTAATTTGAATCACTGACTTCACTGGAAACTTGAAATTTGATTAAACTTGAAATTGAAACAATGCTGATTAAATCAAGTACAAATAAGCTTAAATAAACTTGAATTAAACTTAAAAACTTAAATTGAAACTAAGTACATATTAAAAATACTAAAACGACTACTATAATTATTCTACTCCTAGTTACTTTCTTCAGTGTGTGTGTGTGAATGAGTTTTATATCACTAAAAAGTCTTCCCATGTGTCTCTGAACATTACCCAGCCGTTGGAATAGCTTGGTTCAATCTCAATCGTCCAATAGAAAAATGGGAAAAGCGAATTTGGTGGATATCCAGCTGGAATGGGTCACGTGAAGCTGTACTAGCTAAAAGCTATGAGAGGGGGAGGGTTGCGTGTGGCAGAGAAAAGGCATGGGGGACAATGTTGTCTGGGTTAACTTTTCTGGGGTAAACGGTGAGTGGTTTTGGCGGTAATGGTTTGGGAAAATGGTGGTTTTGACTGGGTGTTTGACTTTTCTGGTTTAGCTAAAAATAGACGGGGTGTGGGCTTTTAGGGATTGGGCTTGGGAATTGGGTTAAGGGATTTGGTGTTGGGTTTTATTTAGGTTTAAAAGGTTAGGTTTAGTTTTTAGTTTTTAGGTTTAGGGTAATTAGGTAAAATGTGATTTTTGGTGTCGGGTTCGTTTTTCCATGCTCATTCCAATGCCATATCTCGGGATTGACTTTGACTTTTCTTTTCTTCATTAAATGCTCAAATGGTGTCGAGTCGATCTGGCAATGTCCATTTTTGCTCTTTTTCCCATCCAAGCTCGGTTTTGTCCACTTTTGCGTTGTTTTCAATCCTTTTGTACCTGAAACACATAAAAACACAAACCAAGAATATTTGCAACAATATTTGATCTATTTGGGTGTTTTTGGTCATTTTTGTGTCTTATATGGGCATAAAATGATAAGTAAATAGGCACTCATCATCCCCCCACACTATCAATTGCTAGTCCCTAGCAATCCGATCATATAAAGTAATGAAAGGATCAAAAGAATACTAAGCATACCTCGTTTTGACTTTTTATTTGATGCAAGAAATTAAAACTAGAACAAAAATAGATAACATGCTTGATTCCCAAAAATGCTATCATGGAACGGGATTCACACAAAATGGGTGTCTCCAGGGAATTGTAATCGTCATCCTCTTTTTTATACTCCCAACTAAGCTTAAACTCATTGCGCAAATATTTTTGTAAAATGCTAACACTACTTATACTAATAATCTATGTAATCCGAAACTTAACTTTTCACTCCCATATTTATTCAACTTAGGTGAATGTGCTTGATTTTCAAAATTTTGATCACAAAAATCGACGTTTTTATAAGATTTTGACTAATACTAGTCGAAAGATAGATTTAAAATTTACAACAAGCAAGTTTCAAAACTTTATTCAACACATACATTTTTTTTTTTTTTTTTTTTTTACTTGTGCAACATAAACTAACGGAGTTTCACGGGAACCAAGACCTTACACCTTCCGGAATAAAGGATCCAAGGGCCGTTACAACGGAGAGTTCCAAGACTCTAAACATTCCTGAAATGAGGATCCAAGGGTGTTATGTCACACCCTCAAATTTCATGACTTGCAGCGGAATAAGTCATTCAGGGGCACGACTGGTCATAGCACCAAAGTTGCAGTTATATTGAACGACCTAAAGTGTCGTTTAGAAAATAAATCATTTGATTATTTAAAAACATTCAGAGTTATAAAGCTAGGTCCCAAAAGGTGAAACAAGTTTTCAGAAAACAAGTTCATACAATTCAAACGATGGATAAGTGCATAAAATATAAAGTGAGACGCGTCGACTCCGCGACTCCATGATGTCCATGTGCAAGCCAACATGCGATACCTTAATTACCTGAAAATACATTGCTAAAAATGGTCAACAAAAATGTTGGTGAGATCATAGGTTTATGTAAATGAAATATTGTACGGAAACCACAAGTATAAAGTGTATGACAAAACCATGCCACATAAAAATGATACATTAGCTCTAAGCTCATGACCCCGAAGCTAGACTGAATGAAATGCCCCAACCGAGTGTTTGCCAATCACTCAAATATGACAGAAATGAAATGCGTTCGTTTGACCAGTTGGTGCTACCAACCCGAACGGAGGAGTCACCCTCAATAGATCTATCTACTCACTCTCGCTTGCTAACAATTAACGGTTCATGATAATATAAGGGGACTTTAATCTGGGCAATGAAGTAACTTAAGCAATGTAATGAGTTTGTATACTTTGGTCCGCATATAAAAATGGTGCAATGTATTCTCCCCCGAGAGTTTAGAAATCAATAAACAATTTAAAACGGGGCTATGAAAACTCACCTGATATGATAAAGCAACAATGATCACAATGGATATGATGAAACAAGGCTCGGTCTCTAACCGCGACCTATTATGAATGATGTGATCCAATGTAAGCAATGATACAATGTAACACATGCAAATACGTATGTTAATGATACCACTTGTTAGCTTTGAAAATAAATTTTATCGACGAAAAATACACTTTTGACGTCTCGTTAAGTTATAAACTACTTTAAGTGAAAACATGTTGAAACGGTACTCCACGATCCTTGTTTGGTGTTCTATTAGCAAATATAAGGTTTTCGTCGCAATTTAATATTTTACTTAGCTTGTGAAAATATGTCCAAATTGACTTCGTGAAACTAGTCGCGAAATATTGCACGTTAAGTGTTCGTTGATCGAACTCGACGTTTTTGAAAACCTTGCAACCATGTATAAATGTCGTTTCCTTTAAATTCCGGTTTTACATGCCTCGATCAATTAGAAAATCGGCTAACAACGTTATGTTTCGCAAAAACACTAGTTTTAATATTTAAAACACTTTCTAATAGTGGCTGTCAAAATAAATTAGAGTTCGTCGGCTTTAAACGTGAAAAACTCGGCCGTTACAAGCTCGTTTTCTATGTTCCTTACATCCACAGCTTCGTATAAACATGAACTAACATAATCTCAATGGGTCGGGTCGTCTAGATCACGTCTAACACCTCGTTTTGTCCTTTGAATCTCGGCGATCAGCAACTAAATTTTCAGAAAATTAGTTTTCGTCGTCTAACTTCGAACGATCATATCTCCTTCGTTATAAGTCGGTTTTTAGTGATTCTTGCGGCCACGGTTTCGTTTTTGAAAGAAATTTCTGAATATGAAGGCCAAAGTATGCCAAAAATTACTGAGTTTTCCAGTTTACACGTTTTTGGACAGTAGCTATTTTAGATAGTTAAAAACTCACTTTCTTGGTTCTAAACTTGATCATACAACCTCAAATCAACTCCACAAGTTCGCAAATCCTACCATACACCTTCTTAGGGTGTCATGGGGTCCTAAACATCACCAACCTTGGCGGATTTCATGAGATCATTAGTGAAACCTATAGATCTAGTGATTTAAAGATTTTATGTTCAAATGTGGTATGTAAAACATAAGTATCTTGCATGGAGGATTAATATAACTTGAAAATACATGAATATATATATCAAATGAAAGTAATAAATGATCAAAATATGTTCTTTAAACTTACTTGATGATTGGATGAGTTTTGATGAGAAATGAGTAATAAACTTGAGGTTTGATCACAAATCCATAACTAGGAAAGCAAATGGAGTATGATTATGCTTTGTTCTTGAAAAATCTATGGATTTTGGGTGGTGTTCTTGGGTTGGCCGATCATAGGGATGAAGATGGAGAGGGTTTTGATCTTTTGTTAGCTAAATGTTATGTACGTATGTGTTAGAGTTAGTGGATGGGTAAATAAATCAAGGAAATTCATTTAATGCTAGTGTAGTTGTGATCAAGTGATATAGAGAATTTGGGGGATGAGGGGGGGGGGGGGGGGGGGGGCACACATGGGTTTAAAGAAGAGGATTTGATGTTCATTAATGCAATTGTCCCCATTTAATTAGATATTAGCTAGTTTAGTGAATACATTGAGTGTTATCGGGTACCGAGTTAACTAGAAATAACTCATGAAGAGGTGAAATGAGATACGACGAAGTTGTAAAAATTGTAAAATCATGTTCCTTGCAAGAATCGGGTGTTAGAATGATAATCGGATTGAAATTTCGTAAATCGACGGAGTTATAAGCGTCAAACGAAAAATGTAGCGATTGGTTTAAAAACACCGGGTAAAGTAATAATATAATCTCTATATCATTATAATTAGCTTGAAAATGTATTAGGGTCATTGTCGGGAGTATTGGGTTTACTGTTAGTAGAAATGACTGAGTGGTAACGTTAATTAAACAATTAAGCATACATTAATGAAAATCACACAAACGCATGCATGAACCGATATGGAAATGATGTTACTGATAATATGCAGACTACCCTAGTTCGTATGATGTGTCTTTACTGATGATGCATGAATATGCAGCTAAACCTAAATGGTTACGCGCATTGGAATACTCGTAAACCTAGTTTACGACCTGATGAATGATGCCTATGAATAGTGATTTCCTTTCAGGAATGAATAGTGTCATGTGAATAGTAAAATTTTTGACGACTTCTCAAAGTCTCAAACTGACTTCAAAATGATGAATAGTGATCGGTGAATAGTGTTTGATGAATAGTAACTTATGAATAGTAAATTGTCGAGGTTTAGAAAATGACCTGAAATTACGAGTTGTGACAGTCGACCACCCTAAAAGGAATTCAGTCCCTGAATTCAGCTGATGTTGTTCTCTGGAGTGGTCTCAGTGAATAAATATGGGTATTTGAGTTGCATCTGGTCTTCCCGTTCCCAAGTAAACTCAGGACCTCTGCGAGAATTCCAGCGAACTTTGACGATCGGAATTCGGCTTTTCTTAAACTTTTTGACCTCTCAGTACATGATTTCTGCTGGTTCTTCCACAAAGTTAAGCTTATCATCGATCTGAATTTCTTCCAATGGGATTACGAGCGTTTCGTCTGAAAGACATTTCTTGAGGTTTGAGACATGAAACGTGTTATGTACATTGCTGAGCTCTGACGGAAGCTCAAGCATGTACGCTACCAGACCGATCCTTTCTAGAATCTTGAACGGCCCGATGTATCTCGGGTTCAACTTACCGCGTTTCCCGAATCGTATCACGCCCTTCCAAGGCGAGACCTTCAACATGACTTTGTCTCCAATTTGAGATTCTAATGGTTTGCGTCGAACATCAACGTAACTTTTCTGTCGACTTCTAGCTGTTTGGAGTCTTTCTCGAATCTGGATTATCTTTTCTGTTGTCTCTCTGACCAACTCTGGACCTGTTAGCTGTACATCACCAACTTCGGCCCAACAAACTGGGGACCTGCACTTACGACCGTAGAGTGCCTCGAATGGTGCGGCTTTTATGCTCGTATGATAACTGTTATTGTAAGAGAACTCGATCAATGGCAAATGGTTAGCCCAACCATTTCCAAAATCAATGACACATGCCCTAAGCATGTCTTCCAATGTCTGAATCGTTCTCTCGCTCTGACCATCGGTCTGAGGATGATAGGCGGTACTCATATCTAACTTAGATCCAAATGAGTCTTGCAATGATTCCCAAAAATTTGAAGTAAAGCGACTATCTCTGTCGGAAATGATGGAAATTGGTGCACCGTGCCTTGAGACAATTTCCTTGACATAAAGTCTGGCGAGCTGATCCATAGTATAAGTCTCTTTGATTGGAATGAAATGAGCTGACTTGGTGAGACGATCAACTATTACCCAAATAGCATCGAAACCTCCTAATGTTTTGGGAAGTTTAGTGACAAAGTACATTGTATTGCGTTCCCACTTCCACTAGGGAATCTTTGGTTGTTGAAGCAATCCTGATGGCTTCTGGTACTCGGCTTTCACTTTAGCACAAGTAAGGCATTTACTGACATACGTAGCTATCTCTGCTTTCATATTCGGCCACCAATAAAGCTTCTTGAGATCCTGATACATCTTATCAGAACCTGGATGAATAGAGTACTTCGACTTATGTGATTCGTGCATGATCAACTCTCGTATTCCACCATAGAGAGGTATCCAGCTTCTATCCTTGAAGAATAATGTTCCATCTGATCTCCTTACTAAACCATTTGCATTATCTTGCATTCCTTTGAGTGTTTCACTTGGTAGGTTTTCTTCCTTGAGTGCTTCTACCTGAGCCTCTAGGATTTTTGATGGTAGTGGTGAAATAATTGACATTCCCAATGATCTGACTCTCAAAGGCTTGAGTCTTTCTTTCCGACTGAGTGCATCTGCCACAACATTGGCTTTTCCTGGGTTGATTCACAGTCGTAATCACTAAGTAGTTCCAACCAACGACGTTGCCTCATGTTAAGTTCCTTCTGATCAAGAATGTACTGTAAGCTTTTGTGGTCTGTAAATACTACACACTTTTTTCCATAAAGATAATGCCTCCAAATCTTGAGTGCGAAAACCACGACACCCAACTCTAAGTCGTGAGTAGTGTAGTTCTTCTCATGCTTCTTAAGCTGACGAGATGCATAAGCTATCACCTTCTCATTTTGCATTAACACTGCCCTAAGTCCTTTGTGTGAAGCATCGCAATATACCACGAAGTTTTCAATCCCTTCTGGTAATGACAAAATTGGTGTGCTGCAAAGTTTCTGTTTCAATAACTGGAAAGCGGTCTCTTGCTTTTCTCCCCAATCATACTTCTGGTTCTTTTGTGTCAACTTGGTCAGTGGCTTAGCTATCTTGGAAAAACCTTCAATGAACCTTCTGTAATATCAGGCAAGTCCTAAGAATTGACAAACTTCTGTGGGAGATTTTGGTGTTGCCCAATCTTTAACTGCCTCAATCTTTGCTGGATCAACCTGTAGTCCCTGACTATCAATGATGTGACCAAGAAATTGTACTCTTCTGATCCAAAAATCACACTTTGAAAATTTGGCATACAGTTTCTCTTTCTTGAGCAGTTCTAAGATTGTTCTGAGGTGTTCTCGATGCACTTCTTCGCTCCTTGAGTAGATCAAGATATCGTCAATGAATACGATCACAAACTTATCTAGATATGGCTTGCACACCCTGTTCATGAGATCCATGAACACAGCTGGTGCGTTGGTTAGTCCGAACGGCATTACCTGAAATTCATAATGACCATAGCGTGTTCTGAACGCTGTCTTCGGGATATCCTCCTCCCGAACCTTAAGCTGATGGTAACCCGATCTCAAGTCGATCTTGGAGTAATAACTAGAACCTTGCAACTGATCAAATAAATCGTCGATCCTGGGAAGTGGATAACAATTCTTCACCGTTAATTTGTTTAGCTCTCGATAATCAATGCACATTCTGAAAGATCCATCTTTCTTCTTTACAAACAAAACTGGTGCTCCCCAAGGCGATGAACTCGGCCTAATGAATCCTTTATCCGAGAGCTCTTGCAATTGGTTCGACAACTCTTGCATTTCTGAAGGTGCAAGTCGATAAGGCGCTCGCGCAACTGGTGCGGCTCTCGGTACTAATTCAATCTGAAATTCGACTTGGCGAGTAGGTGGCAGTCCTGGCAAGTCTTCTGGAAAAACTTCTGGAAAATCTTTAACTGTTGGTACATCCTCAAGTCGCTTCTCCTCCGACTTCTTTTCTGTAATATGAGCTAAGAATGCATAACAACCCTTCTTTATGTATTTCTCTGTTTTAATGCACGAGATGATGCTGAGTCTAGTCCCACTGCGTTCTCCGCGAATGACCACTGTTTCGCCATCATAAGGAAGATGAACAACTTTTTCATCACAGATGATTCTGGCATGATGTTGGGATAACCAATCCATTCCGATAACAATGTCTAAACTTCCAAGTTCTACTGGCATGAGATCTATATTGAACGGGTGATTGAGAAAATTAAGAGTGCAACCACGAATGATCGTGTCGGTGCCAACTAAACTACTGTTAGCTAGTTCAATGTGATAGGGAGTGTCTAATGCGGTTGGTTCAATGTTGAGTAATGGTGCAAATGCAGTAGAAACAAAACTTCTATCGGCTCCTGAATCAAATAGTATGGATGCATAACGATTATTAATGAGGAACGTACCCGTAACGACACTCGGGTCCTCCCTGACATCTTCTCCTCCAAGGACATAAGCTCTTCCCCTAGCTATTCCACCTTGGTTATTGTTTCCCTGATTCTTTCCTTTCGGACATTCCTTTTTGAAGTGTCCAACTTCTCCACATCCAAAGCATGTTACTGGGGGCTTCTGATTATCAACCACAATCGGAGCTTTGCAATCCCTGGTCGAATGACCAACTTTCTTACAGTTTCCACACGGATTCGGACAATTTCCAGGATTATGACGGGTTTGACATTTGTTGCACTTGGGTAAAGTGCCATTGTAACCTCTTTTCTCAGCTTGACCTGCAACATAAGCCTTTGCAGTTTCCTGTCTCTTGGGTGGTGGTTGAGCAACATTGTTACTCTGGTTGTTGTCCCGATTTCTTTTGTTGTTGTTGTTATTTGAATTGTTTCGGTTGCTGTTATAGTTGTTGTTGTTTCGGTAGTTGTTTTTGGAGTTACGGTTACTGTTGGTGTTGTTGTTGTTGTCTGAAGCAGTTCCTTTCTTCACTAGCTGAGCCATGAGTTTCTGAGACATTCTGATTGCTTCATCCAATGTTTGTGGGTCAAAAGAAATCACATCTCCTCGGATGTTGTGAGGTAATCCTCCAATAAAATTCTCCAATAGCTTCTCATTATCCGAAACCATTGTCGAACATAATGCTGCCAATTCCTGAAATCTCCTGATATAAGCCTCAATATCATTACCTGCTGTCACTAGCTCATAAAACTCTGTTTCCATCTTTTTCACTTCTGTTCGTGGGCAAACCTTCTTTGTCAGCAACTTCTTGAATTCGTCCCATGTAAGGTTGAGAGCATTCTCCATTCCCATGGGCTTTGCATACGAATTCCACCATGACATAGCTTCCCCAACGAGCGTACTAGTAGCAAACTTAACCTTGCTGTCTTCCGGACAGTTGCATAGAAGGAATACTGATTCTTTCTTTTCAAACCATCAGATCATGACATTGGCACCTTCAGTGCCTTTGAATTTTTCTGGATCACCACTCTTGAAATCTTTGTACGTACATTTCCGGCCATTCGTTCCATTAGTATCTGTTCCTGCGGCTTTCGTGGTTTCTGCCCGCGAAGCGGCTTCAGCAGCAGCTGCAGCTACGGCAGCTCTTTCAGTTACCAATGCTGCCTCAATAATGTCGGCAACAAGTCTCTTAATCTGGGCGGGTTTCATAGCAGGAGTAGCTCTTTTGGGTGGCATATTTCTTCACAATCACAAAAGAATACAACAATGAGAACTCACAATGGAAACGATCATCATACACAATATACACAACCACAACATGTATATACATCCACAATACGTATAAATACAACCACAGCATGTATAAATACAATGAAACCACAACGAAACATCATAAGTATAATCACATCGCACATGAATATAATACATGAAAATTTCGGTTACGCAGACCGATATCATAAAATAGCACAACGAAAATCCTACATAGTAGAGTCACACTTGATATATTTTGTTTGTACTACAAGCAAAAGACAACAAGTACTAACTACGTCCCACACCCCGGGACTAGGATAATAATGTACAAGCTATATGATAACAATCTAGCACTAGGCACCTCCTCCGGGTGCTCCATCTAACCTGCGGAAAATCCTCTGAAGATCCCTAGACATCGCAACAACAATCTCCTCTAGGTGCTGAACCCGAAGCTGAAGGTCAGTCTCCCTAGTCTCTGATGCTGACAACCTAGCCTGAACTGAAGACAACTCACCGGCCAGGCCGTGATGCTCATCCTGGAACCTCTGTGCTCTGTTAACTATCCCCGGCACCTCCTACCTGAGTTGTGTGATATGCTCTGAACTCTCCAACTGACGAGCCTCTAAACCCCGGTGTGACACATCAATGGCAACCCTGCCCTGGATCAATCCCTCGACCTCCTCCTCAATAGCCTCGATACGGCTCACTGGAGTCTCGTCTAGATGAGATAATTCCCTCTCAATCTCTGCCTGAAGCTGATCTAGTCGTGAGTCAAATGTAGCAGCAGTAAGCAGTCTGTCGGCAGCAGCCCTTGAGCTCTCACCAACCTCGAATCTGCTGGGTGGTGTTGTCTCTGTGGCATCTGAAGTATCTGAAGATGAGATATCAAGACGAGCCCGCTTCTTGAGCGGTAGGTCTGACATAGGGGTAGGATCTCACCATCCACACCAGAGATGAACTGGTGCTGATGGCATCTGTGGTGCTGATAGGGATGGCAATGGTGGAGACAATGATGATAAGGATAGTAAGGGTGATAATGGTGGTGTACTAAATGTCACACTCCTCCTCGCTGTCAAGCGGCGACGGAGTGGATGAGATGAAGTAAGTGATGATGGTGGTGGTAGGGATACAAATGCAGCTGGTGACCTTACAGTGAGACGATGAACCCGCTTAGCAACAATGCGCTTCATGCGCGGCCCACCTCGATATGTACGATAAACTCGACCATAGGGTACAAACTCTCCAGGCTGGATAACTGGAACAACTCTGGGACTACGACAGATCACAGGTGACAGTGGTGGGGTAGGCACGACTTCCCTCTCCTCAAAGGGTTCTGTCTCGGCCTCTGACATCACAGGTGAAGACTGTAGAGTAGGCTTCACTGATGACAAAATGATAGTGGGTATCAGGGATGATGTAACAGACTCTAATATGATGGAGGGTAGTGAAGAAGTATCGTCCGCTGACTCAGAGTCAGACGAGATAACAATAGGGTGTGAATCCGAAGACATCACTGAAACAACAGATGAGAAATAAAAGTAAGTAAACATTTACACAATGTGGGTTATGATGAAATGATATATGTATGAAATCGCAATCACTACATGTGATACAATGAATATGCACTTATGCTACAATGATGAGATGCTATGATGGTGCAGCTATAGTCTAGGATATAATGAAAAACCTAGTTCGATATAACCTTTGCTCTGGTACCAATCTGTCACACCCCCAAATTTCATGACTTGCAGCGAAATAAGTCATTCAGGGTCACGACTGGTCATAGCACCAAAGTTGCAGTTATATTGAACGACCTAAAGTGTCGTTTAGAAAATACATCGTTTGATTACTTAAAAACATTCAGATTTATAAAGCTAGGTCCCAAAAGGTGAAACAAGTTTTCAGAAAACAAGTTCATACAATTCAAACGATGGATAAGTGGATAAAATATAAAGTGAGACGCGTCGACTCCGCGACTCCATGATGTCCATGTGCAAGCCAACATGCGATACCTTAATTACTTGAAAATACATTGCTAAAAATGGTCAACAAAAATGTTGGTAAGATCATAGGTTTATGTAAATGAAATATTGTACGGAAACCACAAGTATAAAGTGTATGACAAAACCATGCCACATAAAAATGATACATTAGCTCTAAGCTCATGACCCCGAAGCTAGACTGAATGAAATGCCCCAACTGAGTGTTTTCCAATCACTCAAATATGACAGAAATGAAATGCGTTCGTTTGACCAGTTGGTGCTACCAACCCGAACGGAGGAGTCACCCTCAATAGATCTATCTACTCACTCTCGCTTGCTAACAATTAACGGTTCATGATAATATAAGGGGACTTTAATCTGGGCAATGATGTAACTTAAGCAATGTAATGAGTTTGTATACTTTGGTCCGCATATAAAAATGGTGCAATGTATTCTGCCCCGAGAGTTTAGAAATCAATAAACAATTTATAACGGGGCTATGAAAACTCACCTGATATGATAAAGCAACAATGATCACAATGGATATGATGAAACAAGGCTCGGTCTCTAACCACGACCTATTATGAATGATGTGATCCAATGTAAGCAATTATACAATGCAACACATGCAAATACGTATGTTAACGATACCACTTGTTAGTTTTGAAAATAACTTTTATCGACGAAAAATACACTTTTGACGTCTCGTTAAGTTATAAACTACTTTAAGTGAAAACATGTTGAAACAGTACTCCACGATCCTTGTTTGGTGTTCTATTAGCAAATATAAGGTTTTCGTCGCAATTTAATATTTTACTTAGCTTGTGAAAATATGTCCAAATTGACTTCGTGAAACTAGTCGCGAAATATTGCACGTTAAGTGTTCATTGATCAAACTCGACGTTTTAGAAAACCTTGTAACCATGTATAAATGTTGTTTCCTTTAACTTCCGGTTGTACATGCCTCGATCAATTAGAAAATCGGCTAACAACGTTATGTTTCGCAAAAACACTAGTTTGAATATTTAAAACACTTTCTAATAGTGGCTGTCAAAATAAATTGGAGTTCGTCGGCTTTAAACGTGAATAACTCGGCCGTTACAAGCTCGTTTTCTATGTTCCTACATCCACGGCTTCGTATAAACATGAACTAACATAATCTCAATGGGTCGGGTCGTCTAGATCACGTCTAACACCTCGTTTTGTCCTTTGAATCTCGGCGATCAGCAACTAAATTTTCAGAAAATTAGTTTTCGTCGTTGATGATGTACCCTCCTAACGGGTCGAAGGACTCCCCTTCGAGCCTGTAGAAAGCCCTCCCTTCGGAGGCCCAGGTTAACCTTCTAATACGTTTCATTGGCGTAAAACCATTCGCCTGCGAATGGTTACCATGAGGGAATCCGCCAATCGAAGCCCTAAGCCCTTCGGGGTATTCTTGACGAAGGGACTAACACGAAGGATCATCCAGACCTGGTCAAACCCACGTCTCCTCTATCCTTTGGCTTCCCGCCAAAACAGAGATCGTGGGCTACAAAGCCCTAGCGGTTACCACTTTCCATGGGACGCCCCCATGATCTCCGATCTATGTGCAACCGCCCACTATGTCCTATTTCTCCCCTATAAATAGCATAGTCGGGCCAAGAACAATGTAAGTAATTTCAAGTGAACCTCACTCTCTAAATTTACGACCTACATTACCATCACACATACTTACTCGCACGCCGGAGGTGGTTCGCAGGGTCCAACCCCTGCGCAATCACTTAACGTAGTGTCTTTGTATTTCTTATTTTCAGGTTAAGAACAAGCTTGGCGTAATCTCAACACCCCATTATTCCTTTGATCACCATCGAAGGCTTGGTTGACGAATATTTGTTCAATCAGTGGCGCCATCCGTGGGACCGCTACAATTGGTCTCGTTAATTCCGAGCTTTTGACCTACTAACCAATTTCACTATTATTCCGGCATGGATCAAGGGAGAGAAGACACTCCCCCACCGGGCTTCTCTACCTTAACACCAATACCAGTCGACAACCCTAACAACCTTCCCCCAATAACCGCCTCCACTTTCACAACACGTTCTCACCAAGAAATCACAACCAACAATCATGCTTCGACATCAGCCAACCCAGAACCTGTCATTAGCCCAGCCTTTGTCGAAGCCAACCATGAAGTGTTAGAAACCCTTTTAAGGGCTCGCAACAGGCAAGTCAGGAATGCTGAGGTACAAAAGGAGTTGGAATACTCGAGTGAAGAGTATAATGAGGAAATGGAGATGGAACCTAGGCCTCCGACCCAAGGACCAACCCTATCTGCCTTAGGGATTGGTTCTCCAGTTGGCCGAAGGCTAAGCAAAAGGTCTGTTGGTTTCGAAGGAGTCCCCGAGAGGGCTCCGACAAGACGAGAAGGGGCGGTTGCCGAAGGCTCTAACGGTAGGAGTCAGCTTAGGGAAGAAAGGGGGATGACTTTACCTCCATTACTAGCCGCTCATCTTGGAAGAACTGAAGCCGGGGTTCCGTTGCAGCCTTCTCACGCGTCAGGCGTAGAAGGCAATCCGTCTACAATCAATATGGGAGGAAATCTTCCTCCCAATGGTATGTACCCCCCGTTCCAAACTCAGTCTTATCCTCAAAATTTATATCCGCCTATAAATGGACAGCCTAATAACCCAAGCTTCCCTCAAAATTATGGGAGCATGCCCTTCGGCCACCCTATGGCGTACCCTCCATACGCCATGGGAAACAGTTACCCGTTTGCCATGAGCACACCTTATCAGTCCTACCCAGGCCAAACTCCTATGGGAATGCCCCCAAACAGCAATCCATACAATACAGTCCCCATGTACGCACCACCTTATAATTGTCTATATTCAGACCCTATGGGTTCAGCTGCACCCTTCGTTAGATGGATAGAAGATCACCCATTGCCTGATGGTTTGAAAATGCCTTCACATGTCGGGACTTATGATGGGAAAGGGGATCCGGACAACTTCTTACACTTGTTCGAAGGGGCTATCAAAATGCAAAAGTGGGTTATGCCGGTGGCCTGTCATATGTTTACATACACCCTTCGGGATTCTGCTCGTATTTGGTGGAATGGGCAAAAGCCCGATAGCATTGTCAATCTTGATGATCTCAAAGCTAAGTTCCGGTCACACTTCAGTCAGCAAAAGAAATTCACAAGGACTCATTTAACGGTGCACAACATCAAACAAAAAGAAAATGAAAGCACCAGGGCCTTCGTTACTAGGTACACTGATGAGACTTTGCAAATTTTGGGTCTTCATGAAGATCAACGTATTTCCGGTTTCGTACATGGCCTTCGGAATCGGAGTTTGGTGGAACTCTTGTCCACCGACCTTCCGACAACTTACAAGGGCCTGACCGAGAAGACGTACACTTGGATCGAAGCCAAAGAGGTATCCACTAATGGGGCTCCGATAGATAAGGATAGCAACAACAAGTTTTCGAAGCATTCCGCGTGGGAAGGGTCCAAGAACAAGAACAAGAACAGAGATAGATTCTCTCCTTACAACAAAGTCCCCAACCATGGTTTGTTGAGCAGTCTAACGAAGTCTCCAAAGGAAATACTCGCTACGGAGAGGGTAGCCAAAGCCTTCGAAACGCCTCCCCGTATGACAAGTAAAGTAAAGAACAGGGATACCAGCAAGTACTGTCACTTCCACGAAAATTATGGTCACGACACAAACAGTTGTAGAGAGCTGAAGAAACAGATAGAGGAAGCTGTGAAGTCCGGGCAATTAGCACATTTGATTAAAGGTATAAAGAGGGAAAAGGAAGAGACAATCGATACCACTCCCCCCGAAGCCCCCATACTCATGGTCCGATGGGGCGAAGCCAGCTTAAAAAGAAAGGTAACAGAGGGCAACGGAGTAGGGGAGGTGACTTTTCCTCCTCTCGCAGGTCAAATCCCTTCAAATGATCCGGTCGTAATCAAAGTCCTCATTTCCAACCGGGAAGTGAATAGAGCCTATATGGACTGCGGAAGCTCCTGCGAAATCATCTACGAGCACTGTTTCCTCAAGCTTAATTCTACAATCAGGTCACAACGAATTGACTCGAAGATACCTTTGGTAGGGTTTTCTGGCGAGCATTCATGGCCTCTGGGAGAAGTTCCGTTGGAAATAACTATTGGAGAAGGCAAGCTCACAAGGACAGAAACCCTCATGTTCGCTATCGTAAGGTCCAGCTCTCCTTACAATTTGTTGATAGGAAGGACCGCAATGCAAAAAATGGGAATCGTAGTCTCTACCATACACGCAGCGGTAAAGTTCCATACACCATATGGGATAGGCACCGTCCTCTCCACTTACAATCAAGAACATACGGGAGATAACCTTAAAAAGATTAGAGAGAGTCCGGAGGAGCCTCCGAAGGTTATCCTAAGCTGTACAGACGCTGAAGAACGTATCATAGTGAATGAGCTCTATCCAGAGCAAACGGTGGTAATCGGAAAGCAACTCCCTACTAACTTCAAAGCAGACTTGGAGAAGCTTCTCAGAGCCAACAAAGACGTATTCGCATGGACGTATTCAGATATGACCGGGGTTCCTAGGACTCTCATGATCGATGGCAAGCCTTTCGGTACAGAACATAAGCTTAACGAGTTCAAGCACATTGAACCAATTAAGCAAAAACGACGAAGCCTAGCACCAGAAAGAAGTGCAGCCGCCTGTAAAGAGGTAGATGAGCTTGTGCAAGCTGGAATCCTCAGAGAAGTGAAATACCAAACTTGGGTTGCTAACCCAGTAATGGTAAAGAAAAGCGATGGAGGGTGGCGTATGTGTGTTGACTTCACCGACATCAACAAAGCCTGCCCGAAGGACTGCTACCCTCTACCAGAAATTGATTGGAAGGTCGAATCCCTTTCAGGTTTCCGTTTGAAATGCTTTCTTGATGCCTACAAAGGGTACCACCAAATACAAATGGCAAAGGAGGACGAAGAGAAAACAGCCTTTTACACAGGAAAGGGTGTCTATTGTTACAAGAAGATGCCCTTCGGCTTAAAGAACGCAGGGGCTACTTATCAACGATTAGTAGACAAGGCTTTCCATAAGCAAATCGGAAGGAACTTGGAAGCCTACGTCGATGACATGGTAATCAAAAGCAGAACTGAAGAGGACCTCCTCTCTGACATTCAAGAGACCTTCGATCAATTACGGGCAATCAACATGAAACTTAACCCCAAAAAGTGTTCCTTTGGCATGGAGGAAGGGAAATTCTTGGGGCATTTGATAACGAAGCAAGGGATTAAAGCCAATCCTTCGAAAGTTAAAGCCATCACTGATCTTCAGGCTCCAAAGTCATTAAAGGAAGTCCAAAGCCTCAATGGGAAGCTTGCGGCACTTAGCAGGTTCCTTTCGAAAGGGGCAGATCGTTCTTTACCATTCTTCAAAACACTCAAAGGGTGCACAGATAAAAAGACTTTCCAATGGAGTTGCGAGGCGGAAGCAGCTTTCGAAAAGCTAAAAGAATTCATAGAAATCTTACCAACACTGACGGCCCAATCAAAGGCGAAGTGTTGTTCATATACATTGCGGCTTCCTTCGAAAGCATCAGCGCGGTGCTTTTAGCCGAAAGGGAAAAGAAACAAGTCCCAATATACTTTGTTAGCAGGGTTCTACAAGGAGCTGAGCTAAACTATCCGGAGTTGGAAAAGCTAATCCTTGCTTTGGTTTATGCTGCGAGACGCCTTCGAAGATACTTTCAGGCTCATCCCATCACAGTCTTGACTGATAAGCCTATCAGACAGATATTGTCGAAACCCGAGAAATCAGGAAGGGTAGCCAAATGGGCCATTGAATTGGGAGAGCATGAAATAGAATATAAAGGTCGAAACTCCGTCAAGGGCCAGGTACTGGCGGATTTCCTAGCAGAAACGCCCTCCGGACCTAGCAAAGACAAAGAGGTCCCTAAGCGACAGCCTTCGAAGACGATCGAAGGATGGAAGCTGTACACAGATGGAGCCTCAAGTTCCGATGGTTCGGGAGCAGGTTTAATGTTGGTCAGCCCGGAAGGAAAAGAGTATACTTATGCACTCCGATTTGAGTTCGAAGCCACCAACAACGAAGCCGAATACGAAGCTCTGCTAGCGGGACTTCGGCTAGCAAAAGAAATGGAAATTCAAAATCTGTCCATTTTCGTAGATTCCCAACTAGTCGCCAATCAAGTCAAAGGCTCCTATGAAGCAAGACAGCCCACCATCAAACAGTATCTGGAAAAGGCTAAGGAACTTCTCCAAGGTTTCGAAACCTATGATATAGTACATGTCCGCAGAAATCAGAACAAGAAAGCAGATGCCCTAAGCAAATTGGCGTCAATGGCGTTTGCTCATTTAACAAAGGAGGTTCTGGTAGAAGTATTGGCTGATAGGTCAATCGAACGAGGCGAAGTTTCAGACATTGTAACTGAGGAGGGCACCAACTGGATGACTCCAATTAGGGAGTACTTGATCAGCGGCATCTTGCCAGAAGACCCTAAACTAGCTCGAAAGGTCCGTATAAAAGCTCCCCAATACAGACTTATTGGGGATAATCTATACAGGAAATCCTTCTTATCACCGTGGCTTCGTTGTGTGGGACCAAAACAGGCTTCGAATATCATATACGAAGTTCACGAAGGCTCTTGCGGGTTACATGCTGGCCCTCGCTCCGTTGTCTCAAAAGTAATGAAGCTCGGGTATTATTGGCCATCCATGCACAGGGATGCCATGGAAATAATAAAAAAGTGTGAAGCATGTCAGATCCATTCCAAGGTCCCAAGAATGCCTAAGCAAGATATGACCTCCGTTACGTCAGCATGGCCTTTCTGCCAATGGGGAATTGACATAGTCGGACCCCTTCCAGTTGCTCCAGGGGGAGTAAAGTTTTTGGTTGTAGGCATAGACTACTTTACCAAATGGGTTGAAGCGAAGCCCTTAGCATCAGTGACAGGAAGACATATGGAGAAATTCGTATGGGAACACATAATTTGTCATTTCGGTGTCCCTCACATTATCATCTCCGACAATGGAAAGCAGTTTGCCGAAGGGGTGTTCCCAACCTTCTGCGAAGGTCTTAAGATCAAACAGTCATTCACTTCCGTTTATCATCCCCAAGGTAATGGGCAAGTAGAAGTTACGAACCGGGATATCATAGAAGGAATTGAAAAAAGATTGGGACGAAGCCATCATGGGTGGGTAGACGAGTTGCCCCAAGTTTTGTGGGCACATAGGACGCACCCTAAGTCAAGCCACGGGGAGACTCCTTTTAGCGTCACCTATGGAACGGAAGCTGTTATACCCTCTGAAATAAGCATCGAAACGGAACGCATCGTGAACTTTGAAGAATGGACAAATAATGACAAGGTTCGAGAAAATCTTGATCTTCTGGAAGAAAGAAGAGAAATAGCTTTGATCAGGGAGGCTGCCCACAAACAGAAGATTGAAAAGTACTATAACAGCCGAGTTCAACCTTCCACACTCAAGCCAGGTGACTATGTCCTTCGTCTGAATAGCGCAAGCAAAGCTGAATACGAAGGAAAACTAGGGCCAACGTGGGAAGGGCCCTACGTTATATCAGAAGCCTACGGCAATGGCGCGTACAAGCTCGCAACGCTTAAAGGGGAAGTCATGGATAGACCTTGGAACGGTACTAACCTTCGTAAGTTTTACATATAAAACTTACTACTCATCTTGTTTTTCAAATTTCATGTAACGCATTCTTCTCATTCGGGGAAAGAAGCATTAATGGTAGGTGTCCTAGTATTCATTTCTTAAAATGATGTAATCCTCCCTACCCAATTAATGATATAACGCATTTCCCTCAAATCTCTTGTTTCGTTCTTTACAACAAAGATTTGTCCAGCCAAGTAGTGTAAAAGTTTCAATGTCGAAGGATGTGGCAAGGCACAAGCCTTGTATATATGTAACATCCAGTATAATTCACATTAACTTTCCTATGAAGTCTTAGGGTATTAAAAGCCCTTTGCTACTTAAGGATAAAGGCGGAGTGGGTCGCGACCCTCTGTCGCAATCAAATTATACGATTGCTTAAAATCTTGGTCCAAAATACACACAATAAGGTTATAACCTTAGGTTGTATGTGTACGCTCTTGAAGTGAGCGTAAGAGAAGATAAACATGACAAGAAGAGTGGGACATATTCCACTAAATTATAACAAACAAAGGCTACGTGAAGTCTTAGTCACAAAAAGGACGATTGTCTAAAGTTACTGGTCGAAGCCCAGCGACACAAAAGATAAATTGTTCAAACAAAAATAAAAGATAAAATTATAGCATGGTGGGGACCATTTCAAGGTAGAGCAGAGTTGGATTTCCTTGTTGAGGATGAAGGTTGGATCTTCATAGGCTTCTTTGCCAACAGCTCCTCAATTGAAGCCAATGGATCTTTGGTCACTTCGGAAAGATATGGGTACTTTGTTGAAATAAAAGCATCACCAGCTTCATCAAACTCTCGCTCCGAATTGGGGCGATAGTAAGACACCTCCGACAAAACAACGGGTTTCTTTGTTTTGGCAATTTCTTCCAAGGCGGTGCACGTTCCGTAGAAGATGGCTGCGTTCACAAGCCTCCCAATAACTTCCCCTACCTCATCGCTACGATACAGTTCCATAGCAACATGAGGAACAACTCTTGAAACTACCTCAGCTCGGTCCCTCTCCAAGATTTGCAGTTGGGATTCAAGATCATGGAGTTTATCAACCACGTTAATCTCCTGCTCAGCTAGCCTAGACCTTTCAATCTCCAGGCTTGTACATTTAGACTCAAGCGCGGCAATTTGGGCTCTATAGATGGAAACTTTGGACTCCTCAATCTTCAATTTATTACACCTCTCCTGGGATTCTTTCAGTTGGATTTCGAGTCTGTTAATTTTGACCCGCATATCTCGTACGAAGGGGTTCTTCTCAAAGTCCTCCATCACCTCTTTACACTTAGCCTCCAACTTATCATATCCCTGATCCTTAGCTTTTTCTTTAGCTAAAATAGCATCCATTTTTACCCTCGCATCCAACAACGTTTGCATTAATTCCCTTGTTCGCGAATTAAGATGATTATCCAAAACAACCTGCCTAGCGTAACTTTTGGAGTGAAAATCGCAGAGTTCTTCAATAGACATGTTATTCAAAACTCCTTTCCAGCTGGTAGGCGTCATTTTGTCAACCAATTATCGACAGGCATGTGCATTAGGAAGTTCCACAACATCGGGAAGGCCTGAAAAAGCATGGAAAACAAGTTATATGGCGAATGGCTTTCGATACGCATGAAAGATGCTAGCTTACTTGGAGTAGGATCACAAGGGATCGTTAGAGGCGTGGGTATAAAAGTTTTAGAGTGTGATCCTTTGGCTTTCACAACTCTCGTGGGAAGACTGGGAAGGGCTAATTTCCTCTTCGGAGGACTCCTTACGGACATGACAGCCTTTGCTCTACTATTTCTCTTGCTTGAAACACCGGAGGACCTTGCGAGCCTCGTTTGAAATTCCTTGATAAGGGGGTCATCGGAATCTGCAACAGTTTCCACAAACGGTGGGGTTTTGTCATTCTCAATTGACATGGATGGAGAACCTACCCCATAGCTTGTTTCTTCTGGCTCTTTGGGGACAAAACTAACTTCTCTAACACCGCGAGCCACGACGAAGTTCCTGAATGCCATCCCTGCAGAGATACAACGAGAAGAGATAAATATCATCAGATAAGTAATTTACTTTATTTTAATAGGTATGCGCATACTTTTCCCATTGCAGATTATAGCGGGTTCCAGCGGAGAGCCTTCCCAATGATCTACAATCCCCGCCATAAACAGTATCGGCTCAGGAAAAGTTTGCACGTCAAATGGATGACGTTCAAGACGTTGGTAAAGGGGACAGATTCTGACGAAGTGTGGCAAAGGATCATCAAAACGTTTCTCGTCAAAACGAAAGTCTTTGTCTAGCAACGCTGGATACTTGGGAGGTATGATAGTGTCTTGCACATAGAAAAACAAACCTTTCCATTTTCTTATGTTGGAAAAAGGTTTTGTTATTAAACAGGGAACATCAGGTTCACTTCTTTTGCCTAAAGTTAACCAATCACCACCAGGGCAAAGGTTGGTAAAACCTCTAAGCACGTTAAGCGTGGGTTCATAGCCATAAGCTTTGCATACAACAATGTAGGTGGTTAGTTTAGCCAGGCCAAACGGGTTCAACCTAGAGATATGTACTTGATAATACTGTAAAAATTCTAAGATTAGTGGATGAATAGGAATCCTAAAGTTGGATTCCGTAAAAGCATGAACATACAACCCAACATATCCAGCAGGGGCATCAAAGATACTTTGGTTTTCGTTTGGTAACATAATTTTCACTTCTTTGGGCATAGGGTGTTTTCTTAAAAACTCCATTAAAGCCTGTTCTGATAAGGCACATTTTTGCTGCCTGATAATCCTTTTGGCTGCCATACTCATATCGTATTTGTAACAATGAGAACGAGGTGGGATAATTACCTTAAAAATTTTTGAAGAAGCACAAAGCACCGTACTGTGTATGTGTATTTTGGGCGCAACCAAAAAGTATGATCAGGTAGGGACTAGAAAGAGTTTATGCATATCTATTGGAAATTTACCCTAGCCGTCCACGTGTACTCATAGTTTGAGACTTTGAGTAGAATACGGATTTCAAACCATTTTTCAATTTTGAAAAGAAGTTTGAAATTACCGATATAGTAGCTGCTGCAGCCTAGGGTGTAGTAGGTGGAGAGTTATTAGCCGCATTTATTGCGCATAATTTCTTTAAACACTTATCTTTATCTCGTTCGGCCTTGTGACAGAAGGGATAGAGTGTAGCAGATTTTTTGAGTCGAAAGCAATTTATACTTGTACGTATATATCGCCTTCGACTGGGGGGCTTGATGATGTACCCTCCTAACGGGTCGAAGGACTCCCCTTCGAGCCTGTAGAAAGCCCTCCCTTCGGAGGCCCAGGTTAACCTTCTAATACGTTTCATTGGCGTAAAACCATTCGCCTGCGAATGGTTACCATGAGGGAATCCGCCAATCGAAGCCCTAAGCCCTTCGGGGTATTCTTGACGAAGGGACTAACACGAAGGATCATCCAGACCTGGTCAAAACCCACGTCTCCTCTATCCTTTGGCTTCCCGCCAAAACAGAGATCGTGGGCTACAAAGCCCTAGCGGTTACCACTTTCCATGGGACGCCCCCATGATCTCCGATCTATGTGCAACCGCCCACTATGTCCTATTTATCCCCTATAAATAGCATAGTCGGGCCAAGAACAATGTAAGTAATTTCAAGTGAACCTCACTCTCTAAATTTACGACCTACATTACCATCACACATACTTACTCGCACGCCGGAGGTGGTTCGCAGGGTCCAACCCCTGCGCAATCACTTAACGTAGTGTCTTTGTATTTCTTATTTTCAGGTTAAGAACAAGCTTGGCGTAATCTCAACACCCCATTATTCCTTTGATCACCATCGAAGGCTTGGTTGACGAATATTTGTTCAATCAGTCGTCTAACTTCGAACGATCATATCTCCTTCGTTATAAGTCGGTTTTTAGTGATTCTTGCGGCCACGGTTTCATTTTTAAAATAAATTTCTGAATATGAAGGCCAAAGTATGCCAAAAATTACTGAGTTTTCCAGTTTACACGTTTTTGGACAGTAGCTATTTTAGATTGTTAAAAACTCACTTTCTTGGTTCTAAACTTGATCATACAACCTCAAATCAACTCCACAAGTTCGCAAATCCTACCATACACCTTCTTAGGGTGTCATGGGGTCCTAAACATCACCAACCTTGGTGGATTTCAGGAGATCATTAGTGAAACCTATAGATCTAGTGATTTAAAGATTTTATGTTCAAATGTGGTATGTAAAACATAAGTATCTTGCATGGAGGATTAATATAACTTGAAAATACATGAATATATATATCAAATGAAAGTAATAAATGTTCAAAACATGTTCTTGAAACTTACTTGATGATTGGATGAGTTTTGATGAGAAATGAGTAATAAACTTGAGGTTTGATCACAAATCCATAACTAGGAAGGCAAATGGAGTATGATTATGCTTTGTTCTTGAAAAATCTATGGATTTTGGGTGGTGTTCTTGGGTTGGCCGAACATAGGGATGAAGATGGAGAGGGTTTTGATCTTTTGTTAGCTAAATGTTATGTATGTATGTGTTAGAGTTAGTGGATGGGTAAATAAATCAAGGAAATTCATTTAATGCTAGTGTACTTGTAATCAAGTGATATAGAGAATTAGGGGGATGAGGAGGGGGGGCGGCACACATGGGTTAAAAGAAGAGGATTTGATGTTCATTAATGCAATTGTCCCCATTTAATTAGATATTAGCTAGTTTAGTGAATACATTGAGTGTTATCGGGTACCGAGTTACCTAGAAATAACTTGTGACGAGGTGAAATGAGATACGACGAAGTTGTAAAAATTGTAAAATCATGTTCCTTGCAAGAATCGGGTGTTAGAATGATAATCGGATTGAAATTTCGTAAACCGACGGAGTTATAAGCGTCAAACGAAAAATGTAGCGATTGGTTTAAAAACACCGGGTAAAGTAATAATATAATCTCTATATCATTATAATTAGCTTGAAAATGTATTAGGGTCATTGTCGGGAGTATTGGGTTTACTGTTAGTAGAAATGACTGAGTGGTAACGTTAATTAAACAATTAAGCATACGTTAATGAAAATCACACAAACACATGCATGAACTGATATGGAAATGATGTTACTGATAATATGCAGACTACCCTAGTCCGTATGATGTGTCTTTACTGTTGATGCATGAATACGCAGCTAAACCTAACTGGTTACGCGCATTGGAATACTTGTAAACCTAGTTTACGACCTGATGAATGATGCCCATGAATAGTGATTTCCTTCTGGGAATGAATAGTGCCATGTGAATAGTAAATTTTTTTACGACTTCTCAAAGTCTCAAACTGACTTCAAAAATGATGAATAGTGAAATGATGAATAGTGATCGGTGAATAGTGTTTGATGAATAGTAACTTATGAATAGTCAATTGTCGAGGTTTGGAAAATGACCTAAAATTACGAGTTGTGACATGTTAGACCAAGACCTCACACATTCCTAAATTAGAGTTCCAAGGGCCGGTGTAAGAGGGTAGCCAAGACCTAAACGCCTTCCGGAAATAAGGATCCAAGGGCCGATCTTGAACCGTAGCTTTTTTAGCACATACATTTATTACTTAACTTTTGCAACTTTCAAGCAACGTCTCACTTTCATTTTGAATTACTATGACATATGCTTGTTCCGAAGTTTAAACAAAGCTTTGAACTAGTATTTTTCAAAATCGTATAAAAAATGATTTTGTGTGTTCAAATGTTTAAAAATAAGCACTTATTTAGTCAGATTAGTTATCTCCTGGGAGGAAAAGCCATCGATTACTTATATAAGCTCTAAAGAAAACCAATTATCTACGCTTAGCATTTTCATTTGCACAAATCGTAAAACCTTAGCCTAATCGTTAAGGAAGCAGCCAGATCAACACTCTGGCAGAGTCGGGATTCCCTTTGTTCTAACCTAATCAAGACTAAACACTTCTTTTTTTCTTTCTTTTTTTGGTGCAAAGCACTTCTTTTTCATGCAATTTCTTAATTAAAAACAAAAAAATTTTAAAATTTTGGCCAAAACGGGGGTACTAGGGCACTAGAAGGTACAAATGTGACAAAATTCGCGAGAATTCCCCCACCCCCCCCCCCCCTCACACTTAGAATTTAATATTGCCCTCAATATTCAAAGTACCGGCTATTATGCCGACACTTAGAACGTAAAAAGGTAATACTAATAGCCAAGTGTGGAACAGAAATCTCCCTTTTTCACAAACAGGATTAATAAGATATCCCTAGATAAACGTTAGCAAAAAAGATCGGATATTGGACGGCTGGATTGAAAACAGGCGAATCAATAATCACGATCTAAGGGAAACCTGAAAATAAGAGAAAACAACACACAAAACAAAGCACAACAGAGGAATCCCTCCACACTTTGTGTCAGAAAATAGAAAGAAGTCAGAAACATAGGTTGTCACCCATGAAGTGCTAATGTTTTTGTTAACCGAGTCACTAGCTTGACTCGACCCCGAATTCATTTGTTCTTGGGGAAGCATGTGGAAGAGAAAATCTCCATCGGACTTTCATTCAAGATGTTTGGATAAACATTGAAGTACATGAAAGTTCCACTCCGATGAGATACACCCAGCTCAAAAGAATGATAAATGGAGATGCCGGGGTCAAAAACTTTGTCCTCACTCCCGAAGGAGTGAACAAAAGGACAAGCTACCTTATAAGCACAGAAAGGTAGAAAAACTCGAATGACATATGTTAAGTCAATATAATGGCGATCCTCAGACGGAAATGTCACATATGTCGGAGAAAGATTGTCCTTTTGAATCTCGGGATTGAAAATTGAGGTCATATCATCAAGTTTAAAAATAATAGAGTCTTTGACCTCATTGTTCTCTAACACTTCATCAAAAAGAGGATTTACGTTGTTTGAAAAGTACTTGTCATCAAATTCAAACAGAGAGTTAGAATAGACTTTGAGACTTTCATTTTGAACGTCCTCATCAAAAAGTGATTCGTCATCACTAGAGGAAAAATCATCGTTTGAATTGAAACGAGGGTTAGAGAAAATCCCGGAAAAATCATCCTCAATGTCAAGAGGATAATCATCACAAATAGACAAATCACATTCATTGTCCGATATATCCTCAGACTCACTTGGGATTGGGATAAGGTTCTCAGCACTAGACTTTATGAATTCGTCCGATTCCTTTTTAGGAATAGTGCTAAGATGCTCATCTCCCATAATAAGAGAGTCCTCGGAGTCCATAGTTGGAAAGAATGATGTGATTGCAATAGACTGAGGGAGTTGAGAAATGATATCATTCAAAGGAATAGCACTCTCCTCATCGTCTTCCTCATCATCGTCATCGAGAATAGCAGCCTTGAGAAATATGGAACGCCTTTGTGCTGCTCGTTCTTCGGCTAGTAATTCTTCCATAGATTTTTCATGACGATCTTCTTGGGGAAGTTTATTAACCAAATCCTTAACTTCTTCTATTAAATCTAGAACATGGAGAAGTTATTGAGGAAGTGGCTGAGGTTGTGTTTGAGTCATTTGGTACTGTGGAGGTTGGTCATGATAAGAATAATCATAATTGTTACAGGGGCCATGCTCATAGACAAGCGGGTCCCTCGTTTGACAATCGGAGTTATAATGCGGACCTCCATAGAATTCACAACAGTAAAACTGTTGTGACTGACTCGGTGAATCATATGGATATTGGTCATAACCAAAATTTTAATTGTTACACGAAACTTGCTCATAGACAAGCGTGTTCCTTGTTTGACAGTCAAAACCTTGGTGCGGACTAATCCGTGCTAAAGTGTATATAAATAATATCAGACGGATACGCGTGAATAAAGACAAATTAACCCTTTAGGAAAAAGGCTAACTTGCAAAAACTCACGTTTGTGATATGTGTGATACCAGGTAAGTGATTACCTGGGTCGTGTCCCAACGAGGTGTGAATGGGCGATATCGTTTAAGGTTTGGAATTAGAGTGACTGATGATTGGGATATGGAATTTTGATTTTTTAATTCTAATCTAATTAAATAATGAGAAACAAATTCTCACTAGAAAATTAAGATTAACACAATTTATAAAAAACCGCGAAACGGAAATTCTAAAAACGGGATTAAAAAGTGAAATCTATAAAAATAAATCCTACAAGTGTAATTTTATTTTTCCTAAGTTATAAATGACAAAAGAAAATTTTAGAAAAAAGATTTGTATTTTACTGACTTTTATATTTTTTATTATGAATTAAAAACTAAATGTGAAAGAAAAATTAATTAAAAATACTAAAATTGTTCTGAAAATTCTGAAATTTTTTTTGAAATAACTTAATGTTAAAAAAAACCTAGGAAAAATATAAAAAAGGTGCCAGCTTATTCTAATAAGCTGTAATAAGCTAAAAAGCTACAGATGGCTTATATTAAAAAGTGGGTTAAGTATTAAATGGTGTAGAGTCTAACTGAAAAAGACCCAAAGGCGCAGTGGTGAGTGTGTTGTGTTGTGAGTCAAGAGGCTGGGGTTCGAATCCCAGTTTTGTCACTTTTCTTTTTATTTTATTTTTTTGATTTTTATGATTGAAACACAACAAGCACAAGCCAATAAGCAATTTTTACAACTGATACTATTTTTAAAAACCTCAAATAAGCCCAGAATTAAGCCAAGGTTGCTGATCAGTTGGTTTATAAAAGGAATAAGCCCAAGCTTTTTAAGAAAAAGGGGCTGATAAGTTGTAACACCCCCATTTTCGTGATACGCAGCGGAATATAAGTTTGGGGTGCTACTTCATGGTTCACAGTCATGGAGATAGAAAACGACTCGAAAAGAGACGTTTTTCATAATATTGTTATCATTCATTTATAAATATCAGAGTACATAGGTTAGGTCCCAGAGGGAAGTTCCAAAATATGTCATAAAATACATTATTCCTTGAATGATAACAAAGTGGACACTCTTTTTATAATAAGAAAGTCCACAGCCACTCCGTGCCGAATCATACTTCTAGTTACCAGAGATAAACATGCTTAAAAAGTCAACACAAAGGTTGAGTGAATCCATAGTGTTTTCAGTAGTAATCAGTTTGAACACAAGCTCAGTAAAGAGTAATCAGAAAAATCATAGTTCATTATATATTGCTCTAAGTCTCATGGCACGTAAAACGTTAACAGGTTATCTTCATAGTTATAAGCTACGAGATATAAATTACCCCATAATTAAATATAGGTAACCTTGCCCCCGAGTAGGAGATTGTCAGTCTCTTTATTTAACTCAAATAAAATGCATTTGGTTACGTTACGGTAACACAAAGGGGTTGTCAAACCCAATAGATCTATCCATTATATTCGCGCTCACCCGCAGGTGATTAGAGGTCCATGATTAGGGGTCTTTTTGACAAAAGCAAACTTACGCAATATAATTCAAGAAAACATTCAGTAAATACTTGTGTTCGGTTTAATAGCATGTATCTCCCCACAAGTTTGGAAAACATAGTAAAAAGTGGGACTATGAACTCACCTGGGCAATCTTGATGGAAAACAAAGTTAACTAGAGTTGATAAACGTCTCCGGCTCACAACCTGGGTTGGTATATCAAATTCTCACTAATTGTTTCTGATTATATAAGTTTTCAATGTTCGTTTCGTTATTTGATGGTTAAATTCTTTATTGAGCCAATATGTAGTTTCAAAAATAAGATTTTATCTTATTTTCTTATCTGTAAGATTCAGTTCTGTTGTTTGGTTGTTGATTAAATATTGGATCGAGACAACATGAAGTCTCTTCAAAATAAGATTTTATCTTATTTATTCGTTCTTATGTTCGTTCGTTAATAAACGTACTATGTTAATATTAGATCAGAAAAATAAAATAGAAATGATAAAAATAATAGTTATAAAAAGTTACATTCAATTCCCTAAAGTTTGGTCAATTGACAGTTTACACCTTGGACTTTTTGGGAAATGACAGTTTCTACCCTTTAGTTTCAAAAATGACACTTTCACCCCTTTTTGTTTGTTATTGGCAAAAATAACCCTTGAGTTAGAATATTCAGAAAATCAGCCCATGTGAAACTATTATTAATCAAATATGATACTCATGGTGTGATTTTGGAAGAGTTTTAGGCTCGATTATCTTAATGAATACTGGATCTTTTGACGAGCTCTCTGATCCTATGAAAAGTTTACTGGGTCGACTTAAAACATACCAAGTTTCACTATTTATAAAAATCATTTGATAACAGAAATAAATACTCAAAGTCGATCGGGTGAAAATGTTTTTAATCAAATCTGGAAAATTAATTTTAAAACTAGTGATCGAGCAAGCTTTAGAAACTCATAACTTTTAACTCACTCGATGATTTTACAAACTTCTTCTTTCTAAAACAAGTTAGCTATGTGAACTTTGCATACACTAAAAAACAGAATTTTTAATGATGGTCTAAAGGTCGAAACATATGTCTAAAGTTGGACAACTGGTCGACAAAAACTAAAAATCAATAACTGGAAATCATTACTTCCATTTTTAGCGATAAAAGCAACTATTTGGGACTCGATAACTTTATGAAAACTTAATCATATTTCATAATTCTTTCTCCTACGTTTAGACAGCTAGATAATCTTGTTACTGGCCAAAATACAGAATTTTTAGAAATCATTTAGGGGTCTAAAACTAAATCCAAAGTTAGGCGTTTCTATTAAAGTGCTGATCGGATTTTTAAGAAAAACATCATTAGTTAGGCGTTTTCATGACTCGAGGTCTTAAGACTTTTTGAAGAAAACGACGTTCCGGACAACTTTTTTGTTTTAATTTTTCGAAAATGGACCAGAAAGGCCTCGAATCGCGTGATGTCGTCTGCTGTTACAGTAGGAAATTTAAGTTTTTATATAACTTCAATTAACCATAACTTTTTACTCATTTATTCATTTTCGATGATTCAAATTGCTGCGTTCTTCTAAAAATATTCTCTTTAATAATAATAGAGTGTCCTATAGTCTAGGGTTCTTAAAATATCGAAAAGAAAACAAATAGAGGGTGTTTGTTTGGTTCGTACAGAAAACAAAAGAAAGAAAAATTAAACTTTTAACTTAGTTTTTGATTATAGCTTTTATTAGAGATCATTAAGGTAGTATATTAAGAGTACTTAGAGCATATGTAAGATAAGGAAAAGGGTTGAGAACTTACTTTAGCAAACTATGAGTCGAATAGGGTTTTTATGGACTTAGGGTTTCGAAACTCGATCACCAAAGCTCTATCTTCCTTCTTGGCTCCTAGGGTCTTTCTAAGATGTGTTTGTGGAGTATGGAAGCAGTAGGAATTCGAATTGAGGGTGTAGGGGCTGTTTTGTGTGTTGTTCGAATGGTGTTGTTGGTGGATTAGGGTTTTTAGGGTTGCTTCCTATTTATAGAAGGTGTGTAGGGTTTCTAGGGTGTTCATGGAAGTGAAGGAGGTGAGTTGTATGGATATTATAGTGCCACAAGGTAGGAGGAGGGGGAAAGTGATGTGTAAGCTTATATGCCATACACATAGGCCATTTTCTAGAAGAAGGTGATGTGTTTAATTAGGGTTCACTCCTATGGAAGCTTAAGGTTGAAGAAATAAGCTAGGGTTTGTAATTTTATAGTTAGGATCGAACTAGGTTGGTTAACTAAGTTAGTTTTAGGTCGAATGGTGCATTAGGTATTGTACATAGGCTTTGTTTGCTTGTAATCTAGGGTTTAGGGTAAAACTAGAGTTTCTAATCCAAGGGTTTTCATAAAAATGAATTTTAGATTAATAGGAAACATTTTCATACATTTCGATTTCTATATAAATAGGGAAATTTGATTTTTGTGCTTTAGGAGGTTGTACCTAGGCTTAAGAGAGTTGTACTAATGTTAAGAAAAATATAATTTTAATTATTTTGTAATTTTATATAATTTTTATGTAATTTTTATTAGGTTTTAAATACCTATAAATGAGTTTTTATGATCTTGTGCATTAGAGGGTTGTACCTTGAGTTTAGGGAGTTGTACTTTTATTTAGGATGTAAGAAAAATATAGTTTTAATAAGTTATTAAGTTATAAAAATTATTTGTTAATTTTTATTAAGTTTAAAAGTACATAAATAGGATTTTTGGGTTTTGTGCATTAGGCACTAGTACTTTGTGTTAAAAGTCTTGTAAAAATATTTAAGGAGTTTAGAAAATATAATTTATAAGAATTATGTATGATTGGTTTGTAATCTATGCTTTAAAATAATTATAATTAGGGTTTTATCAAAGATTTTGTGAATAAGTGATTTCATGCATAAAGGACTTGTACTCTAGCTTATATGACTTGTAAAAATAATATTTTGAAAAGATGTTGTATAAATAATTTAAGGTTTGTGAAATGAATACATAAAATCACAGTTATGTGAAATTAGGGTTTTATCGAAAATTAAAATAGAATTAGGGTTTCTGTTGCTTTGGTAACTTGTATATTAACTTAGATGTGTTGTACTTTTATGTTGTAGGGTTTAGTTATTCTTATTTGGTATTGTGATAAATTTTAGGGTCTCATAAATACTTCTAAGAAATGTTCAGTTATAAACATATGTTAACGAATTAACGCAAAGTGGTAAATGGTAATTTATAAAGTATTATACTTGACATGGGAAAATGTTCATATAGATCAACATTAAATAGGTTTAGGTTGGGTTGCACGCAAGCACGTTTACCAAAGATGTGAGTTACGTCACATGAGATAGTGGTTATGCCCAGATAATAATAAATAAAAAAAAATTACACGTAGAAAAGGATAAGTATTCTAAGAGATAGTGTAATCTAGTGTGGAATTTTCATAGTGGTTACAGTCTTCCCCCGTTAAGGGAATCTCGTCCCGAGATTCGGTCTTTGTTGGTCAAGGATTTGGGGAAAGGATGTAGGAATATCATAAGTACTTGATTTTCTTACTTAGGGTTTCTAGTTAACCTTAATGAGAGATTTCATAGATGATCTGAATAGAATCGAAGATTCTGTCTCATTCAGTTAGTGTGGATGATAATAGGAAATAATACTAAGGCTTGAGTGAAGATGTGAATTTGATATGCTTAAAATGCCTCAGGTTAAAAATAATATTATCTAAAATATTATTTCATTCTTAGGTCTTATAACTCTGATAACGTCGTTTCTCTGTTAATCCTTGGTTTTCCGTTTAATACCTAAAGGATCGAGGTTTGGTCAATCTTATCTCTACTGGATGAATTAAATTTGAATGTTTTGTCACCTAATGGATTACTATGCAACGGTCAGATTCCCTAAAATTAATGAACAGTGATCTCAACGTTCGATATTAACGGTTATATTCTCCCTATAAATACCTCAATTCTAATCCTCATTCTTTCATCATCAATTTCTATCTTAAAAACCTCAAAATGCCGCACTTCTATATTTTCCTAGTAATTGTTCATATCGTTCTTGGAGTTTTCCTCTTGAAGTATGTTCCTAAGGAAGACTACGAGTTCATGGTCTATGTTGTGGCGGCTCTAATGCCATTCGGGTTTCTAGCTATCGGGGTTGACAAGTTATGGAGGTAATGATCTTTTCTTAGTTCTATATAATCCTCATTAAATTTGTTATTCGCCTAGGTATTCATGATCTAGGTTTGGTCTTTTGCCTATTGTTCTTGTTGGTTCCTATTACGCAGGGTAATCAAAATGATCCATCTAGTGATTACTCTTGCTATCGTGATATTGGTGGGGCTTCTAGTTGGAATGGTCAATCAACCTTCAGTGATTCTCTACCTTACTTAGGGGTTATTGTAACACTAGTACTTCCGATGCTAGTTATATGTCTATGTATGAATTTTCATGATTCCTAAATAAATTTGTAATATCTAAGTCTTCCATATAGTCGTTGTGTGTTTCCTTGAAATTTTATCACTTCTGTTGCTAACTAGGTCTTTATGTATTATCCTCCTATGTTTCTAATAAAATTGGTACTATAAGTTCTTGTGAATTTCTTAGGGTCTTTCTATCCATAATTTTGTCAAATTTCCTATCTTAGAGACATTGGGTAGTCATCTACTGTGGTAGGTTAAAAGAAATAATTACGAACAATTCATCTTGTGTCAAAATTTTGCTTTTGAATGAAAATTGTTAGAAATTCTGAAAAGATAACTGTTCCAATTATGACATGATTCTTCCTAGTTAGACATAGTTGGCCAGGCTATGTATAACTGAGAACCGAATGATGTGATATTTGGTCCAGTTGTTTTAACATTTTATATTTTTCAAATTGTTTTAGATGGTGTTCAACGTGTTGTTTTTATAGAATAACAACATGGTTTAGTTTTAAAAGAATAGGGAAAATTTTCTAGATCATTCTATGATGCTAGGTCGGGAATTTCTAGGGTGATACTAGGATGTCCTCAAAATATGTTTCAGAGTTTGAGTAAAAACCTTACAGGATAGTGATAGTCTAAAGTCTAAGTCCCAATAATAGTGTTCAACTACGAGGTACCTATGAGCAGAGTAGGTGGAATAGAAGCTGAGTTTATGATTATCACGGAGTTTATTACAAAAACGAGGATTCGTATAGGAGAAAGGTAGTTGTTTCACTTAGGTCACATCCATCGTAACCAAAGTAGAGTACAGAAGGAGATATAACTTAGAGTGTTCTAAAACCTCAATTTATTTATTTCCTACAGAAATTCATCCTTTGCTTAAATGCTTAAAGCTAACCTTTGATATTGTTGGGTTCCTAGGAATTTCCTATCCCTTGGTACTAGGTTTGGACTTTCAGTTGTGGTTTCTTTATCATTGAGTTTTCGCTTTTGGTTATTTTGCCTAATTTCTAGGGTACGGGTGATGCTAGGTTTGACTAGTCTTCCGGGGAACTTATTACTACCATAAAACATACGTTAGGTTATCAGGGTAGAACTCATAGGGTTACAACATGTCCGAATACGCTTGAGTAAGATGATCATCACTGGCCCACATCAACTGATACCTTATACAGTAAAATACAACAAATCAAGACCACATATAGTCATAAATAACTTGCTAAGTTGTTACGTATAACAAAATTACAAGCGTCATATTTATGCTACATATCTCGTGGCCAAGATATAGTACAGAAGCTGATAGGTATAAATCTGATTTTTAGTGAATACCAGAAACTCCTCCGAGTCAACTTTTCAGTTTGACGATCATACTGATGGAATTATGTTTTGATTTTTGGAACTAAATGACTTAAAGAACTCACAAGGGTTTCTACCAAAACTGAGGTTCAACAACTTTTTCTACATTCATCAAGTTTTCTTCCGAAATTTTCTCTTAGAGGGCTCTATGGTTATAGCCTAGTTATGGTAGGTGTAGGGAAATCATAATAATCTTAAGTAATGTCCTAGCAAGTCCTGGTATAGGTTCTGAGGATAATAACATGATACTAATAACTTGATTAATTGTTTTTGCAAAACAATTAATATAAGGTCTTTTATTAATACTCCAGGTGGTAGGTTAAGGTTTTTCTATGTCTCTAGTATGGATATTTGGGTTTCGTGTTGACATTAGTGATCCTAGTTTCCGTCACTTAATATGTTACCAGTTGGTTGGTTGTCTATGGTTGGAGGTTGTGGGAAGGAACTGCTATCTAGAGTGGAGTTTGGGGTAATTTCGTTGACTTTAGGTGTTTCGGGAGACATGATACTGTAATAATTTACAAATAATAATTATAAATAATTATTATAAGAAATTAATAACTGTAACGAGAGAAAAATAAAATATTTGAGAGAGTTGGAGTATCTAGAAAAATGCGGAGGCTGGTATAAAATGATCCTAATAGGTAAGGTACTAGGAATGGTATTATCTTGATGTCCTAGTCTGGACATGAGTGGGGTAGAATAGATTGGGAAAGTCAGGATTCTGTAACCACCCAATAAATATTTCACTAGATAAACTATTTAAAAAAAAACGAGTATAAATAGTGTTTCAGCATCGTTGTGGGACGTAGGACTTTTTAGTTAAGTTTTGTGAAAACCGGTTATAGTCCAATGTTTGAAAACATTTGGTTCTCTATAACCACAAGCTCTGATACCAATCTGTAACACCCCCATTTTTGTGATACGCAGCGGAATATAAGTTTGGGGTGCTACTTCATGGTTCACAGTCATGGAGATAGAAAACGACTCGAAAAGAGACGTTTTTCATAAAATTGTTATCATTCATTTATAAATATCAGAGTTCATAGGTTAGGTCCCAGAGGGAAGTTCCAAAATATGTCATAAAATACATTATTCCTTGAATGATAACAAAGTGGACACTCTTTTTATAATAAGAAAGTCCACAGCCACTCCGTGCCGAATCATACTTCTAATTACCTGAGATAAACATGCTTAAAAAGTCAACACAAAGGTTGAGTGAATCCATAGTGTTTTCAGTAGTAATCAGTTTGAACACAAGCTCAGTAAAGAGTAATCAGAAAAATCATAGTTCATTATATATTGCTCTAAGTCTCATGGCACGCAAAACGTCAACAGGTTATCTTCATAGTTATAAGCTATGAGATATAAATTACCCCATAATTAAATGTAGGTAACCTTGCCCCCGAGTAGGAGATTGTCAGTCTCTTTATTTAACTCAAATAAAATGCATTTGGTTACGTTACGGTAACACAAAGGGGTTGTCAAACCCAATAGATCTATCCATTATATTCGCGCTCACCCGCAGGTGATTAGAGGTCCATGATTAAGGGTCTTTTTGACAAAAGCAAACTTATGCAATACAATTCAGGAAAACATTCAGTAAATACTTGTGTTCGGTTTAATAGCATGTATCTCCCCACAAGTTTGGAAACATAGTAAAAAGTGGGACTATGAACTCACCTGGGCAATCTGGACGGAAAACAAAGTTAACTAGAGTTGATAAATGTCTCCGGCTCGCAACCTGGGTTGGTATATCAAGTTCTCAGTAATTGTTTCTGATTATATAAGTTTCCAATGTTCGTTTCGTTATTTGATGGTTAAATTCTTTATTGAGCCAATATGTAGTTTCAAAAATAGGATTTTATCTTATTTTGTTATCTGTAAGATCCAGTTCTGTTGTTTGGTTGTTGATTAAATATTGGATCGAGACAACATGAAGTCTCTTCAAAATTAAATTTTATCTTATTTATTCGTTCTTATGTTCGTTCGTTAATAAACGTACTATGTTAATATTAGATCGGAAAAATAAAATAGAAATGATAAAAATAATAGTTATAAAAAGTTACATTTAATTCCCTAAAGTTTGGTCAATTGACAGTTTACACCCTGGACTTTTTGGGAAATGACAGTTTCTACCCTTTAGTTTCAAAAATGACACTTTCACCCCTTTTTGTTTGTTATTGGCAAAAATAACCCTTGAGTTAGAATATTCACAAAATCAGCCCATGTGAAACTATTATTAATCAAAAATGATACTCATGACATATGTGATTTTGGAAGAGTTTTAGACTCGATTATCTTAATGAATACTGGATCTTTTGACGAGCTCTCTGATCCTATGAAAAGTTTGCTGGGTCGACTTAAAACATACCAAGTTTCGCTATTTATAAAAATCATTTGATAACAGAAATAAATACTCAAAGTCGATCGGGTGAAAATGTTTTTAATCAAATCTGGAAAATTAATTTTAAAACTAGTGATCGAGCAAGCTTTAGACACTCATAACTTTTAACTCACTCGATGATTTTACAAACTTCTTCTTTCTAAAACAAGTTAGCTATATGAACTTTACATACACTAAAAATCAGAATTTTTAATGATGGTCTAAAGGTCGAAACATATGTCTGAAGTTGGACAACTGGTCGACAAAAACTAAAAATCAATAACCGGAAATCATTACTTCCATTTTTAGCGATAAAAGCAACTATTTGGGACTCGATAACTTTATGAAAACTTAATCATATTTCATAATTCTTTCTCCTACGTTTAGACAGCTAGATAATCTTGTTACTGGCCAAAATACAGAATTTTTAGAAATCATTTAGGGGTCTAAAACTGAATCCAAAGTTAGGCGTTTCTATTAAAGTGCTGATCGGATTTTTAAGAAAAACATCGTTAGTTAGGCGTTTTCATGACTCGAGGTCTAAAGACTTTTTGAAGAAAACGACGTTCCGGACAACTTTCGTGTTTTAATTTTTTGAAAACGGACCAGAAAGGCCTCGAATCGCGTGATGTCGTCTGCTGTTACAGTAGGAAATTTAAGTTTTTATATAACTTCAAGTTACCATAACTTTTGACTCGTTTATTCATTTTCGATGATTCAAATTGCTGCGTTCTTCTAAAAATATTCTCTTTAACAATATGGGAGTGTCCTATAGTCTAGGGTTCTTAAAATATCGAAAAGAAAACAAATAGAGGGTGTTTGTTTGGTTCGTACAGAAAACAAAAGAAAGAAAAATTAAACTTTTAACTTAGTTTTTGATTATAGCTTTTATTAGAGATCATTAAGGTAGTATATTAAGAGTACTTAGAGTATATGTAAGATAAGGAAAAGGGTTGAGAACTTACTTTAGCAAACTATGAGTCGAATAGGATTTTTATGGACTTAGGGTTTCGAAACTCTATCACCAAAGCTCTATCTTCCTTCTTGGCTCCTAGGGTCTTTCTAAGATGTGTTTGTGGAGTATGGAAGCAGTAGGAATTCGAATTGAGGGTGTAGGGGCTGTTTTGTGTGTTGTTCGAATGGTGTTGTTGGTGGATTAGGGTTTTTAGGGTTGCTTCCTATTTATAGAAGGTGTGTAGGGTTTCTAGGGTGTTCATGGAAGTGAAGGAGGTGAGTTTTATGGATATTATAGTGCCACAAGGTAGGAGGAGGGGGAAAGTGATGTGTAAGCTTATATGCCATACACATAGGCCATTTTCTAGAAGAAGGTGATGTGTTTAATTAGGGTTCACTCCTATGGAAGCTTAAGGTTGAATAAATAAGCTAGGGTTTGTTATTTTATAGTTAGGATCGAACTAGGTTGGTTAACTAAGTTAGTTTTAGGTCGAATGGTGCATTAGGTATTGTACATAGGCTTTGTTTGCTTGTAATCTAGGGTTTAGGGTAAAACTAGAGTTTCTAATCCTAGGGTTTTCATAAAAATGAATTTTAGATTAATAGGAAACATTTTCATACATTTCGATTTCAATATAAATAGGGAAATTTTATTTTTTTGCTTTAGTAGGTTGTACCTAGGCTTAAGAGAGTTGTACTAATGTTAAAAAATTTTTTTTTTTAATTATTTCATAATTTTATATAATTTTTATTAGGTTTTAAATACCTATAAATGAGTTTTTATGATCTTGTGCATTAGAGGGTTGTACCTTGAGTTTAGGGAGTTGTACTTTTATTTAGGATGTAGGAAAAATATAGTTTTAATAAGTTATTAAGTTATAAAAATTATTTGTTAATTTTTATTAAGTTTAAAAGTACATAAATAGGATTTTTGGGTTTTGTGCATTAGGCACTTGTACTTTATGTTAAAAGGCTTGTAAAAATATTTAAGGAGTTTAGAAAATATAATTTATAAGAATTATGTATGATTGGTTTGTAATATATGCTTTAAAATAATTATAATTAGTGTTTTATCAAAGATTTTGTGAATAAGTGATTTCATGCATAAAGGACTTATACTCTAGCTTATATGACTTGTAAAAATAATATTTTGTAAAGATATTGTATAAATAATTTAAGGTTTGTGAAATGAATACATAAAATCACAGTTATGTGAAATTAGGGTTTTATCGGAAATTAAAATAGAATTAGGGTTTCTGTTGCTTTGGTAACTTGTATATTAACTTAGATGTGTTGTACTTTTATGTTGTAGGGTTTAGTTATTCATATTTGGTATTGTGATGAATTTTAGGGTTTCGTAAGTACTTCTAAGAAATGTTCAGTAATAAACACATGTTAACGAATTAACGCAAAGTGGTAAATGGTAATTTATAAAGTATTATACTTGACATGGGAAAATGTTCATATAGATCAACATTAAATAGGTTTAGGTTGGGTTGCACGCGAGCACGTTTACCAAAGATGTGAGTTACGTCACATGAGATAGTGGTTATGCCCAGATAATAATAAAAAAAAATTACACGTAGAAAAGGATAAGTATTCTAAGAGATAGTGTAATCTAGTGTGAAATTTTCGCAATGGTTACATAAGCTATCTAATAAGCTAAAGGCTAACTGAAACTATCTTAACAACCAACAATAAGCTAAATGACAACTGAATAAGCCACAAGTACCAAGAAATAAGCATTGATCACACACAAAGTAAGCAAATAGGGGCTGCTATGCACAGGGCATTTTGCAATCCCACTAGGCAACTTTAAGCTTATTTATAAGCACTTATATAACTACTAAAGACCACAAAGACTGCTAATATCTAAAGAAGACCTAGCAAGGATCTTAAAAACCAAAACTCAGACCAAGTAGAGCTTATTTAGGGCTTAAAAATAAGCTGAGAAAATGGCTATTCAAAGCAAGTATATACTGATCTCTCAGTATATGCTTGTATGAATAGGGGACTTTTGAGCTTAATTTGAAGCTTCAATAAGCTATACTAAGGGGCTGATATATTGAATAAGCAAAGAACACCTAGTAAGCTACTGAGAAACCAAAAATTTAGGTTTAGAATATCACAAATAAGCACTTAAATTGTTCCACCAATACTTATGCAGACTGCTATTGATGGTCTAATGTGTGCAGACTAGCAAAAATGGGTCAAACCCATTCAAAACCTATGAAACAGCACCAACTTTGGCACATGCACTTCAACCACTAGTTTGTACTTCAAAATGCCAAAATTAAGTCCAGATAAGCTCAGGCTTGTGATAAGCTTATGTGAGCAGTACCATATCTAAGATTGCCAAAATCCACTCAAAACTTTAAAAACTATTAAATTAACTCTAAATTACTTGAAAACAACTTATGTAGACTATTTTAAGCAAGATCAAAGCTGAGCTTATGGCAGATGTACAGTGGAACACCAAAATAACCCATTTTAACCCATAGAACCAAACAGTCCTTAATGAAGGTCTGTGTTGGTTTATCAGTTGAACAGACAAAAAGAAACTAGAATTTAGGTATATTAAGATTATTCTAGGTTAATTAAGCACTAAAAAGTGTTTCTAACACAACTAAGCACTGATAAGCAGCATACTTGATTAAGCTATCTTTGACTTTTTTGAAGATTTTTAAGGTAAAACTGAATTTAAACTAATGAAGGCAATAAATGGCTAATACAGATTAAGTTAAACTAAAACTAGCATAAATTAAGCTAATAAGCAGTATGAATAAGTAATTAAGCTAGTGAACAGTACTATGCATAAATTTAGAAAAATAAGCTTACAAGGGCTGTGAGCTCTAGAACAAGAGAAATTGATCAGAACAAGCTTGGACTTGTCAGGAAGCAAGCTAGGAACCAAATTACCTTTCCAGAACAGCTTATCCCATTGAACATCTTATTTTCACTGTGCCAGTTGACTTTTGTTGACTTTTTAGAAATTTCACAATTATAATTGCTAGTAACTAATATAAGCTTACAAAAGCTATGATAAGCTTATATAAGCTTATAGCAAGGGTAATGAGTGTTTGTGATTGATACTTAACAGGTTTTGACTTAATTCGAATTACCAGATAACTCAAATTTTCATTAACTCAGAATTAAATATATTGCTGATTGGAATTGTTGATATTCAAACTTAAAACAACTTGAATTGATAACTTAAAAATTACAAAGCTTAAATTAAAACAGTAAACAAGATTTGAAAGATAGTAATGAAAATCTACACTACGAATTTGGTCTAAAACCTGGGACAACTATCTCTGTGTGTCTTCATTCCCTTAAATAGCTATCCAAAAAGCTTCTTCTCATCCTTCTGATCAAATCCCACCATTGGATATGCTTCAAATCATCTCAGCCCTTTATCATCAGTTTTGGCGCCAAAAGCAGTCCATGTGGGCTTGTTAACTTGTGAGGGGTGGGAAAGCATTAAATGTTTTCTTGGACTGTTAGGTGGAGTGTAGAGGGGGAAGGATGCAGTGATAAGGGTTGATGGTGGTATTGTCAGGGAACACGGTTTTTTGGCGGGCAAGTGGGGAAGGAGAAGAGTGGTTTGACTGGGTGTGTTTATTTGTTTGACTTTGGGAGTTTGACCAGGGATTAGCTAACAAAGAAATAAACGGGTTGGGTATTTTGGGCTTTGGTGTGTTGGGCTTGTAGCTGGGTTGGTTTTATTAGCTGGGTTTAGTATTAAGGATAGAAATGGGTTAAGGGTTTGTTAAGTTTAGGATTGGAAATGGATTTGATGTAAGTTAAAGGACTAAAACTGCCATTTCTGAAATTCCAGGCACCAACTGTGTCATTTTTGCAAAATTACTTTCAGGGGCCAATCTTGACAAGTTAACATTCTTTAGGGTTGACTTTGACAATTTAAGCAATATCCCAGTCCAAACTCATAAATTTCTTCCCCGTCCTCGGCTTTTCAACTTTTTCCAATCTTATGCTCGGTTTTGTCTGTTTTTGCCTCATTTTCAATTCTTTTGTACCTGAAACACATAAAAACACAAACCAAGGATATCTGCAGTATAATATGGTCTATTTGGGTGTTTTTGGTTATTTTTGTGTCTTTAATGGGTGTAAAATGATGAGTATTTACACACTCATCAATCCCCCACACTAAGCTATTGCCAGTCCCTAGCAATCCGATCATATAAAGTAATGAAATGATCAAAAGAATACCAAGTATACCCCATTTTGATTTTCTATACAATGCAAGAATTTTAAACTAGAACAAAATATATAACATGCTTGATTTCCAAAAATGGTATCACGGAACAGGATTCACACAAACTGGGTGTCTCCAGGGAATTGTAATCGTCATCCTCTTTTTTATACTCCCAACTAAGCTTAAACTCAATGTGCAAATGCTTTTGTAAAATGCTAACACTACTTATATCAATAATCTATGTAAGTCGAAACTTAACTTTTCACTCCCGCATTTTTTTTCAAGTTTAGGTGACTGTGATTGATTTTCAAAATCTTGATAACAAAAATCGACATTTTTATAAAACTTTGACTAATACTAGTTGAAAGATAGATTTAAAATTCACAACAAGCAAGCTTCAAAATTTATTGCATTTTGCAATATCACTCCATTTTATTTCCTTTTTATTTTTTCATTTTTTCATTCTTTTTCATCATTTTTTTTTTTTTTTTTTTTTTTTTTTTTTTTTTTTGATACTTAACTTTGTGCAATATAAACTAACGGAGTTTCACGGGAACCAAGACCTTAAACCTTCCTGGAATAAAGGATCCAAGGGCCGTTACAACGGAGAGTTCCAAGACCTAAACGCCTTCCGGAAATAAGGATCCAAGGGCCGATCTTGAACCTTAGCTTTTTAGCACATTTATTTATTACTTAAACTTTTACATTATTATGACATATGCTTGTTCCGAAGTTTAAATAAATCTTTGAACTAGTATTTTTCAAAATTGTAAAGAAAAATGATTTTGTGTGTTCAAATGTTTGAAAATAATCACTAATTAAGTCAGATTAGTTATCTCCTGGGAGGAAAAGCCATAGATTACTTATATAAGCTCTAAAGAAAACCACTATTCTACGCTTAGCATTTTCATTTGCACAAATCGTAAAACCTTAGTCTAATCGTTAAGGAAGCAGCCAGATCAATACTCTGGCAGAGTCGGGATTCCCTTTGTTCTAACCTAATCAAGACTAAACATCTCTTTTTTATTGCAATTTCTTATCTAAAAATGAAAAAAATTTAAAATTTTGTCCAAAACGGGGGTACTAGGGCACTAGAAGGTACATATGTGACAAAATTCGAGAGAATTCCCCCCCCCCACACTTAGAATTGAATATTGCCCTCAATATTCAAAGTACCGGCTATTATGCCGACACTTGGAACGTAAAAAGGTAATACTAATAGCCAAGTGTGTGAAAGAAATCTCTATTTTCACAAACAGGATTAAAAAGATATCCCTAAATAATCGTTAGCAAAAGGATAGGATATTGGGCGGCTGGATTGAAAACAGGCGCGACAATCATCACAATCCAAGGGAAACCTGCAAACAAGAGCAAACAACACACAAAACAAAGCACAGTAGAGGAATCCCCCCACACTTAGTGTCAGAAAATAGAAAGAAGTCAGAAACATGGGTTGTCACCCATGTGGTGCTAATGTTTTTGTTAACCGAGTCACTAGCTTGACTCGACCCCGAATTCATTGGTTCATGGGGAAGCAAGTGGAAGAGAAAATCTCCATCGGACTTTCATTCAAGATGTTTGGATCAACATTGAATTTCATGAAAGTTCCACTCCGATGAGATACATCCGGCTCAAAAGATTGATAAATGGAGATGCCGGGATCAAAAACTTTGTCCTCATTCCCAAACGAGTGAATGAAAGGACAAGCTACCTTATAAGCACAGAAAGGTAGAAAAACTCGAACGACATATATGAAGTCAATATAATGGCGATCCTCAACGGGAAATGTCACATATGTCGGAGAAAGATCAATATCGGGATTAAGAGTTGAGGTCACATCATCAAGTTTATGAATAATAGAGTCCTTGACCTCATCGTTTTCTAACTCTTCATCAAAAAGAGGATTTATTTTGCTAGAAAAGTACTCATCGTCAAATTCAAAAAGAGAATTCGAATAGACTTAGAAACTTTCATTTTGAACGTCCTCATCAGAAAGTGATTCGTCATCACTAGAGGAAAAAACATCATTTGAATTGAAAAGGGGATTAGAGAAAATCTTGAAAAATTCATCGTTTGAATTGAAAAGAGGGTTAGAAAACGTCCTGAAAAAATCATCAGTAGTGTCAAGAGGTTGATCACTACGAAAAGAACCATCACTTTCACTGTCGGAAATATCCTCAGACTTACTTGGGATTGGGATAAGGTTCTCAGCACTAGACTTTATGAATTCGTCCGACTCCTTTTCAGGAATAGTGCTAATATGCTCATCCCCCATAATAAGAGAGTCCTCGGAGTTCATATATGGTAAGAGTGATGTGATTGCAATAGACTGAGGGAATTGAGAAATGATATCGCTCAAAGGAATGGTACTCTCCTCGTCGTCTTCATCTTCGTCATCGAGCATGCGAGCCTGATTAAACAAGAAATGATTGTGTGCTGCTCGTTCTATGGCGAGTAAATCCTCCATAGATTCACCATGACGCTCTTCTTGGGTAGGTTTAACAGCCAAATTTTTATGTTCATTTCGCACATCTTGAAGTTTTTGGAATACATCTTCGAAAGATTCTTCAAGAGATAGCTGAGGCTGAGTTTGAATCGTTTGATGCTATGGAGGTTGGTCGTGATAAGAATGATCATAATTGTCACAAGGGCCATGCTCGTAGACAAGCGAGTTCCTCGTTTGACAATCAGAATTATAGTGCGGACCTCCACAGAATTCACAACAGTAAAACTGTTGTGACTGACTCGGTGAATCATGTGGATACTGGTCATAACCAAAGTTTTGATCACATGGAACTTGCTCATAGAAAAACGTATTCCCTGCTTGACAATCAAAACTTGGGTGTGGACCTCCACAATATTCACAAGAATATGTTTCCATCTCATGGTGTGGGGGCTGGTTGAAAAAGTCGGGTGTTTCATGGTAAGAATAAGGATTTTGGTCGTAAACAAACCCGTTTCCTGATTCCACCATGCTACAACCGGGACAATTCCCACCATTATGAGGACCTCCACACCATTGACAACCATAGTGGTAAGATGAAGACATAAAGAAAAAGAATTAAACGGATAGAGGGTGAAGAAAAATATTTTTGGGGTCAGGGCCTTTCTCGCTGGGCGAGCGCATCCGATTCTAAAGTCCTTTCCTAAACCACTTCCCGTTCAGTTGCTGAAAGATAAAGAGAAGGCTTTCTAAATGAGATTGAGTTCCACGAATATGCAGGCTAGAAAGATGCTATTTGCTGCTATTCTATCTATTTGTTTTTGGTTTTTCAATTTTTTTGGATTTTTGGAAAAAACTTAAACCTTAAATCAAACAAGCATAAGGTAGCTCTCTGAAAGAAAAACGCAGAGAGTGGCGGAGGAGCAAAGGTGGGCAATAAATGCTCCTTAAAAACCCGCTCCTTTCGGTTCGACAATTTAATGTCAAACCTTCTGAAACCTCCGTTAGAGTTTGTTTATCAATCAAAGGTGAGCCGAATTCGCAAGCGACACAAAGGCAAGTTTTAATCTGATGTTTGGGAACTTATTATGATAATACTCCAAGTTGAGGAATATTATATTGGGATTGCTTTTATCTTTTATTTTACAATAAAATGGAAAATGTTTTTGGGTTTTTATTTTTATATGATATTATATATATAAAAGAAAAGAAAAATATTTTTGTATTTTATATGTTTATGGGAAACAGGAACTTCACAAGGAAGGATCTCAAGTCACTAATCGTTAAAAATCTCAACGATATTGTCGCAACACAACCTCCCCGGCAGCGGCGCCAAAATTTGATCCGTGCTAAAGTGTATATAAATAATATCAGACGGATACGCGTGAGTAAAGACAAATTAACCCTTTAGGAAAAAGGCTAACTTGCAAAAACTCACGTTTGTGATATGTGTGATACCAGGTAAGTGATTACCCGGGTCGTGTCCCAACGAGGTGTGAATGGGCGATATCGTTTAAGGTTTGGAATTAGAGTGACTGATGATTGGGATATGGAATTTTGATTTTTTAATTCTAATCTAATTAAATAATGAGAAACAAATTCTCACTAGAAAATTAAGATTAACACAATTTATAAAAAACGCGAAACGGTAATTCTAAAAACGGGATTAAAAAGTGAAATCTATAAAAATAAATCCTACAAGTGTGATTTTATTTTTCCTAAGTTATAAATGACAAAAGAAAATTTTAGAGAAAAGATTTGTATTTTTCTGAATTTTATATTTTTTATTATGAATTAAAAACTAAATGTGAAAGAAAAATTAATTAAAAATACTAAAACTGTTCTGAAAATTCTGAATTTTTTTTTTTGAAATAACTTAATGTTAAAACAAACCTAGGAAAAATAAAAAAAAGGTGCCAGCTTATTCTAATAAGCTGTAATAAGCTAAAAAGCTACGGATGGCTTATATTAAAAAGTGGGTTAAGTATTAAATGGTGTAGAGTCTAACTGAAAAAGACCCAAGGGCGCAGTGGTGAGTGTGTTGTGTTGTGAGTCAAGAGGCTGGGGTTCGAATCCCAGTTTTGTAACTTTTCTTTTTATTTTATTTTTATGATTGAAACACAACAAGCACAAGCCAATAAGCAAATTTTACAACTGATACTATTTTTAAAAACCTCAAATAAGCCCAGAATTAAGCCAAGGTTGCTGATCAGTTGGTTTATAAAAGGAATAAGCCCAAGCTTTTTAAGAAAAAGGGGCTGATAAGCTATCTAATAAGCTAAAGGTAAACAGAAACTATCTTAACAACCAACAATAAGCTAAATGACAACTGAATAAGCCACAAGTACCAAGAAATAAGCACTGATCACACACAAAATAAGCAAAGAGGGGCTGCTATGCACAGGGCATTATGCAGTCCCACTAGGCAACTTTAAGCTTATTTATAAGCACTTAAATAATATTTTGTAAAGATATTGTATAAATAATTTAAGGTTTGTGAAATGAATACATAAAATCACAGTTATGTGAAATTAGGGTTTTATCGGAAATTAAAATAGAATTAGGGTTTCTGTTGCTTTGGTAACTTGTATATTAACTTAGATGTGTTGTACTTTTATGTTGTAGGGTTTAGTTATTCATATTTGGTATTGTGATGAATTTTAGGGTTTCGTAAGTACTTCTAAGAAATGTTCAGTAATAAACACATGTTAACGAATTAACGCAAAGTGGTAAATGGTAATTTATAAAGTATTATACTTGACATGGGAAAGTGTTCATATAGATCAACATTAAATAGGTTTAGGTTGGGTTGCACCGCGAGCACGTTTACCAAAGATGTGAGTTACATCACATGAGATAGTGGTTATGCCCAGATAATAATAATAAAAAAAAATACACGTAGAAAAGGATAAGTATTCTAAGAGATAGTGTAATCTAGTGTGAAATTTTCGCAGTGGTTACATAAGCTATCTAATAAGCTAAAGGCTAACTGAAACTATCTTAACAACCAACAATAAGCTAAATGACAACTGAATAAGCCACAAGTACCAAGAAATAAGCATTGATCACACACAAAGTAAGCAAATAGGGGCTGCTATGCACAGGGCATTTTGCAATCCCACTAGGCAACTTTAAGCTTATTTATAAGCACTTATATAACTACTAAAGACCACAAAGACTGCTAATATCTAAAGAAGACCTAGCAAGGATCTTAAAAACCAAAACTCAGACCAAGTAGAGCTTATTTAGGGCTTAAAAATAAGCTGAGAAAATGGCTATTCAAAGCAAGTATATACTGATCTCTCAGTATATGCTTGTATGAATAGGGGACTTTTGAGCTTAATTTGAAGCTTCAATAAGCTATACTAAGGGGCTGATATATTGAATAAGCAAAGAACACCTAGTAAGCTACTGAGAAACCAAAAATTTAGGTTTAGAATATCACAAATAAGCACTTAAATTGTTCCACTAATACTTATGCAGACTGCTATTGATGGTCTGATGTGTGCAGACTAGCAAAAATGGGTCAAACCCATTCAAAACCTATGAAACAGCACCAACTTTGGCACATGCACTTCAACCACTAGTTTGTACTTCAAAATGCCAAAATTAAGTCCAGATAAGCTCAGGCTTGTGATAAGCTTATGTGAGCAGTACCATATCTAAGATTCCCAAAATCCACTCAAAACTTTAAAAACTATTAAATTAACTCTAAATTACTTGAAAACAACTTATGTAGACTATTTTAAGCAAGATCAAAGCTGAGCTTATGGCAGATGTACAGTGGAACACCAAAATTACCCATTTTGACCCATAGAACCAAACAGTCCTTAATGAAGGTCTGTGTTGGTTTATCAGTTGAACAGACAAAAAGAAACTAGAATTTAGGTATATTAAGATTATTCTAGGTTAATTAAGCACTAAAAAGTGTTTCTAACACAACTAAGCACTGATAAGCAGTTTACTTGATTAAGCTATCTTTGACTTTTTTGAAGATTTTTAAGGTAAAACTGAATTTAAACTAATGAAGGCAATAAATGGCTAATACAGATTAAGTTAAACTAAAACTAGCATAAATTAAGCTAATAAGCAGTATGAATAAGTAATTAAGCTAGTGAACAGTACTATGCATAAATTTAGAAAAATAAGCTTACAAGGGCTGTGAGCTCTAGAACAAGAGAAATTGATCAGAACAAGCTTGGACTTGTCAGGAAGCAAGCTAGGAACCAAATTACCTTTCCAGAACAGCTTATCCCATTGAACAACTTATTTTCACTGTGCCAGTTGACTTTTGTTGACTTTTTAGAAATTTCACAATTATAACTGCTAGTAACTAATATAATCTTACAAAAGCTATGATAAGCTTATATAAGATTATAGCAAGGGTAATGAGTGTTTGTGATTGATACTTAACTGGTTTTGACTTAATTCGAATTACCAGATAACTCAAATTTTCATTAACTCAGAATTAAATATATTGCTGATTGGAATTGATGATATTCAAACTTAAAACATCTTGAATTGATAACTTAAAAATTACAAAGCTTAAATTAAAACAGTAAACAAGATTTGAAAGACAGTAATGAAAATCTACACTACGAATTTGGTCTAAAACCTGGGACAACTATCTCTGTGTGTCTTCATTCCCTTAAATAGCTATCCAAAAAGCTTCTTCTCATCCTTCTGATCAAATCCCACCATTGGATATGCTTCAAATCATCTCAGCCCTTTATCTTCAGTGTTGGCGCCAAAAGCAGTCCATGTGGGCTTGTTAACTTGTGAGGGGTGGGAAAGCATTAAATGTTTTCTTGGACTGTTAGATGGAGTGTAGAGGGGGAAGGATGCAGGGATAAGGATTAATGGTGGTATTGTCAGGGAACACGGTTTTTTGGCGGGCAAGTGGGGAAGGAGAAGAGTGGTTTGACTGGGTGTGTTTATTTGTTTGACTTTGGGAGTTTGACCAGGGATTAGCTAACGAAGAAATAAACGGGTTGGGTATTTTGGGCTTTGGTGTGTTGGGCTTGTAGCTGGGTTGGTTTTATTAGCTGGGTTTAGTATTAAGGATATAAATGGGTTAAGGGTTTGTTAAGTTTAGGATTGGAAATGGATTTGATGTAAGTTAAAGGACTAAAACTGCCATTTCTGAAATTCCAGGGACCAACTGTGTCATTTTTGCAAAATTACTTTCAGGGGCTAATCTTGACAAGTTGACATTCTTGAGGGTTGACTTTGACAATTTAAGCAATATCCCGGTCCATACTCATAAATTTCTTCCCCGTCCTCGGATTTTCAACTTTTTCCAATCTTGTGCTCGGTTTTGTCTGTTTTTGCCTCGTTTTCAATTCTTTTGTACCTGAAACACATAAAAACACAAACCAAGGATATCTGCAGTATAATATGGTCTATTTGGGTGTTTTTGGTTATATTTGTGTCTTTAATGGGTGTAAAATGATGAGTATTTACACACTCATCACGGACCTCCACAATATTCACAATAATATGTTTCCATCTCATGGTGCGGGGGTTGGTTAAGGAAATTGGTTGTTTCAATGTAGGGATTTTGGTCATAGACAAACCCGTTTCCCGAATTTACAATGCTACAACCGAGGCAATTTCCACCACTTGGAGGTCCCCCACACCATTCATAACCATAATGGTAAGATGAAGACATAAAAATAATTAAACGGATAGAGGGTGAGATAAAGAATTAAACGAATAAGAGGAATAAGAAGAATATTTTTTATTTTTAAAATTTAGAAACATTTTGAAAAACACAAAGGAAAAAGGAAAATAAATTTGAAAATAAAATCTTTTTGGGTTTTTATATGAAAATATTTATAAAATGAAAATGATAACTTCACGAGGAAGGGTCTTCAAAACACGCATCGACAAACGAGAATTAAAAATTCGCTTCAACCTTCCCCGGCAGCGGCGCAAAAAATTGATGCGATGGAATCAATGCATAAATATTTCCTAGGAAACACAAGTGAAGTATGTGTAACCCGAGTCGTTTTCCCAACGAAGGATTGAATGGAATTTGTGATCTTGATTCGTGAAACGCGTTTGAATAGTGAAATGAGGGAGATTTTGGATTTTATAAACTAAAATAATGAAATATTAACTAAAAACAATTAAATAAACTAGGAAACAATTAATGTAGGCCACACAAGGCCAAAAACAAAAAGAAGAACTAAATACGCGTTTAAACGGGAAATCCCGAGCCTAAAACGTGAGATCTAAGAAATTTTAACTCTACGGGTACAAATCTATTTTTCCTAAGTCCTAAATGATAAAAGAAAATTTAGAAAAAAGAATTATATTTTTTTGACTATTTAATTAATTATTATGAATTAAAAACAGTTTAAACTAAATATATTCGAGAAAAATAGCAAATTAACAGTGAAAATTCTCAAAAATTACCAGAAAGTCTATTAAGCTAATATTAATCTAGGAAAAATATAAAAACTGAAAAAGCTACTCAAATAAGCTACGAAATAAGCAAATAAGCATTTATAAGCTAAAAGAGACAAAACTAGTATAAGAATAAAACTAGGGAGATAATACACCAAGCATAACTTGGTGCATCTGGTTATGGGGTGTGTGTTTGAGGCGCATGTATGCTATCCGAGAGGTCCCTGGTTCAATTCTCACTAACACCCCATTTTTATTTTTCAATTTTTTTTTCTTTAAAAGCTTAACAAGCACACGAAAATAAGCTTTTTTTATAAAAACAACAATTTAAGAAAACTTGAAATAAGCACAGAAAAAGCAGATTAAGGTGGTCGCTTATAAGAGACTTGATTAAATTTTTTTATTTTTTTTTTATTTTTTTTTCTTTTTGAAACTTATAAAAAATATTTAACTTTTGAAAAAATAATATTTTTAATACTCACTGAATAAGCCAGAAATAAGCTTTAAAGGGCTGACAGTTGGCTAAAATGGAAATAAGAAAAAGGGCAATAAGCTATGGACTGAAATAAGCTACCATTAAGCCAGAATGAAACTGAAAAACACTAGATGACTAATAATAAGCTAAAAGGACAACTAAAATAAGCCACAATAGAGGAAATAAGCACTGTTAAATGCCAAAATAAGCTAAAAAACCACTAAGGGCTGCTGATGTGGTCTAGGAGCAGGGCAAAATGGGCATTTTCAAGGCATCAAAAAGCTGTCATAAGCTACTAGAAAAAATTCACAAAAAATATGAACGACTAGATAAGCCAGGAAACTATGACTATGCAAAATTTGAGCTTATAACAACTAATTATAAAGGAATTAAAAATCAAAGAAATAGGCTGCAAATTGGAAAAATCAAATTTCAAGTCTGCTTATAACTAACTTGGGCTGATTTTGCACTAAATTAGAACAAGGCTTTAGGGGACTTTGTGAATACTAAATGCAGACCTAAGGAACACCAAAGATGTCAAAAAGAAGGGCTTAAAAGGCTTAAAGCTATTAGAGCTTATTTTGGGCAGTGAACATGCTCAAAATACACTAGGTGTATTTAAAACATGAAAATCCTAAAAAAACAAGCTAAAAGCTGTTACTAACAACTCCTATAAGCTTAGTTAATCAAGATTGAAATTAGAAACTTGCATATGAATAGTGAGAGACCAAATCGACCCATTTTGACCCATAAGCCAAACAGCCCTTTAAAAGGGTCTGCTAGAGTTTTTAACTGAAACAAGCCAATCTAAGCTATCAAAATTTAATGAAAACTATGAAATAACTCATATTAAGTCCTAAAAAGCTAATTTTAATCAGAAAATGAGAACTAAAATAAGCTAGCTTATTTTGGCATTTTTAAGGCTTATTAAGGTTTTGGACTTAAATTTATTGAAATTGAATGTAGGGATATCATACAAGCCTTAACTAGACCAAATAAGAAATTAAAGATTAAATAAGCAAAAATAAGCAGATAATAAGCATGTGGAACATCTGGCTCCTAGCGCAGATGGTACCGAAGTCCTTCAATGAAGGGGTTTGGACTCGTTGATGCGGGTTCGAATCCTGGAGGAGGCAAGGTTTTCTCCCAATTAAGTGTAGTGCCTACGGGCTGCTTGGTTGGTGAGTTTTCCCTCCCCCGTGGTTTCCGTGACCTCATCGGTCGCTAGTACGCCTTGAGCCTCTGCATACTGCCCAATTGGATGTCACTGCAGGACCCAAGGGCTAGCCGTCCCGTTGACTGTTCAAAAAAAAAGCAGATAATAAGCAGATAATAAGCATGTGGAAAACTAGAAGGGAGGTTGAATAGTTTTACGTCATTTTTATTTTATTATGAAAACTTTGTTTCCATTTAAAATCTTAGATTTGAGTTTATATGAAAAATTATACTTGAACAATATTATTAATTATATGTGTATCCTTTTAGATTTGTTATAAAAATTTTCTTTTCATGAATGGAGTTTTAAATTGATCTTTATGTGAAATCAACTTCTAATTAATACTAATAGTTATATATGCCTATATGTATGAAAGTAATGATGATATAAAGAAATAAGTAAGAGATGGAAAGATCAAACCGAGACACGAGGGATTTATAGTGGTTCGGCTACAAGGACACCTTCCTTGCCCTACTCCACTCCTCGAGCACCAAGCTGGAGAGTTTTCTTCACAACTTCAATAAGCTCCCTTATGGCGGAGAAAACCTTACACGACTTTGGCTTACACGGGTTTAACGACACAAAGTTAAATGTCGAGTTCTAATCGTAGCTAGAACCAATCTCACAACTTCACAACACAACTTCTTCACGACTTATTCACAACGGCTTCACGACTTGAACTCTAGGACTTCACGACTAGGACTTCATGACTTCAACACGACCGCTTCACAACTTCTATGCTACGGCTTCACGACTTCAACACAAGGACTTCACGACTAGGACTTCACAACTTCAACACGACCGCTTCACAACTTCTATGCTACGGCTTCACGACTTCAACACTAGGACTTCTCAACACGACCGCTTCACAGCTTCTATGCTACGGCTTCACGACTTCAACACTAGGACTTCACGACCTCTACCTTACGGCTTCGCGACTTCTATGCTACGGCTTCACAACTTCTTCACACCGCAACTACTTCACAACTTCACTATGCTTCTACACTACTTCTTTACAACACAAACTCTTATACAACTTCTTTGCTACTTACACACTACACTAACCTAATCACTTATGTTTACACCTTATATACACACTTTACACAAATGAATGAATGATTTACAAAGTATACAAAACAAACAACTTGAGTAACAAGATGCTACTAAGTTGTAATACTTCTAGTCTTGATTGATAAAAGTATTCTTCTTTTGCACTTGGATGGTGGAAGCTTGGATCACTTGGAAACCAATGCTTAAGATTACATGATCAAAGGTTTTTTGAAGATATGAAATGAGATCTACAACAGAAAGTTTTAGTGCAAAAGGGTGAGGTAAAAATCCAGGGGAAGGCTGGTATTTATAGGCAGAAAACTGGACAGCTGGAAGGCTACTGGAGCGTGGCCGGCCCCCTTAAATAGGGGGGCGTTCCCCTTAAAATTAAGGGGGCCGCCTTGTATAATTAAGGGGGCCGCCCTCCCTAGCCGTTGTCCAGTTTTGTCTTTTTGTGGGGAAGGTTTTTCTAGAACATTTTTACTGATTTTGGTTAAAAATTTGAATTCATAAATTTATAATGAATTAAACCTTTTTATTTATTACCAAAAATATTTTTCTAAAAGATATAAAATGTTTTTGACATTTTATAAAAAATCTAGTGATTAAGAAAATGTTCCTTTGATCATATAATGCATTAAGCACTTGTTTATTCATACCTTAAGTGATTAAGTTGTAAAAATGAATATTTACAACTAAATACTTGTTTATTTGATAAGTTTATGTTTAATGAGTTTACATTTTGTGATTATCAAAACATAGAGATATGAATAAGTATGAATAATGTTTATAGGCATTACTTATGTCAACAAAGCAGTTGTACAGTACCAGTTGACCAGAGTTGACTTTTTGGAAATTTTGAAATTAAAGTAGTTTAAAGGAGAAAGGAAACTTACAATAAGCTAGAAGGCATTTGTATGAGCTAAATGGAACAGAACAAGGAGCTTTTAAGGATCAAACAACAAATAATTTGAATCACTGACACTTGAAATTTGATTAAACTTGAAATTGAAACAATGCTGATTAAATCAAGTACAAATAAGCTTAAATGAACTTGAATTAAACTTAAAAACTTAAATTGAAACTAAGTACATATTAAAAATACTAAAACAACTACTATAATTATTCTACTCCTAGTTACTTTCTTCAGTGTGTGTGTGAATGAGTTTTATATCACTCAAAAGTCTTCCCACGTGTCTCTGAACATTTCCCAGCCGTTGGAATGGCTTGGTTCAATCTCAATCGTCCAATAGAAAAATGGCGGGAAAAGCGGATTTGGTGGATATCCAGCTGGAATGGGTCACGTGAAGCTGTACTAGCTAAAAGCTATTGGAGGGGGAGGGTTGCGTGTGGCAGAGAAAAGGCATGGGGACAGTGTTGTTTGGGTTAACTTTTCTGGGGAAAGGGGTGAGTGGTTTTGGCGGTAATGGTTTGGGAAGATGGTGGTTTTGACTGGGTGTTTGACTTTTCTGGTTTAGCTAAAAATAGACGGGGTGTGGGCTTTTAGGGATTGGGCTTGGGAATTGGGTTAAGGGATTTGGTGTTGGGTTTTATTTAGGTTTAAAAGGTTTGGTTTAGTTTTTAGTTTTTAGGTTTAGGGTAAAAAAAGTTTAGGGTAATTAGGTAAAATGTAATTTTTGGTGTCGGGTTCGTTTTTCCATGCTCATTCCAATGCCATATCCCGGGATTGACTTTGACTTTTCTTTTCTTCATTAAATTCTCAAATGGTGTCGAGTCGATCCGGCAATGTCCATTTTTGCTCTTTTTCCCATCCAAGCTCGGTTTTGTCCACTTTTGCGTTGTTTTCAATCCTTTTGTATCTAAAACACATAAAAACACAAACCAAGAATATTTGCAACAATATTTGATCTATTTGGGTGTTTTTGGTCATTTTTGTGTCTTATATGGGCATAAAATGATGAGTAAATAGGCACTCATCAAACTTGTTCCAGGTTATATTCAAATTCTAGTTGAGAAGTCGTTGATGTCTTGAATTGAGAGAAACCTGCTTTGCGGATTTTGAAAATATCAGACAGTTGTAGTTTCTAGATCTTCATCACTTTCTTAAGTTTCTTTGTGAAGTCCACAACTGAGCCTTCTGAAGGAACTTCATCTTCTGGAATGTTTGGGTATGCATCCACCATTTCTTCAAACCATTCAAACTTTTCAGCATCAGGGTTAACCCATTCAGGAGCGGGTTTGAGAGGTGCATCAACAGGTGGTGCAAGAACAACTGCAGCTTGATAAGGAACAGCTTCAGCTTCAGCTTGTTGAATGGTGATATCATCATGAGGTTCAGCTTCATCAATTGTTTCAATCTCTTGAGGCACAAGTTCTTCTTCATCAAACGTTTCTCGTTCTACTTCACTTGGTCGTCTTTGTCATGATCATCATGATGATGTTTGCTAGGCTTGACCTTCTTGCATGACTCATCGTTCTTTTCAGCTTTCTTCATAGATTTGATTAAAGCTTTGCAAAGATCTTCCTCCTCTGGATCATTGATGATAGCCTCTAGAAATTGTCCTTTAAGATCTGCGGCTGAAGGCTTTGATGGTTTTGTTTGGATTGTAAGCGGTGTTGATTGAATATGATGTGCTACAATTCCATCAAGCTTCCTTTTTACATATTCCTTTAGAAGTGTTGGAAGCGTCTCCTGAAGATGTCTGCCGATCTCTTCTGGTAAATTTTTGTTTAGATAGTCTTCCATTGCTAGAGAGACATCGTATGTCTTGAACTCATTGATGTCATTTTGTTGTGTCGTCATTTGAGCTTGTAACGTGCTGAGTTGTTCTTTGATAGCCTGGAGTTCATTGTTATCTGGTTGTTGTTGTGTTGGTATTGGTGAGGGAGGCTTGGTTTTGGAGGTTTGATCCACAGATGATGGTATAACAGGTGGAGTTGGGATACGATCATCATTTTGATCATCATCATCTTGGTCATCGTCATTCTCATCACTTTCACTGTCTTTGTCATCATTACTTTCATCCTTTTCTTCCTTATCTTCATCATCTTTGTTCTTTTCTTCATCAGATTCAGATTCTGAGGGTGTGTGAATGAGTTGTTCTGATTCTTCAGATTCACCCTCAGATTCACTCATAGAAACACTTTCTGATTTTGACAGTGTTGCTTCTATTTCATCTTCAGACTGAGACAAGGTATCTTCTTCACTAACCTTCGAAGAAGATCCTTCACCTTTCATCCTCTTCTCGAGTTTCTCAATATCAGCCAGATACTTTGCCTTGTTTTCTTGTAGGGCTCTCTTGAGTTGTTCAATTTCTTCTTCTTTAGTCTTAGGTGGTTGAAGGGTGTCATCGGGTTTGTCTTGAATCTTTATTGATTTGTCCTTGCCTTTACCCAGTCCTTCATCATGCATTTCCTTCTTTATCTGCATAATTCTTTTTCTTCTTTTATCCCTTAAGCTCAGTTCCACTTCTTCTTCTTCCTCTGTAGATTCATCCCTGAGCATTGGTTTCCTCTTTGTAGCTCGGGAGATTTTCTTTGTTCTTGTTGATCCGGCTTTGATTCCTCTTCCTCTACCTCTTGTTCCAGCTGTACCTTTCACGGTTATCCCCACTGTTCCTGTCTTCTCAGCTTCGTCATACCTTTCATATGCTTCAGTAGCCTTCACCGCCTCTGTTATTAATGTTTCTGGAATTCTAAGACCTGGTTTGGTGGTGTTGGTGGTATGAATTCTCACTCTAGAAAGAACATGGTCCATTTGTATTGTGTGAGCCTTTTCATTTACACGTTTATCAATTTCTTGTTCTCTTTCCATGAAGTGAGCTATGAGAAGTTTGGTGAAATGTGGGAAAGGAATCTTGTATCCCTTCTTTTGTCTGAACTGGCGAGCTTGATAGATCATGTTTGTCCAAATGTACTTGGCATAATCCATATGATAAAGGTTGATGACTCCCCAGAAGAACTGAAGATGTTCAAGTCTGGGGTGCTCGTGACCAGTTTCCTTCCCCGTGATGCAGTGGCTCAAATTGGTGTACATGGTTAACCATGGTTGATGAAGCGAAAAGTGTACCGCTTTTAAGGGGTCATTTAAGCCCTAAATCGTATTTATTTGATCAAATATTGCCCTAAATCGTTCCTTTTGTCATTTTAGGTACTTTTGAGGAGAAATCTGGAAAAGGAGGCATTTTGGACGTTTTTGGAGCATTAAAGTGAAGAAAACGGCAAAGTCTCAAGAATCGGCTAAAAGTTACTCTTGACGGCGTCAGACTTTACTCTGGACGGCGTCATGCCTTGGCAAGAAAAGTTGGACGTGAAATTTACTCATGACGGGCCAGTGAAAATAGCATGTGAATTCTGACGGCGTCACGCTTTAACTTGATCAAGGGCGTCACGGCTTAAATCATAAGGGGACGGCGTCACGTTCAAGGTTCGACGGCGTCAAGCCTTGATAAGCCAGAATGGATTTTTGAAGAGCTAAAGAGGGACGGCGTCAAGAAGGTCATCCGGGAACCCTAAAAGCGGCGAGGTGACGGCGTCACAATCCATAAGGTGACGCCGTCAGATCCAAAAATCTATATATAGTTTTCTAATTTTTTGTCATTAGGGAGAGCTTAGTGTGTGGAATTTTGGGAGAAAACCCTAAGACGAATTTAGCTACTTTTTCAGGGCTTTTTGCCTTGAGATCTTCCATGTTTCATTGAAAGATAAGTTATCAATTAATCATTCAATATGTCTATGTGTTGTTTGATTCTATCTTATTCTTGTCTTTTGTTTAACATGTTAGGCTAAATTTATCTTGTGTTTGCTTAGATCTAATGAAACCTAGCTATTGATTATTGGTTGTTAGTGTGTTATTAGTTGTATTGGATGATTGTTTATCTATGTTAGGCTTAAGAAAACTGGCTAACTTCCTATTCGGTAACTTGCTTGAACGTCTTAAGAAACATGAACCAAATGCGTACTAAAGGTTTTTATGGTTGTATTTAATGCACAAGCGAATTCTAGTGATCCCATGTTAGGAGCTTCCTAGCCGGCTCGACATAGGAGTGAAGTAGGAGCTTGTAGAGTTGGGGAAGTAAGTGCGCCACCCCACGAATGGTATTAAGGAATACACCCGTCATCCACGCGACTAATACACACTAATTAACCGGTAAAAGATAGTTAGGGAGTAAGGAAATCTAAGTAAACACATTTCTCTACACATAAGTTTCTCACCACATTTTATTTTCAGTTATTTAATTTTATTGCATTCGTAGTAATTTGGGTTAGTTGACTAGCAACTAATTCCGCCCACTCCTTCAAACCCGAGATTTTACTTGCTTTCATAAAATTATAAAAACATAAAAAAGAATCTTCCTCAACCCTTAGACCTAATTAGAGTAGCCTTTCATACCTAACGAACACTATTCCCTGTGGAGAACGATCAATCCCCCGTACTTACCACTACACTATACTACATCGGTCAGGTACACTGCCTGGTGGGGTTGTAAGCCTCTTGAGATCCCTCGAGAGGTAAAACCTGTTGTAAGGTTACAAAACCACGCAATCAGGTGTACATGGTTAACCATGGTTGAGGAATGTATCTGCGATCCACCTTTGAATGTGAAGAGAGTTCTTCAAGTGAATCGTCATAGCCAAGGTGTTTTAATGACCTGACTATACGTTCAAAAGTAGGATCTTCTTGAAACTTTGTGTGTTTGCCAAATACTGTTGGAGGAAGCCCAAGAACAGTGCGAAGAAGATGAACATCGAACTTGATATGTTTCTTGTCCAGGGTGACTATCATGGTCTTTGAGTCCTAACTGATCATCAAAGTGTGCAGGAACTGGTTGCGGTAGACTTCTGGAACTGTAGCTGATTTAGTTAGAACATGTCTGCAGAAATGCTTCTTCAGGATTTCAACCATAATCTGATAGGAAGGATGGCATGGTAATTTCTCCAAGTCAACTCTGGAGTTGGATTCTCCAATCTTTCTTTCATCACCTTCAAGTATCAAGTCATTCCTTGCTACAGATGTTTGAGACATTTTGAACCTGTGTAGCAAAAACACCAACAAAGAAACACAATGGAAATTGAATATTTATGTTACTGTAAGTCACTTATTACATGATCTGTGCCTAACTGATATGATGCACCATATAGAGAGACATGTAAGATGATCATGAATAATATGAACACAGTAAGCAAACAACCATATTGGAGCAATCACACTTTTTTCCAACTTAACTCAATTCTATACTTAGAAAAGAAAAAAAAAAAAAAAAAAAAAAAAAAAAAAAAAAAAAAAAAAAAAAAAAAATCCACTAAGTCTGTAAAAACTATGCTTACTCGAAGGAATTTTGGTTACTCGAAGAAAGTATAAAAATAATCCTTACTCGAAGGATTAGTAACAAATTTGAAAATAACAGCCCTTTCTTGGATATAACCATTTTCCTTACTCGGAAATTATGAAACCCTCCTAACTCGGAGAAACATGATAAAATTCTTACTTGAAGAAATAGCACTCTTACTCGAAGATTCTGATAAAAACTTGCTTACTCGAAGAATGATGCCTTACTCGAAGAGTTCAAGAAAAAATTTACTTACTCGAAGAATGATGCCTTATTCGAAGAGTTTAATAAAATTTCCTTAGTTGAAGGATATTTCCTTACTAGAACAGTTAAGGAAATATTCCTTACTCGAAGAATTTTTAAAAACTTTTCTAAGTAGGAGAAATATTGCTTACTCGAAGAATTTGATAAAACTTTTCTAAGTAGAAGAATTTGATCTGTTACTCGAAGAATTTCATAAAGTTTTCTAAGTAAGCAATATATTTCTTCTTACTCGAAGACCTTCATCCTTAGTTGAAGGATTTCTTACTTACTCGAAGACATTCATACTTTCCTAAATTCTATATAAGACTATTTCAGACATCAAGCAATCATCAAACATCTTCCTAAACATAGTCTAAACATATCCTAGCACCTAGAACTCCAAACAAACATGCACATTTGTCACCACAGTTGATTATGTATTTTGCAATTCTTCAACTAAGACCATGAGTTTGATTTAAGTTACCAGGCTTATTGCGCATTATTTAGGGACTAATATAAGCATAACCAACCATTCAAAACACTTGTACACTACACCAATTAATAGCAGTTATCAACTCGACCACTTAAACCCTAACATATACAAATTCCATTTAATGATGTTAACTAACCCAATTAAGCATCTTAAGAACACTCCTATACATGTTGTTATGCTATAGAACTAACTTAATTAGACAAAAAGCTAACACACAAGAAATGCCCAATTCGAAGCCACAAACCCTAAATCATCGTATGAACAATTAAGCCACATAAATGGTACAAGAATTCAGGCGAGTGATATACATGCATAACTGAGTGATTATAACACTTACAATAGAGAGTTTAGTGAATATCAAAAAGCTTGGATAATAGAGCAAAAATTGGCGGTAAGTAGTTAACGTCTTATGTTTGTGTGTTTTTAAAATTCTGAGTCGGTTCCTTATATAGGGCAAGGTTTGAGATTTTGTCACATTTAGTCCCTTAACCCGTTTTTCCATTCAAACAAAGTCCTTATGTGGTAAACTTTCGACACTTTGACAACAACAGTCCTTAAGGTTAGTTGGTGTTGTAACCTTTGTCAAAATGTTTGTTAACTTAAGTAATTTACATTTCTCCCCCTTAAACTAACAAATACTTTTAAAATTTTGACAAACTTTTGGTTTAAGAGATCACGGAAATGTTTTATGATGAAGATTTTTGTTAATGATGAAGATGTTGATAAGAGTATGCAAAAATGATAAAAACATTCTCCCCCTCAAAATATGTTCATGATTAAAATTGATTAAATGTGAAATTCAAGAACATATTTTGATTCGTTTTGAATTTTGCACACTGAAAAGAGGTAAAAAATTGTTTATTTGTTTGTTTTGTTTTTTTTTTTTTTTTATTTTTTTTTTTAATAACAAGAGAAAAATCTTTTTGTGTTTTTGATAGAATATGTTACAAAGATAGTTTTGGTGTTTGACTTTCTTAATTGTGTTTAAGAAAGTTGTTTAAATCCTCTGGAGTCAAACACCGCATACCAATTTGGTGAACTAATTCCACAAATCTTGCATGGGGCAAGGCTTTGGTGAATAAGTCCGCTAATTGGTATTCAGTACCCACAAAATATAATTCAATAGTACCCTGTTCCACATGCTCCTTGATGAAATGGTATCGAAGTGCGATATTTTTGGACTTCGAATGTTGAATTGTGTTGCAAGAGATGGCAATGGCACACTTGGAGTCGCAGTACATATGAATCTTGTTGAAAATGTAACCGTAGTCCATCAATTGTGATCTCATCCAAATGACTTGAGCACAGCATGCTGACATGGCTACATATTCAGATTATGTAGACGAAAATGAGGTACAATCCTGCTTCTTTGACTGCCAAGATACAAGTTTGTCTCCTAGAAACTGCACTCCTCCAGATGTACTTTTACGTGTATCTAAACATCCTGCATGATCAGCATATGAAAAAGCAATTAGTTCAAAACAAGAATCCTTCGGATACCAGATCCCCAAATGAATGGTTCCTTTTATGTATCGAAGGATTCTTTTAACCTCATAGAGGTGTCTTTCAGTAGGTCGAGACTGATAGCGGGAGCATAGATATACAACAAATACAATATCGGTTCGGCTTGCTGTTAGATACATGAGTGACCCAATCATACTTCGGTATTTGGTAGGGTCAATTGGTGTCCCATGTAAATCAGCATCTAGCTTTGGAGATGATGGATACATAGGAGTATTATAAGTGTCACAACTTGTCATGACATGTTTCTTTAAAATCTCAAGAGCATATTTAGACTGGTTTAGAAAAATACCACGAGGGGATTGATGAACTTGAAGTCCTAAGAAGACATAAGTTCACCCATAATAGACATCTCATAATTTTGTTTCATTAGTTTAGCAAAACCATATGAGTACTTTTTATGTGTTGAACCAAAAATGATATCATCAACATAAATTTGAACAATTAAGATGTCCTCCCCGTGTTTTTGAATAAACAGTGTAGGATCAACGGATCCTTTGGTAAAGTGATTAGCAAGTAAGAATGCGAATAGTTTATCGTACCATGCCCTCGGGGCTTGTTTAAGGCCTAATAGGGTTGTCTGTACACATGATTTGGATGATCTGGATCGATGAAGCCCTCTGGTTGTGTGACATACACTTCTTCACGGAGTTGCCCATTCAGGAATGCAGTCTTCACGTCCATTTGATAAACAGTGATGTTCTTGTGGGCAACATACGCCAAAAACATGTGGACAGCTTCAAGTCTAGCCACTGGTGCAAAGGATTCTTCAAAGTCAATGCCTTCTTCTTGGCTGAAACCTTTGGCAACCAGACGAGATTTGTTACGAATAACTGTTCCATCAGCATCCAGTTTGTTTTTCCAAATCCATTTAAGTCTGACAACATAGACTCCATCAGGTCTTTCTACCAATTCCCGAACTTCAAGACGTTTGAATTGATCAAGTTCTTCTTGCATTGATTCAATCCAATTGTCATAAGTCAAGGCTTCTTTAATATTCTTTGGTTCTGCTTGACAGACGGTAAGTGTATAAATGCATGTTTCACCATCTGTGTGAAGTCTTTTCCGTGTCATGACTGGATTGTCTGAATTACCAATCACATTTACTAAAGGATGATCTTTTGTCCATTTGTGGGTTGAAGGGTAATGTTGAAAATTATTGTGCATATTAGACGGATCCAAGTTGCTAGTAGATGACTCTGCAATATCGGGAACGGTTGGAGCCAGAGCAAATGGATTAAAGAATGCATTTTCGTCATAATTTGCAGGTGCGGGTACTTCTTGTGGTTGGAGATCTTCAGCTACATTCTCAATATTGGAAGCAGTTTGTTCTTTTGTTGATGGAGATTCAGTTGGAGGTGCATCTGCAGCAACTGCTGTTGTTGTAGTAGCAGGAGATACTGGATTATGATCAGGTTGTGCAGCGGAACTTGTAGATACATCTGGTGCACGACTTGCAAAAGAATCATCGAACAGTGGAGCAAATAGAGTTTCCAATTCCTTACGGTTGAGGGAGAGTGGTGCAGCTGATGGATCTGGGAAATTAAGACGGTTAGATGCGGGTCCTAAGCTGTTTTGCTCAGAAGCCATTTAAGTAAGCTCATCAAAATTAGCATGTATTGTCTCTTGAATTTCTCTAGTGCGACGGTTCCAGATACGAAAACCTTTAGAGTTCTCACAATATCTAACAAAGATACCAATGTCAGCTTTGGCTTTTGTAACACCCCAAAAATCACAATATTCGCGGAAGCATACAATTTGGGTGCTACGGAATGGTAATCACAACACAAGATATAGGGAACGGATTAAAAATCCGTTTTAAAATATATTACATGAGTCAAGTCATGTTGCAATACATAAAATCCATTTCAGATGAAAATGAAGCCCATTTAAATTTAAAAAGGTCCAGTTGTCAGAGTATACGCATTAAAAACATTTCCATCATTTATTATGACCAACGCCATGCTCTACACCCAGCTAAACGCACCTTAGTTTCCTGAGAAAAACATGCTAAAAGTCAGCTAACGCTGGTGAGTTCATAGGTTTAATTAAATAGCACATATGGACCAATAGCAATATCATAAAAACAATTCAGTAGATACACACTATCCGTTATGCAAACACTAAGCCTCATCCTACCGAGCTAAGACAATGCAGCACGACTAGCGTTAGCAATAAATAAGGGTGCCCGCGAGTGTTAATCCCCAGACACTCGGCCAAAAACCCGACCTGGTATACGTTCGCCTTGGCTATGCCGAGCCAATCGAACAGGGACGTCACTCCCAATAGATCTATTTATATCAAACGGCTTCCTAAACAGGAATTAACGGCAGATGATAGTGGGCACAAAATGGGATTCAGCAAACTTAGGTTTCTGCAAACTAGTGTGATCTTAAAAGCAATTTCATTTCTGGTCCATAAAAACAGTTTTGCAGGTTTCTCACCCCAAGCTTATAAAACAGAAATCGTATAAAATATGGGGCTATAAACTCACCTTTCAATAACAGCAAATCAGCAAATAAATCAAAATGATGCAACCGCGCCGATCAGCACCCTAAATCAGTACGGTAAGTCTTAGCAAAATATTTGTGTCTCATATGTCTTTATTTTATTTGAAAAGTTTACGTTTGACCAGTGCTCGTGTATTTCTTGCTTGCTGTGTGGTAAAATATCTTTCGAAATGATTTATTATTGTAACTCTTTGTGGTGGCTCATGGTGAAAGTGCATGGTGGGAATACGTAACAGAACATCCGTGCTAGTATTCGCTGCTTAAATGCGCAAGTGTTATATATATATACTCATACATTATATATATATATATATATATATATATATATATATATATATTATATATATATATATATATATATATATATATATATATATATATATATATATATATATATATATTAAATTAATTACTTATGTATTTAATTAATTAAAATAAAAATAAAGTAAATAAGCTTTTGAAAAATGATCAACATAATCATGTTAGTGACGAATTATTATACTAGAAGCATCGTTTATTATTTTTGATGTAACCTTTAATATAAGAAAACAAGTTTTGTTAAGTAATTCCATAAAGTTTACTTAAGTTTAGTGTTTCACAAAAATATACTAAGTGTTAGATTTTTAGAAAATTTGGGCATGACCCATTCGTTTATACAACGTTTCCATTTATCTCAAGTGTTGCAAATTCTCCTCAAATATTTCACTAACTAGTTATAAGTGCAATAATACTTTTGTGATAAATATATATATATCAAGTGTCGTGAATATTCTCCTTGTTATATTATTCGTTATCTTTACTTTTAAGTATTAATGCTAGATTTCAACATAAAGTCAACATTTTGTTAAAAAGTCAATCTCAATATCAATTTAGTAAAAATGTAAATTTTTACCCTTTCGGAGACTAAGCGTCTCAAAACAAGTCCAAAATAGTTATCGTTATATTTATGGTTTCGTTAAACATTAATAACCACGGCGAGTCGGAAAATATTCCAAAAATCAATTTCATCATTTTTATTTGTTAATTGGGCCGAAATTCTCAAATAAGCCCAATAACCAATTTTAGTCCAAAACACATTTTTAGTTATAACGTATATATATCGACGCGTTACTAAAAATCATTTTACTCGCTCAATAGGTCTGTTTGGTCAAAAAGTCAAAACTCCATATTTCTTCATGGGCTTCGGCCCAACAGTAAAACCATGGGCTTTTTGGCCCAAACATTAGTTTGGCCCAATTTGTTAATACTTGGTACTTATTAGATATTTCTAGTTACCAAATAAACTTTATACTTATCAAATAAGCTCTAATAAATAAGCTACTTAGTCAAATAATTCAAGTTGACTATTTTATGGTCTATTCGACCCATAATACTTGTGGTAACTTATTTTCACCTTTTCACTAGTTATTTTCAATAACTTAAGGCTTATTTTCAATCCATTCCAAATAAACACTCAATTATATTTTTCCACCATTTCTCCACTTGAGCCAAAATTTTATGTTTTTCAAAACCCCAATAATCTTTTATTTGTTTACATGGCCGAACCATATATATCTCTCAAAAATCAATATAGTGCTTAAATTAGTGTAAAAACCATAACTAATGTTTGTATTATCAAACTAGCACCATATGTAACAAGATTTACCACACAAGCAAGAAATCTACAAACTAACTCATAATCATTCAAAAATGTCGAGCACTATGCATTAAAGATCAAACCCTAGCTTTTTCCATATTATCAAAACATACACATTTAACACTTTTAAACATCATTATACACCAAATGAACAAGAGATTACCAAATTTAGAAAAGTTTTATGACTCCTTACAATCTTTTGATGTTTAACGTGGGATAGGAAGAACAAGAACACCCAAAGCTTCACCAAATTTACCCAAACCAAGCTCCAAATTGCCCAAAAACCTTAATTACACACTTGATGATCTTGAACTTTTAGAGAAAAATTTTGGATGGTGATGAATGTGTGTGAAATGTGGAGTATGATATGGTGGTTATGGTGTGAATGAGAGTTCTAATCTAGGAAGCATTTAAGGATAGAATGTGGAAATCTAAATGTTGTCACTGAATTTTTAGTAAAACTAGATTACATTGAGATAATATGATTCTTTTGGCATTTTGTGGTGGAGTAACCACTAAGGGCTGGTTATGACTTATTTAGGGGAGGGTGGGTTTTATTTTTGCTCCGCGTTGGTGTATCGTGTGTCGGTTTGAGTTTAAATGTTACCGTTAAGTCCCGGTTTGACGTTTTTGGACACGATTACGTAAAATAAAGTTTTTAACCACGTTTTTGTTAGAAATATAATAAAATGTCATTATTGACTCAAAAACATATTTATTTGACTATTACCATATGTATTGTGCTGTCGGTACGCGCGTGTGGTTGTTTTTCAGAAAAATGCGTGAAAGCTCTCAGTTAATTACGAGACTTGTCAGTAACTATCAAAAATGTGATAATTTAACTTTACTGACAAAAATATACTTTTTCTATAGTGACTGTAAGCTACAGTATGCTAAACAGCTCCCAAAAATGCTCAAAAATACTCAGAAACGTGCAAATGTGCATAGAAATGCTTAGCTTAAAAGTAATTAATACTCATATAATATTAATTAACAACGTGAAAATTACCATTTGTCACAGTATCCCCATCTAATCGGGAAATCCGTCCCGGATTTCAATTCACGTCACTCGTTGGTTTTGAAAAGAGATAAGGGTATTTTCGCTTGATTTCGTCCTCTCACTCCCAAGTGTATTCGGGGTCTCTGCGAGAGTTCCATCAGACCTTCACAATTAGGATACGACTCTGCTTTAGTCGTTTCACTTCCCAGTCCATGATTTCAATCAGCTCTTCGATAAAATTTAAGCTCTCATCAAGCTGGATTTCATCCAAAGGAATAACGGCGTTTTCATCAGATAAGCACTTTTTCAAATTGATGACATGAAAATCGTCATGTATAGCGCTGAGCTCAGATGGCAGTTCGAGTCGGTAGGCTACCGGCCCGATCTTGGAAAGAATTTTGAAAGGTCCAATATAGCGGTGGTTCAACTTACCATGCTTGCCGAATTTGATCACGCCTTTCCAGGGCGAGACCTTTAGCATCACTTTATCTCCCACTTGAAACTCAAGGGGTTTTCGCCTCTTGTCGGCATAACTCTTTTGACGGTCACGGGCCGCCTGCATTCGGCTCTTGATCTGCACGATCTTTTCAGTAGTCTCGTAGACTAGTTCCGGTCCGGTAAGTTGGCTTTCTCCTACTTCCGCCCAACAAACTGGCGATCTGTACTTACGACCATAAAGTGCCTCATACGGTGCAGCTTTAATACTAGTGTGATAGCTGTTGTTATAGGAAAACTCGGCTAAAGGTAAATGCCTATCCCAGCCATTTCCAAAATCAATCATACAGGCTCTCAGCATGTCCTCTAATGTCTGAATGGTCCTCTCACTCTGACCATCAGTCTGAGGATGATAAGTTGTACTCATGTCAAGGTTGGTTCCTAATGCATTCTAAAGCGACCTCCAAAAATTAGGCGTGAATCGACTGTCTCGATCAGAGATAATAAAAACAGGCACACCATGCCTTGCGACAATTTCCTTCACAGATAGTCCCGCGAGTTTATCCATGCTGGCATTTTCCTTTATAGGAAGGAAATGCTCTGATTTATTAAGACGGTTAACGATTACCCAAACCGTGTCACAACTACTCGACGTCTTAGGCAACTTAGTGGTAAAATCCATAATAATACGCTCCTATTTCCATTCTGGGATCTCAGGTTGAACAAGCAGACCGGACGGTCGCTGATGTTCAGCCTTGACCTTCGAGCACGTTAAACACTTACTGACGTACTCAGCTATGTCGGCTTTCATGTATGGCCACCAATTAAACTTCTTCGAATCTAAGAACATCTTTGGTAGTTGAGCCTCAAGTAAAATCTAACTTAACTTCACAACTCATCAAACAAGAACTGTCATGAGATTAAGCTAAACTACAAGTTTAAGCCTAGTAACAGGATGTACCTAGATTTGACAAGATGTACTTAGATTTGTGGGATTCGTGCTTAATCAAATCACGAATTTCCTCCATGTAGCGGGATCCAACACCTGTTCCCATAACACAGAACTCCATCCGCTCTCCTTACAAGTCCATGTGCACTATCTGGCATTTCGTGAACCTTCTCACATGGTCGATTTTCATCCTTAAGAGCCTCACCCTGAGCCTCAAGAATCTTTGTTGGAAGCGGCGAACTGATCGTCATCCCTAACGATCTAACTCTAAGAGGTTTGATCCGCTCTTTTCTGCTAAGGGCGTCGGCAACAACATTTGCCTTGCCTGGGTGGTAACGGATCTCACAATCATAGTCACTAAGCAACTCCAACCATCGGCGCTGTCTCATGTTCAGATCCTTCTGGTTCAATATATGCTGTAGACTCTTGTGATCGGTAAACACTACACACTTAGTTCCATAAAGATAGTGTCTCCAAATCCTCAGTGCAAACACGACTGATCCTAATTCTAGGTCATGGGTTGTGTAGTTTTTCTCATGGGTTCTCAGCTGTCGAGAAGCGTATGCTATCACCTTCTCTCTCTGCATCAACACGGCTCCCAAACCTTTGTGCGATGCGTCACAATACACAACAAAATCTTCGCTACCCTCGGGTAAAGCTAAAATAGGTGCACTACACAATTTTTCCTTAAGGAGTTGAAAAGCTTCTTCCTCCTCATTTCCCCAGTCGTATTTCACATTCTTTTGAGTCAATTTTGTCAACGGTTTAGCTATCTTAGAGAAACCCTCTATAAACCTTCTGTAATAGCCGGCAAGTCCTAAAAATTTTCAGATTTCCGTCGGCGTTGTGGGCGTTGCCCAATCCTTAATTGCTTCAATCTTAGCAGGATCTACGTGAATCCCTTGCTTATCTATCACGTGACCAAGAAACTGCACGGTCGATATCCAAAATTTACACTTCGAAAACTTAGCATATAACTCTTCCTTTTTCAATAATTCAAAAATTAGCTTGAGATGTTCTTCATGCTCTTGCTCATTCTTGGAATATATCAGGATATCGTCAATGAACACTATCACGAATTTATCCAAATATGGCTTACACACACGATTCATGAGATCCATGAATACTGCTGGTGCATTTGTCAAGCCAAATGGCATAACTTGGAATTCGTAATGGCCATATCGGGTTCGGAATGCGATCTTCGGGATATCTTCTTCCCGGACTCTAAGTTGGTGATAACCCGATCTCAAGTCTATCTTAGAATAAACCGATGATCCTTGCAACTGATCAAATAAATCGTCTATCCTCGGGAGTGGGTATCTATTCTTAATGGTTAGCTTATTCAGCTCCCGATAGTCAATACACATTCTAAATGATCCATCCTTCTTCTTAACAAACAAGACAGGAGCTCCCAAGGCGAAGAACTCGGTCTGATAAAACCTTTTCCAGACAGTTCGGCTAACTGATCGGATAATTCCTGTAATTCCGTAGGTTCTAAACGATAGGGTGCTCGCACTACAGGTGCGGCTCCGACTAAATCGATTTGGAATTCGATTTGTCTGGCCGGTGGAAGTCCCGGTAAGTCTTCTGGAAAGATTTCTGGAAAATCCTTTACGATTGGCACATCTTCCAACCTTTTCTCTCCAAGTTCCTTTCATGTTGTTTCTGTGACATGAGCTAGAAAGAGATAGCATCCCTTCTCGATGTACTTCTACACCTTTGTACATGAGATGATGCTCGATCTTGACGAACGCACACTATCAGAGCGGTCACCTTCAATGATCAGAATTTCGTTCCCATAGGGTACTCTGACGATCTTCTCATCACAGACGATGATGCCACGATATTTCGATAGCCAATCCATCCCTATGATGACGTCAAAACTACCCAGTTCTTTGCCAAAACTTCTTAGCCCTCATGCTAAGTAAAGAAACCTGCCACTTAATATCTATCTCTTCCAAATCATCAGCATCTACCTGCTCAAGGTCTTCATGATTTAGAGGAGAACCACTAGATTGACTGGTTATAAAGGCATAAAATGTTGCATCTCCAAGTCCAGCAACATCCTTTTGTGAACTAGTAGAAGGACCACCATAAGTAGCATTTGAAACACATTCAACTTCATCTACCTCATCAGACTTACTAATACGAGGAAATGATAAGAGTGCAGCATTCCCAGAACTAGTACCATAGTTTCCAGACTTCTTTAGACTTTGTTCAACAATTTTGAAGTTGTTGTGCAAATCATTGAGTTTCATGGTTTCAATGTCTGGCTTGTTCATCCAGAAAATAACATGAGTATGGAACTCATCAGGTAGACTTCTCAAAAACTTCATGTTGAGATCTTCCTTCTCTATCTCAAGACCCAACACAGCTAACTGACTGACAAGCTTGTGCAACCTTGAGAACAGCTTATCAAGAGTTTCATTGCTAAAAGCAGTAAAGTTTTCAAATTGTTGTTTCAGCAATGTCTGCTATGTCTTTTTGGTAGTTTCATTACCACCAAAGCATGCACAAATCTATTCAAAAAGAGTTTTTGCATCAAGATACTTGTTAAAAGATAGCATCTGCTCACCAGGAATGGTCATAAGCAACAAATTTCTTGCTTTTTGATCATTTCTCTTCTGTATCTTTTCATCATTGGAAACTGGTCCAGTATTTCTTTTCCTAAGTGTTTTGCCTTCAAGGACAACATCTGAATAGCTTAGTGAAAAAGAATCACCATACATAATGATATCCCAAAGAGTATAATCTTGTACCATAAAATATTGCTCGATTCTCATTCTCCATAACTCAAACTCATTCTGTTTGATCATGGGCAACTTTGCAGCAACATTTGAAACCTGAGCATCTTGTACATCCATTTCTATTTTAGCTTCTAAATCAACTATATCAGCCTTGCTTTGATACCATGATGAGTGGCCTTTTACTCATCATTTTATACCCGAAAAACCCCACGAAAACGACCAAAAACACCCAAATGGACCATATATTATATCAAATATCCTTGGATTGTGTTTTAGTTGTTGCAGGTACAAAAAGGATTGAAAACGAGGCAAATGAGGCAAAACCGAGCATGGATTGGACAAGAGCTCAAAAGACGGGACCCGGGAAGAAATTCACGAGTTTGGTCGAGTTATTGTGCAAAAATCCCGAAGAGCCCTTTGATTATTTTTTTATTTGCCAATAATGGTCCCTTGTTCAACTTTGAAGAAATGGCAATTATGGTCCCCACAAATTACAACAATACACAACTTTGATCCTTTTTGATTTAACCCTTTTATCCTAAGTTATAAACAACACAACCGGATCAAAAAGAACACCACAGCCCAACTAAACCTTTACCTTATCCACCCCATCCCATTATCCCTTAGATCCACCCAAGCCCAACACCTACTACTAAACCCACCAAGCCCAATTCACTAAAACCCGACCCATCCCACTCGCTTAACTAATACCGGGCAAATAAAGAGGGTCAAACCCCTCTTTTGTTAGTCAATATCCCAATTCACAACCCTAATTACTATTTATCTTCTTCTTCTTCCCTAAAACCCGCCCGCTAATCTCCCCTCTCCACCTCACACTACCCTCCAAAACAATCACATGGGTTTGTCCATGGTCCCCTCCATCCACCTCATCGATCCGAGGCACAAAAGAAAAATCAACGATCAAGATTTCAAGATGTGGTGAGCACGAAAGATCCAAGGGCTAGAAAAGAAGCACAAAGGCACGATGGGGGACACACTCACACAACAAACACACTTAGCTGCTAGGGTTTTCGTATTTTTAGTATAAATAGAGAGTAGCAGTCGAAAAAAAATAGGTTTATTTTAGCTTTTTTTTAGAGGTACTTTGTATTTTATTTTTTAGTTGTAATTTACTCTTGCTTTAATTTAAGTCGAGTTTTTTGTTTTAATCACTGCTTGTCTTTGCTTATCTGTTTTTCATTTTCTGCGTATTCAATGTAATATGTTTGTGTTCTCATTAGTCTTTGAATTAATATGCTTGCTTCTTCATTAGTTCTTTTTATAGTTTAAAAAGAAAAAGAAAAAGAAAATATATATTTTTAGCTTATCTCGTTTTTTTTTCTGCTTATATGAACTCGGTTAGTTAGGATAGGTTAGTCTTTAAAAGTAAGTTTGATAATTTTCAAGTTATTGCTTAAGTTGGATTATTGCATCAGTAGGATTTATAGTTAGATAGAATAGAAAAAAAAAAGTTAAGCAAAATATTGGTTGAGTGGGATTCGAACCTAGGATCTCAACAGATTCTTGTTTTGTGAGTTTGAGTTTTTTTTAAAAAAAAAAAAAAAAAAAAAAAAAAAAAAAAAAAAAAAAAAAAAAACATTATTTTTAGTTACACTTGTTAAGCAATATTTAAAAAGGGTAGCTTGCTTTCATGATTTCGTTCTGGTATAATTTTGAGTTTGTGGTTCTGTTATGGTAAACTAGACTTTTTGACTGTTGGTTTATGGTAAACTTTTGTTAGATGCACTTTTTTTTTCCCTAAAGATTGTCTGGTTAAAGCTTGTAAAAAAAAAATGGTTTAATACTTGCACAGTTATTTAGTTGTTGTATGGTTGAATTTTGGTTCAGCAAAGGGTAGTGTACTACAAACATACTTTAAGCGAATGTTTGTCGAATATTAAAAAAAAAATATATATATATATATATATATATATATATATATATATATATATATATATATATATATATATATATAGAAAAAAACTGACCTCTGGGGTTCGAACCCAGGTCAGTCCATTCACAACATAAGCATCTTACCACTGCACTCTACAATCTTTTTAGTTAAACCTTACAAAATTTAACTTAAAACCTTTTAGTTTTTTTTCTTTTCCCTTTTCAGGTTATAAGAACTGATCAGCTTACTTTTAGCTTATTTCCAAAAGCTTTTTCACTTTTTAAATTTGTCTTAGCTTTCTGGTAGTATAAAGTATTTTAAGGAAAATTTTCAGATTTTTAAAAATAGTTTTGGTATTTTTAGTAATTTAAATTAGTTTAACTAGTTTTTAATTCATATAAAATTATTTAAAAATCAAAAAAAAAAAATTTCTTTTTTCCAAAATTTTCTTTTTATATTTAAGTCGTAGGAAAATTATTTTGATACACATAGGATTAGTTTTTCAAATATTTTACGTTTTTATTCGTTCGTAGTTTATCGTTTACGTTATTTAATTTTCGTTTTAATAGATTTTAGTAACAAAACAAACTCTCGTCTTTTCAAGCATTTTAATACCGAACCGAAAACGATATTTTCAATTTCATGCCTCGTTGGGACCTCGATCCGGGTATTCACTTATCCGGTTATTAAATCGATTGTCGCGTTGAACCGTTCCTAGTTGACTTTTCTTCGTGAAAGGTTTGACTTTTGACGCGTTTTGAAACGAACTATCAATTTTTGAACTTGCTAGGATTCGACACACGGTTAAGGTGGTTAAACCTTGTGACTTTGTGTGTATGATATATTGAGTTAATATGATTAAGTACGCGGAATTTACTTTATCACACTTAGAAGGTTATTTTTGTTATGGAAATGGAACGGTTATTATTAGTTATATGACAATAAACAATGAAAGCTTTTCACCAAAACGATTCAATATTATTCAAAATAATACGAGTGATCTTTCTATCACTAAGGTTACAAAGACCTTGAATCTTATGTTCTTACAACTTGTGATATTCTTGTGTTTGTTCTATGTCTTAACAGTTATGAGTTCTAAATAATAACGTGTACTAATATCTAGTCTAAGATCTTCTTTTATAGTCCAAGAAGACCTTTACAATATGTTAAAGTCTTGTCAAGCTATAAGCTACTTGCTATAGCTTATAAGAGTCATTTGAAACAACTCATACACTTAAGAGTATACAATTTGTTTACTTCACTGATGACACAACAAAAGATATTTCTTATTCTATCTTTGACTTTTCCAAGCTTATCCATTCACCAGCAGCAACAGATTATACTAGCAGCAGGAACAAGTTTAACTAGCAGCAGCATCAGCAGCAGCAATGTGTTAACGCTAGCAGCAGGAACAACCAGCAGTAATAATAACTCTACCAGCAGGAACAAATGCACTAGCAGCAGGTACACACTTTGAGTATTTCCCGATACTTAAACTTCAGAATATTTAATTCCCAACACTACCCAATTCTACTGGCATAAGGTCAATGTTGAATGGACGATTCAACAAGTTTAGAGTGCAACCCCTTATGATGGTACCTACTCTTTCTAGGTTTCCGTTTGTTAGTTCTACGTCAAAGGCATTATCTAAGGTGGTCGGGGCTATATCAAGCAAAGGACTAAAAGCGGTCAATACAAAGCTTCTATCAGCTCCCGTATCGAAAAGTACTAAAGCATAATGATTATTTAAAAGAAACGTACCCGTCACCACGTTCGGTTCATCCTGTGCTTCCCTTCTGCCTACGGCATAAACTCTTCCACGGCTCTTCCTCCATTGCCCTGGTTTCCATTGTTGACTACTGCTACTTGATTTTCTGGCCCACCACCATTTCCTTAGTTTCGGGATTCGTTGCACTCATTGCTTAGTTCCGTCTAGGGGTCCTCATTGTATTACTAGGATCCTATTACCATAAGGTATGCGAACTAGTTTCCCATCGTGGGTGGTTACAGCATGGTATTTCGACATCAGTCTATACTGGGGATGACATTATAGTCTCTAGGTTTTGTGGACCTAGGGTCACTGTTGGTTGGGGGGTCTGGCAGGTCTAGAGTATGACCTTGAAAGATGTCGTTGATTGCTATTAGCATTCAGTTTGTTGGCTTAGTAAGATTTGTCTGATAGATGATGCGGTGTTTCGGAATCGGAAAGAATAATGTACCGTGAGATGTTAATCGGTGGGGTCACCTTATGTTGGCTATTGGTGTAAGTTACCCTTTCGATTTTGGACATGATATGAAGTAAGGCTAGTTCTAGGTGATATCTTGGCGTTAAAGCCTATTTGGTTACGGTGTTTCCTAGTATGGATGCCCATGACTTGCACTACTTTTATGTGCTCACACACGCGAGTTTCTGAATTCTCGAAAAAGGAAATAATAGATTCGTCTTTCATAAAATTTTAGGCAACCATTCCTAGCATAGTATGGTCCTACCCGAATTATACAAAGGTGATCAGGCTTTGTATAATTGGGGTCCAACGATGCAATGCTGAGTTTAGTTACAAGAAAACATATCGGTTTTTCCGCTTGCGAGTTTGCAGCATAAACTACCTTTCAAAAAGTAAATAATTCGCCGAGCGGTGAAAGAATAGCTTGTAATGGTTTCCAAACAATTTATAGAGTAATAGGAAAACAATTCATTGTTGGCAAAATGATATCCACGTTATAGTTTAGCTCACAAATTGTTAGTAAAACATTTCGTAATGCAATATGAGGAAAGTTTCTTGTTTCATAGAAAGTAGTGAGGTTAAAACTTTGATTCTGAAATCTGGTAGTAAAACGATTTGTAGTACGACTACGGGATAGTCTGTGAAATACTTGGAAAAGTTCGAGTGTTGGTAGCAATACCATTTATTATTTCATGAACAGATAATATGATAGACAACTGGTTTATAGTACGAGTTTAGATAGTTGAAAAACGATGGCAGGTGATTTGTTAACTCATAGTAAGAATGAATAGTGCAACGGGCAGCGTTTGGTACACCTAGTTGGCATAGGACCATTGATAATTGGAGTCAAATAAGCTTACATCTCAGAATAAAAGTTCACCAAATCCATACCATACAATGCGGTTCACAGAAAGATACTAATGAAGTCTTACAAAAACGAACTTAAAAGAGTCTAAACTTAGGTCTTATTACATAGAGTAGTCATTCTTATGTCATCATGTCTGAGTCCTGGTTTCCTCTTGTTCTATGGTTTCCATTGTTTGCTCCTGTTTACTTGGTTAATTGGTTCCCCGTTTTTCCTCGATTTCCCTGGCCACCACCATTGCCCTGAATCCTGGGCTTATTACACTCATTACGGTAATGACCCTTCTCACCACATCCATAGCAGCTGACTTCCGCCCTTCGATTGTTGAGTGGTGCTGCTTGAGTGGTGGCTAGGGGTCTGGACTTGCAGTTCCTGGCCAGATGTCCTATTTTCTGGCAGTTGTGACATTTAACCGTGCATGGTCCTTTGTGGTGTAGTTTACAACAGTTGCACCATGGTACCTTCTTCCTTCCAGACTTAGCAGTATGAACTTTGGCGACCTCTTGTCGCTTGTTCTGGTTATTGTCGTTCCTTGGGTGATCCTTCCACTTCCTTTTGTTGTTAACGCTCTTAACTTCCTGATGTGTTTCCCGGTCCATTAGATTGCAAGCCATGCGGATTCCCGCCTCGTAGGCAGCAATAGCCTCTGTAACTCGTTTGGCTATGATTTGTTCCATGGCTGCGGAGTTTAGGTTTTGCCCCTCATATGACATGGTCCTTCACAATGAGAAAAGAAGCGTGAGATCTAGCAAGGATGTGTCCTAAGAGTAGATGATTCCAAAAGATGCGTTATAAGGCGGTAGGCTAGGATCGTGCCCACATAAGTTGGTGGGTTCCTTTACGATAGTAATATAAGTGTTTCGAAAGAATAATACGGTAGTTCAAACTTGGAGTCGAATAGAAAATGAATTCGTGTGGTATGTAGTGATGATGTTACGTAGGGAGACAGTCTGTGACAATTATGGTGCGACACGTGTAAGTATATAGAAAATACTTATATCATATATGCTTAGTATAATATACTCAAATAGCATGTCATAACCCTTAATCAAATAAAGCAAACAATGCTCAAATCATAGCAAGCTAAACTGGCAGGCATCCGGCGGTCATGATGGAAAGTTTTTTCATAAATCGGTTATAGTTAAAGGTTTTTATAAACCACGTTCTATATAACCTAGGCTCTGATGCCAATCTGTAACACCCCCAAAATCACAATATTCGCGGAAGCATACAATTTGGGTGCTACGGAATGGTAATCACAACACAAGATATAGGGAACGGATTAAAAATCCGTTTTAAAATATATTACATGAGTCAAGTCATGTTGCAATACATAAAATCCATTTCAGATGAAAATGAAGCCCATTTAAATTTAAAAAGGTCCAGTTGTCAGAGTATACGCATTAAAAACATTTCCATCATTTATTGTAACCGACGCCATGCTCTGCACCCGGCTAAACGCACCTCAGTTTCCTAAGAAAAACATACTAAAAGTCAGCTAACGCTGGTGAGTTCATAGGTTTAATTAAATAGTACATATGGACCAATAGCAATATCATAAAAATAATTCAGCAGATACAAACTATCCGTTATGCAAACACTAAGCCTCATCCTACCGAGCTAGGACAATGCAGCACGACTAGCGTTAGCAATAAATAAAGGTGCCCGCGAGTGTTAATCCCCAGACACTCGGCCAAAAACCCGACCTGGTATACGTTCGCCTTGGCTATGCCGAGCCAATCGAACGGGGACGTCACTCCCAATAGATCTATTTATATCAAACGGCTTCCTAAACATGAATTAACGGCAGATGATAGTGAGCACAAAATGGGATTCAGCAAACTTAGGTTTCTGCAAACTAGTGTGATCTTAAAAGCAATTTCATTTATGGTCCATGAAAACAGTTTTGCATGTTTCTCACCCCAAGCTTATAAAACAGAAATCGTATAAAATATGGGGCTATAAACTCACCTTTCAATAACAGCAAATCAGCAAATAAATCAAAATGATGCAACCGCGCCGATCAGCACCCTAAATCAGTACGGTAAGTCTTAGCAAAATATTCGTGTCTAATATGTCTTTATTTTATTTGAAAAGTTTACGTTTAACCAGTGCTCGTGTATTTCTTGCTTGTTGTGTGGTAAAATATCTTTCGAAATGATTTATTATTGTAACTCTTAGTGGTGGCTCATGGTGAAAGTGCATGGTGGGAATACGTAACGGAACATCCGTGCTAGTATTCGCGGCTTAAATGCGCAAGTGTTATATATATATACTCATACATTATATATATATATATATATATATATATATATATATATATATATATATATATATATATATATATATATATATATATATATATATATATATCTACATATTATATATAACAATATGACCATGACGTCATTAATTGTCAGAATGTCCAGTAATGCCATGTCATAATTCCACCTAAGCACAATTTGTTTAAAATTTTTGATTTTCTTGCCACATAAGCATTATTTATTTTCTTTAAATCGAATTTCTTGCCACATAAGCATTATTAATTTTTTTTAAATTTCCAATTTGCCACACAAGCATTATTGATTTTAGTAGAAAATTCGGATTTGCCACATAAGCATCATTGATTTTGATAGAAATTTTGCATTTAAAAATTTAATTAAAGTTGGCCTTTGCAAGAATTGAACCCTGGCTATTTGATCCACATACGAATACTTCAACCATTGGACCAAGCATTTTTTTGTGATCTACATAAGAAAATATTAATGTCATGCTTAAAAAAATGAAAAAAAACTAAATATTGACTCACATATCACAGTTTTTTTTGGAGATAATTACGGTTTACAAATTTTTTAACCTAATATACCACCTTATCATTTAATCATACGTATATTTTTCCATTAAAAAAAAACCCTAATATCAAAACTCTCTACATGAAGTCACGATTTTAGAATTCTAATGATTTTTAATGTGTTTTTTTGCAGGTTGTAAACTCTATACAATGTGTGTTTAGTTATGATGGATGTTTTGGTGATCTATGCTGCTATTGAATCATATCAGATTCCTCAGGTTTGGCATTCTAAATTCTATTGGTTTTGTTTTTTTTTTATTTATTTATCAATTTTGTAGTTTTTGAAGGACGATTGTTATGTTGGACGTGATCTTCATGAACCATGAACTAATTACATCAAGTAACGGCTTCATCCCTTTATTTAAACTTCTTTTAATTTTGTTATAATTATATTATGGCTAACGCATTGTAAACCATTTGTACATTAGTGCTTATCATCAACGTTATAACCTGGGTCTAATTTAAGGGTTAGCAATAACAACTTATCCTCATTCTTTATGAATGCATATACGCTTCAATATACGAATGATGTTTCCTGTCTCTCTTGAATAGATATTATTGTGTTAAATGGTCACTTTGAATTGAGACATAACATCTGATATTAATTCAGGTATGAGTTATTTGTTGGCCAGCCTCCATTCTACACTAATTCAGTTTATGCACTAATTCGACATATCATTAAGGTATGCATATCTAAAGTTTACATGAAATTGAGGTTATCAAATATATTTTAGTAATTCACGCTCATTTATTTCCTATTTCCAGGATCCAGTGAAATACGCTGACAGCATGAGTTCCAACTTCAGAAGCTTCCTTAGGTGTTTGCTCAATAAGGTATATCTATTGGTCTATGTAATAATCTATTTTCTATGCTTTATTTTCAATTAGTGTCAGTTGCTAACTGTTTATCAAAATCATGAGAGCAGGATCCTCATAGCAGACTGACATGGCCCAAACTGCTTGATCATCCATTTGTTGCTGAAACTTTTGAAGATGTTGAGGCCAGGGTAATTTTATAAAATTTGATCCTTTAAGATATTATTTAGAAAAAAAGGACATTTAGAGCATGGTGATTACTTACCTGGAGCTTCGTGCCAACACTGCTGCTTCTAGAGGATGCGATGCTGCTTGGAAAGGCGAACAACATGTACAGAAAACTGGTCTGACCTGTGCCCCAAAAGGAGAACAACATGTACAGACAACTGGTATGGCCTATGCCCCAGAAGGTAGGCCTTTAATGAAAGTTTACCAAATTATCTGGCTGAGCTTGAATGAGCATAAGTAGGTTAAGAGATATTGGTGCAGGTAAAAGTCCATCTCCCACAATTATGGATCATCCTCAAGGCAATGGTCAACAACCAGTTATTACATCACCACAGCCAGAGTCTCAAAGGGTCACAGAAAATGACAATATTCAATCAGGTAGATTTCAAAGCAAGTCTACATTCTTATGAATTATGACCTTGTAAAATATCTTTTACTTTTCAATTTATGCCAATTTTATTATGTATTGAAGTTTCTTCTCTTGACTATGTCTAATTCATTAAGTGAAGTTTATGCTCCATGAATACAATATTTTAAATAATTGATTTTTGTACACATCCTGTTATGCTGCTTGTGATTGGATATATTATTTAAGCAATTATCTAAGTGCACAACTATTTAGAGAGCACTGTTACAGTTTGCTGTCTGCCTAATATTTAATTGTATTAAAACTTGGTTTTCATTATATATTTTGAAACCCTTAGATGCAAGTCATATTTAAGAAACCTTTTTGTGTATTTGAGACAAAATTGGTTCTCCATTACTATTAATACTTTGTTACTCAAATATACCATTTAGTAACAGGGCAGTGTGAAAGATGAATGATAGGTTCTATGCTCTATAGATCAATTATATTCTGTTAGACAAATAGTTCGGAACACTTTTGGTCATGTTTATACAAATGTCACATTAAAAACGAATGATAGGCTCTATTCTCTCGTTAGGTTGCCAGATACTGGACAAACTGGAAAATAACTCTCGCACTGCTAAGGGTGCCAAGTTAATTGGCCAAGATAATGAAGCACTATCAGTTATTATGCTGCCTCTCAATAATCGGTTGAACAGGTATGGTATTTGAAATTTTTCTTATTCCTGTTGCACTACAACCAGAAAACCTCCAAAGGAAAAGTGGATTTCATGATATACCGGGTCAGGGAAATCTACCAGAAATGGCGACACCAAAGAAACCAACACAAATCCCGCAACACCACCAAATGAAGCACAATGTATGCTAGAACATAACCAGGCCACTAAAACAACCTTGCTTGGTAAAAGAAACTGTGACCCACTTGACAACACACAAGCATCAGGAAACAACTAGAAGACAGTTAAAAAGGCGCTATTTCAGGATAAGAAAGGTAACAACAAAGCCTCATCTTTCCTATACTAAAAGTAAATATAACACGCCCACCATCATCGAAGAGTTCCCTAGACTCAATGACATCCATCCTTTCTATGGTGATCTTCTTCACGTTCTCTACAAGAAAGATCATTACAAGCTTGCTCTTGGTCAAATCAATACCGCCAGGGATCTCATTGGTAAAATTGCTAAAGATTATAGGCACCGTCTTATAATCTGGTGGATTAGGATGATGACGAAGTCAAGGAGCCTATTGTTTAGACCCTGCAAATAGAAACAACCACCCTTTCAGCGTAATTCACTTTGTTTTAGATAATTTGTAAGAAATCCTACATAGTACTATGTAAATTTCGTTATTTCTCAAGTTTTTGTTTCATTGGAACTTCATTCTGATTTTTTTCCCGTATGCTATATGACTGTACATAAGAAGTGGCGGGAATAAACCAAGTATTCGACTTGATGGACACGAACAAGCCAGGGAAGATATTGGCCGGTGAGTTGAAAGCTGGGTTGCAAAAACTTGGGCATCAAATAGCAGATACAGATATTCAAATACTTATGGAAGCCGTAAGTATCTTAAGTCCACGTCCATAGTTGAATCTGAGTCTTTTTTCTAAACTTTTCGATTTCACCTATTTATTGCAGCTCAAATCGTGGAGACAGTTCAGACAGTAACATCAGCAATGAGAACGAGAAGACAAACGAAACATATTTGTATGAACCTGGTTCCATTATACATTATTATTTTAACAAAACGATCATGTGGAGGTAGCAGAAGAGCATCAAAAAAAAACCAAGCTGTTCTATATTGATGCATTAGAACAGTAGGATGCTGAGTTCTAGGTAAAGATCAATTATGACATTTATCTGAATATTGGTATGCATCACAATTTCACAGGATGTTATATATTGAACATGTTAAAAACGATCTTTAAAGTTGTTATTTGTTACGCAGATGCCCTTGGTGCTATTCTTTCAAATCATGTAAATAAGCCCCATGCATATATTGGGTGTATGAAATCTGGTGGTGTTTACTCCAAGCAGTGACTTGGTTAAAGAGCTTTGTATGATATAATTTTCATTTTCAAATCTTCATATACAGTAGTATCTTGCCTCTTATTGAGGGTTTTCAGGAGCGACAAATGGTATGAACCTGAGTGGTGGAAATTTGGAGATACAAAATCGTACATTTCTAATAATATTTATCACTGCATGGTGTTGATGTTTTGCATATTAGACTGCTGTGTCCGTGTAAGCATGCCTTTACTAATCAATTCAATTTGTTGCAGATATTTCTAACATGCTTCTGGGGAAATAGTTGTTGTATCTCGCGCTTTGGTTCAGTTTTTCAGATTGATGAAATGCTCTTTGTGTACTGTTTTGATTTTTTTATTGAACTTTGATATGACACTTCTTATCGTAGTTTATACGCATTAACTGTAAAGAAATTGTGGATATACCGTTATGCAGATCTGTAATACTTTTCTTGCTGCAAGAATTATGAATGCAACCTTTGTGCTGCCTGAATTGGATGCAAATTCCTATTGGCACGATGACAGGTATTACTTTTATTTGCTACCACAATATCAGCATTAAACTGATATGATGAAGGGTATGCAGAAACTCTACTTGTAAGATTTTGATTGACTGGAATGTAGTCGATTGTAGATTTCTTTTCAGTAACTATAAAAATCTACTTACTCTCTCAGGTTTATGGGATGCTACTCCACTTTATCTCCCAGTTATTTATCCGGCGTGTGCACGTCTGCCTTTCTTGAATCTGAGTTATGCAACTTTGCGTAATGCTGAACTTGCCAATCTTCTTGCTCACTGTAAAAGTCTTCGTCGCCTCTGGGTATGTAGCTTCATTGTTAGCCAGGTCATCAAATCCTATCAACCACTCTAAACCATTAGCTTCACATAAAGATGCATATGGCCCCACCAAAGGTCCACGGCTACCTTTGGGCACTTCCTATGAGGAAGATGAAGACGAAGATGATGATGAGGAAGAATATAGAAACAACATTGTTTATTCTGGCGAAGATGAGGAAAACAGTGACATCACGGGTATAAATTCTCCAGGAACCAAGGTATGGGACGGTAAAAATAACAGGAAGAATTCAGTTACTTACATTCACCATCCGCTTGAAAGTTACGAAGGTCAGAAAATGAGAAAAACAGGAAAAGATTATTCCACAGGGAGAAAAAGGTCAAGAGTAAGCAGTCAGAAGGATGCTTGGCTCGAGATTGAAAGAAAGAGTTTCTTATTAGAAGATCGGTTGGATGTTTTGGGTTCTTCAAAAGGACATTCGAAATCGGGTGACTCAAGTGGTGACTCTGAGGGTGGAGAGTCATTAGGAAGAACAAATAGTGGGACAAGTACGTCGTCTTTTTTTCCCGTCATATCTACCAATAATGTCCAAAAAGGTTCATCACTGGATGATTGTTTTTTTAGACTAAGATGTGAGGTAAATGAGTAACATTTTGGTTTTGAGTTTGTATTGTTTCTTAGCACATGTAAAGGATGTGACAGATAAAGGTTATTTGCTATTGCAGGTGCTGGGGGCTAATATCGTGAAAAGTGGCTCGAAATGTCCAAAAAGCTTCATCACTGGATGATTGTTTTTTTAGACTAAGATGTGAGGTAAATGAGTAACATTTTGGTTTTGAGTTTGTATTGTTTCTTAGCACATGTAAAGGATGTGACAGATAAAGGTTATTTGCTATTGCAGGTGCTGGGGGCTAATATCGTGAAAAGTGGCTCGAAGGCATTTGCTATTTATCCCATGTCTGTTACAGATGTGAACAATGTTAGCTGGTCTATCAAAAGAAGGTGCTGAACAATTAACTTTTGGTCTCTTTGTGATTGTTTGTTTGCTTTCTTGACTTTAGACTATGTTTAACTACTTATGTTAATGTTCTGAAAATCTATAACAGTAATTTCTTTAGCTGAATTGTAAGCTATATATGTACAGGTTTCGACATTTTGAAGAATTACACAGGCGTCTTAAGGAATATCCAGAGTATTATCTTCATCTCCCACCAAAGCATTTTCTGTCAACAGGACTTGATGTGGACGTCATTCAAGAACGTTGTAAACTTCTTGATATATATTTAACTCTGAGTGTTTCCATTAGACCCTTCAACTCAACGTAAGTAAATTAGTTAGTTCTTATTTAATTACGTCATTGGCTTGCTGAACCGCCTGCATCATTGTATGTATGTTAGCTGTGCTGCTTATTTGCATTCAATAGGTTTTTCGTGCCAAGAATAAGAGGAATATGGTATAAGATATGGACAACGAGTTATAGGTTGTGGTACTTCTTGTGGGTATGGTAAAAAAACTAAAGGTTGCAGTGCTAACTGGACTGGTAGAATCATGGTGAAAATGATGCTCCTCGCTAAGGATTGTTCTTAGGGGGTGTTTGTTTCGGCTTATAAAGCCTTTATAGATGATCAATAGTATCTTCACACCAAAGTACCTTTCAATGACTTTTGATGTGTTCTACCAAGTAAGATATATTACAAATTTTTAATTAACTAATTTGCGTGTTTTACCTAAAGACAAGAAACTAAATTGGATATTAGGGTTTTGAAAAAACAAATACAAAACAACATACCTATATGAATGGTAATCATGTTCTCAACTGATCAAAACATGAACATAAATTATATAACTGAAAGACGAACAACTAAATTGGAGATTAGGGTTTTTTAAAAAAGGCTTCACAGGAACCTGATCAGCGGGACCATCAAATACAACCCACAATTTGTCAAGTGTGTCAGGTAAAGGATTATAAGAGTTGGGAAGTCTTATGATATTTTGTTATAACATTTTTCCAGCTTCTTTTTAAGAGCTCTTTCTCACTCACCCTTTTCATTTAGCGATCCCATCAAAGAGTTGAGCTGCGTATAGAAAAGAAAAGAGTCAATATTATGAAAAAGATAGCCAGAGCACTGTACTGATACCTCAGGTTTAGTTACAACTTGCTTGAGCTTCGTTTATCATGACCACAAGTGCTGGTCTTGACCATATTAATCTCCATGAGTGTAATCGTCGTGGAATCAAAGTTGCTAATGTTGGCACAATTTTCTCGGAGGATGTAGCTGATATGGCATGTGGGTTTGTTGATTGATGTGCTGAGGCGAGTTAGTGTTGCTAATCGGTTCGTGAAGGCTGGGTTGTGTCACCAGCAAAGAGATTATCCTATCGGTCACAAGGTTCTATGCGCGTGTGTATTTGTGTTTGTAGATATTTCTGCATGTTTGGATGATGCATATGTTTGTTTGTATGACCGTGGTATATTGGTTTATGTGAGTTCAGTTGGGAGGCAAGCGATTGGGGATTGATGGAATGGGGAGAATTAGGCTTGATGTTGCTAAGAGGCTTAACGCCTTCGGCTGTATCATCTCATACACCTCCAGAAACAAAAAACCACATGTTACATTCCCTTTCTTTCGCGTCCAGAAACTTGCAGCAAACCGTGAGATCTTCGTTAATTATCTGCTGTGCATTAACAAACCAAACGCGTCACATGATTAACAAAAGGGTAATGTTGGCATTAGGAAATGGTGGAATTTTTGTGAACGTATCGCGCGGAGCAATCATCAATGAGAAAACACAACAGATTACGGTTCCAGGAGTTATTGCAAGTAAAAAAAAATACCAGCTCATGTTTCCCATTTGGTCATATCTAGACGCTAAAGAGGCAGTTAAGTTGCTCACATTCTTCTTTCTTCAACCATATATCACTATCTTAATATATATGTATCTCTAATATACGGTAAAAATAAACAGTTACATATCTCACAAGTATTGTCTTGATTTTCATATATTATTATTTGTTTTTGGAGACCAGTGAATATGCATGTTGGAAGAACAAATTAAGGGTTACTATATATAGGTTCAAGGAATGCGTTTGGCTAGAGCAGCTAACCTAATAATCTTACATGTGCTGTGAACCCAAGATCATGTCCTAAACTTAACCATCCCTCCTCAGCAGCCAACCTCAATTTAAACAATTCAGTCGTAGGGTTGGGTTGATAGCTGCAGCAAGATTATAATCCAAATAAGTATCTATTACGACAGTCGAGAGTAAAATCAAATTAAACTTACTTTTCATAATTGAAAATAAATATATACAGGCACAATAGCTAAGAGATTACAACAATATAACATATATCATACCATAATGGTTGCGCCAAGTTGCTGTGTGCGAATAAAGTTGCTCAGAATTTTTAAACATAACCTGCAAAAAAGAAGTCTCTCTTAAATGTAAGATTGTGTATGTAAGAGATATGGATGCAATGAGCAGAGAATGATCGTGTATTGATTTTTGATGGCTTAGGGTGTGTATCTTTACTAATCAAGGGACAGAGGGGACCTAATCAGCTGTGGAAAACTCTGTTAAAAAAAAAGAGAGAGAAAAGTTTTGCTCCTTATCTCTATCGGGTATTCATACTTTTAATTAATAAATTTCCTCTATAATTTATGGTTTTACTCATTTTAATCAATCGAGTCACTATATAGTTTTAAGCTTTTGAGGCTTACACCTTGATGCTTTATTTTCAGGGTTGCTTTGATCAGTTTTTGCTAATAACAAGGCCCTTGAACTTAGTGGAACGGAAGTTGGTGGAGGTACAATAAAATGTACAATAAGCTAATCCTAGAGGTGATGGTTGTTTTAGAGATAGGGGCGTTTTGATGAGGGCAGGAGTGGAAAAACAAATAGAGGTAGGTTTAGTGGTGACATAGATGGTGGACATAGCGGTCACGGGTTCAGTGGGGACTGTTCAGGTATGTTATTCATGAACAATATGTTAGAACCTTTTTGCACGATCATCGTTATAAAATTGATTTGCTTTACTTTAAATTCTGGTCGTAAACAATGATTATACTGAATGTTAGTTGTTTGCCATTGGTGTGAGCATACATTTACTTAAAAATGTGTATTTATAGGACTGTAGGTGACAAAAAAAAATGGAATCGCATGACGATGAATGGAAAGGATGGAATTGGAGAACTGAAGGGGACTTGATGGTTAATGGTACATCCTTTATGCCCTCGACTCCCTCGAGTGCAGAAGTTAGTGGTGAGTATTGATAGACGTCAACTCATCAATGTTTCGATCTATATTTTATAAAACAACTTCTGAGTATAGTTTTGATTTTTGACCATCTGTATGAATACATTTAGCATTAACATTCGCTGATTATGTTTCACAATGCATCTATGGGTTACTTGATTTATTTGCTCGGATGTACTAATGTAGTAGCTTTTAGTCTTTTATCAGTTTTGAGCTTAGTTGTAGAAGTATGGTGACTCACACTATAGGTGCAAGGCTTTGAAGGTTGCTGCTCTTGGTCGTATGTGTACCGTCACAAAAAGAATTGTTCCCACTTTGGAGCACCTTGAACAAATCAGACAACATATGGCGAGCCTTCCTTCAATCGATCCTAACACCAGGACCATATTGATTTGTGGGTATCCTAATGTTGGTAAAAGTTCATTTATGAACAAAATTACTCAAGCAGATGTTGATATCCAGCCGTATGCTTTTACTACACAATCTTTATTTGTTGGGCATACAGATTATAAGTACTTGAGGTATCAAGTGATTGCTACTCCTGGTATTTTGGATAGGCCTTTTGAAGATCGTAATATTATCGAAATGTGTAGTATTACAGCATTGGCACATCTCAGATCTGTTGTGTTGTTTTTTCTTCATATTTCTGCTTTGTGTGGGTACACTATTGCCAAACAAGTGGCGCTTTTTCACAGTATCAAGTCTATTTTCATGAACAAACCTTATTTTGTGAAATATACATTCATTCATGTTTTTGACTATGTTATTTTGCATTTGAGTTTCAATCATATACTATATTGTTTAAATAAATAAAAAATAAAAAAATAAAAAATAAATAAAAAATAAATAAAAAAATAAAAAAATAAAACTTTGTATATATTATTTTTTCTATAAATGTTAACGTTCATTTACTTTAATTGTTAATGCATTTAATATAAATTTTTTTCCAAAGATAATTATAAGTCAAGCCCGCCCAACGAGAAACCTCATATCAGTTATGGTCCTCAGCACTTTTGAGAATAAGATGGCGTAAAAATTTAACTCTAACATATTCATTGTTGCAGTATGTCTTCATGTGGCTGTCTCAAAAGTGGGAAACAAAAAATATTAGACAACTGATTATTGGCATACGGATGCTAATTCATCAAAAACAATAACTAACGCTTCCTATAAACAACTATTATGAAATTTGTACATTTATATCTTATTATTCGTTAACTAATACCTTCAAACGATATTTATAACTGATTCCCGCCCATCGGTCGGGCTTCCCAAACAGTATACAATTCCTAGCAGGTCTAAGTTTAAGGTAATGGTTATAACAGTTATCATGTTTGGTGGTATTTTAGATTTTGTTTTCGATAATAGATTCCTTTTCAAAGTTATGTTTTTACTTTTAGTTGTGGGTTCCAATATCTTATCAATATTCTCTTATGATCTTTTGTAACAGGAAAGATAAGGAGTTCAAAGGGATTTGTTTGTGAATTTGAATCGAAATTCGACAACGAGATGGCATCAGTTCAAGGTATTACTTATATAAAAATGAAAACTTCAAATTCGTTGCGTTCTACGAGCTAGAACCAAGGGCAGATGCACGAGATTCGATTCTAACATGTATTCTAAACTGATGGTTATGATCTATCAACCAAACATATTTTGAAAACTATGAATTGCATTACCAGATTATATATGCTGTATTCAAAAAGTTAGTGATGTGAAAACGTATATAGACCCAACCACAAACAGAGTGATGGTCAAAATCTTAACTCAGTATCCCTCTTTATCCACTTATGATTACGATTATATATTGCATGAATTTATACGTGCATTCTCTTTGCAGTAGAAACACTGTCATATTTACATTATGGTTTCATGTTTTAGCGTAACTTTTAACGTATTTTCTTATTGCTTATACTTCTTTTTATTTGATCTTAATTCAGTTAACATGAAGTCCATTATATGATGGAGAGATGTGAAGACGATGTTGACATCACGCACTGAAGTAGGAAACAGTTACCATTCATTGATTGTAATTTTTCATCGTATCACTTTTCAACATCATTTGTGTACTTAGCATTCATCATCTATATTTTGACATTGACTATAATTCTAAAAGCATCTTAGTTTCTAAATAGCACCAAGTTAATCAATAACCTTATCTAATTTTTTAATAGAACTATCAGCTTTTTACTACTTCAGAGGTGTTTAGGATTGCCAATTCTCTATGCTAATGATTACCCTTACGAATTTCCTCACACGGACAACTATATGTGGCTGTTTCAAGAGTGGAGAGCAGAAATGGATTGAATATTCTTTGTTGTGATAAGGATAATAATTACACAAAATCAACAACAAACGTTGTGTATAAAGAAACTTTATTTCGCAATTGAGTTTAAATCATATACTATATTCTTAGAAACAATTTTGTATCTTTTAACTGTTGAATAAAAGTTAACGTAAACTAATACCATCAAAATATTAGTTAAGCTCCACGTCCTTAAAAATGAATTTCTGTTAACTAATACTATAATAAAATTAAATAAAGTGCATCATATAAGAATTATAATGAAATCTAAAGAAATTAACCCAAGCTTACATATTTTTGTCGTTTTCATGCTAAAGAACCCAATCTGAATTACTGCCCCGTAAGTCCTAATAAGTAAACCGATATAATTTAATATCTATTACTCCGACACAAAAGTCCTTAAAAAATAATTTCATAATAAGTAGAACAATCAAAATTTAAATTAAATAATCCTTAAAATGGTTTCATATTAAGTAAAGCCATCCGAAGTAAAAATACAATTCATGCCCGCCCATCGGGCTCAATATCGATTACCCCTACAAAAAAGTCCTTAAAAATGATTTCATAATAAGTAAACTCATCCAAATTTAATTTAAAAATCATGGCCACCTGTCGGGCTCCTTAAAAATGGTTTCATAATAAGTAAAACCTAACAAATTAAAATTACAAGTCATGCCCGCCCAGCGGGCGGGCTTGGAAGTCTAGTATATATATATATATATATATATATATATATATATATATATATATATATATATATATATATATATATATATATATATATATATATATATATATATATCAAGGTTGTCAGGATCGGGATCCTACCTAGGATCGTTTTCGGCTTTGCAAGATCGGGATCGTAGGATCGTAGGATCGGATCCTACCTAGGATCATTTTCGGCTTTTCCTTTACATATGTATACAAACCATTTTTAAAAACGTTCCTCTCAAAAAAAGTAAAAAAAAAACAGGATCGGATCGTTCACGATCCTACGATCCTACGAGCGATCCCACGATCCTACCTGAAAAAAGGGTTACCAACATGATCGGATCGTTCACGATCCTACGATCCTACGAGCGATCCCACGATCCTGTAACGATCCTACCTGAATTACGATCCCGTAACGATCCTGCTCGTTTTGTGTGTGTAGGATCGTAGGATCGTACGATCCTACGAGCAGGATCGCGATCCTGACAACCTTGATAGATATATATATATATATATATATATATATATATATATATATATATATATAATATATATATATATATATATATATATATATATATATATATATATATATATATATTAAATTAATTACTTATGTATTTAATTAATTAAAATAAAAATAAAGTAAATAAGCTTTTGAAAAATGATCAAGATAATCATGTTAGTGACGAATTATTATACTTTTGAAAAATGATCAAGATAATCATGTTAGTGACGAATTATTATACTAGAAGCATCGTTTATTATTTTTGATGTAACCTTTAATATAAGAAAACAAGTTTTGTTAAGTAATTCCATAAAGTTTACTTAAGTTTAGTGTTTCACAAAAATATACTAAGTGTTAAATTTTTAGAAAATTTGGGCATGACCCATTCGTTTATACAACGTTTCCATTTATCTCAAGTGTTGCAAATTCTCCTCAAATATTTCACTAACTAGTTATAAGTGCAATAATACTTTTGTGATAAATATATATATATATATATCAAGTGTCGTGAATATTCTCCTTGTTATATTATTCGTTATCTTTACTTTTAAGTATTAATGCTAGATTTCGACATAAAGTCAACATTTTGTTAAAAAGTCAATCTCAATATCAATTTAGTAAAAATGTAAATTTTTACCCTTTCGGAGACTAAGCGTCTCAAAACAAGTCCAAAATAGTTATCGTTATATTTATGGTTTCGTTAAACATTAATAACCACGGCGAGTCGGAAAATATTCCAAAAATCAATTTCATCATTTTTATTTGTTAATTGGGCCGAAATTCTCAAATAAGCCCAATAACCAATTTTAGTCCAAAACACATTTTTAGTTATAACGTATATATATCGACGCGTTACTAAAAATCATTTTACTCGCTCAATAGGTCTGTTTGGTCAAAAAGTCAAAACTCCATATTTCTTCATGGGCTTCGGCCCAACAGTAAAACCATGGGCTTTTTCGCCCAAAAATTAGTTTGGCCCATTTTGTTAATACTTGGTACTTATTAGATATTTCTAGTTACCAAATAAACTTTATACTTATCAAATAAGCTCTAATAAATAAGCTACTTAGTCAAATAATTCAAGTTGACTATTTTATGGTCTATTCGACCCATAATACTTGTGGTAACTTATTTTCACCTTTTCACTAGTTATTTTCAATAACTTAAGGCTTATTTTCAATCCATTCCAAATAAACACTCAATTATATTTTTCCACCATTTCACCACTTGAGCCAAAATTTTATGTTTTTCAAAACCCCAATAATCTTTTATTTATTTACATGGCCGAACCATATATATCTCTTAAAAATCAATATAGTGCTTAAATTAGTGTAAAAACCATAACTAATGTTTGTATTATCAAACTAGCACCATATGTAACAAGATTTACCACACAAGCAAGAAATCTACAAACTAACTCATAATCATTCAAAAATGTCGAGCGCTATGCATTAATGATCAAACCCTAGCTTTTTCCATATTATCAAAACATACACATTTAACACTTTTAAACATCATTATACACCAAATGAACAAGAGATTAACAAATTTAGAAAAGTTTTATGACTCCTTACAATCTTTTGATGTTTAACGTGGGATAGGAAGAACAAGAACACCCAAAGCTTCACCAAATTTACCCAAACCAAGCTCCAAATTTCCCAAAAACCTTAATTACACACTTGATGATCTTGAACTTTTAGAGAAAAATTTTGGATGATGATGAATGTGTGTGAAATGTGGAGTATGATATGGTGGTTATGGTGTGAATGAGAGTTCTAATCTAGGAAGCATTTAAGGATAGAATGTGGAAATCTAAATGTTGTCACTAAATTTTTAGTAAAACTAGATTACATTGAGATAATATGATTCTTTTGGCATTTTGTGGTGGAGTAACCACTAAGGGCAGGTTATGGCTTATTTTGGGGAGGGTAGGTTTTATTTTTGCTCCGCGTTGGTGTATCGTGTGTCGGTTTGAGTTTAAATGTTACCGTAAAGTCCCGGTTTGACGTTTTTGGACACGATTACGTAAAATAAAGTTTTTAACCACGTTTTTGTCAGAAATATAATAAAATGTCATTACTGACTCAAAAACATATTTATTTGACTATTACCATATGTACTGTGCTGTCGGTACGCGCGTGTGGTTGTTTTTCAGAAAAATGCGTGAAAGCTCTCAGTTAATTACGAGACTTGTCAGTAACTATCAGAAATGTGATAATTTAACTTTACTGACAAAAATATACTTTTTCTGTAGTGGCTGTAAGCTACAGTATGCTAAACGGCTCCCAAAAATGCTCAAAAATACTCAGAAACATGCAAATACGCATAGAAATGCTTAGCTTAAAAATAATTAATTCTCATATAATATTAATTAACAACGTGAAAATTACCATTTGTCGCAGCTTTTAGTTTTTCAAGATCATCACGATCATTATTTGGGTAACACAGGGCACCAAATACATGAAAGTAATTTATGTTCGGTTTACGGTTGTGAACAAGCTCATATAGAGTTTTGTGATGCCTTTTGGTGATCATAGAACGGTTTTGTGTGTAGCAAGCAGTGGAGACAGCTTCAGCCCATAGGTAATCAGGTAATTGAGCGTTGATTAACATCGTCCTTGCAGCTTCCACTAACGTCCTGTTGCGTCTTTCGACAACCCCATTCTGTTCTGGACTTCTGGCAATAGATGTTTGGTGTTCAATTCCTACTTTCTCAAAATACTCACGAAGAGTTTGATTCTTGAATTCAGTTCCGTTATCTGTTTTGACTTTTCTGACAGTATTGCGAAGCTGAACTTGAATTTTAGTGAGAAAGGTGATGATCATAGAAGGAGCTTGATCTTTGGTTCGTAGAAAGTAGACCCAAGTCCATCTGGAAAAATCATCGACAATTACCAATATATAGCGTTTCCCGTTGATTGTTTGAACACGCATCAGGCAACACAAATCCATATGGAGAAGTTGAAGAACATGATCAGTACTGTGTTCGTCTTTAGAAGGAAAATGAGCACGAGTACTTTTCCCTTGTTCACATGCTGGACATAGGTGATCTTTTGCATACCGAAACCTTGGAAGACCGTCGACTAGTTTATGATGAGCAAGTTCTGTCATGGCTTGAAATTCAAATGAGACAGTCGTTTGTGCCATAACCAGGATTTTGTTGAATGTGCTTTGGAGAGTAAACATATGGGAGAAGAAGCGGTCATTTCAGACATAGAAATGGTGTAGAGACTAGTTCCGCGTTTGCCCATCATGAGATCGTTTCCTTGTAAATCACCAACGAACCAAGTTTTTTCCCTAAATGTAACTTCTAAATCACCATCACAAAATTGCCTTACTGAGAAAAGGTTGTGTCCAAGGCCTTCGACATAATATACACGGCTAATCTCAATGTTTCCATTGACATAGTCTCCATACCCCATTATAGCAGCGAAGTGATCATTCCCTAATCTGATAGTGCCTATGAACTTTGTAACAAAGTTTACTAAAAGTTTGAGGTTTCCTGTCATATGTCGGGAACAGCTGCTATCAACAATCTAAAGAACAATTTGAATCACCTGCATCACATGAAGACAACGCATATGGAGAGATGGTAACGGTGGAACCCGTTGGGTTAGTAGCACAGTTATTAAACACTTTAGGTAGCCAAGTAAAACTAGGTTTCCTTTGTAGCCAATGTTGCCATGTCCAACTAGTTTCAGCTTTCTTCTTAGTGAATGCACTAGGTGATTGGATTGTCTTAGGAGTTTCATTTGCAACTACGGTTTTGTCTACAGCATTCCTAGAAACTACACTTGGTGCTTTTCCTAATATAGACTTAGAAACAGTAGTTGGCCTAGAGGAAATGCCATATGTATGTTTCTTATTACGAGACAAAAGAGATTTTGCAACACACTTTTTATGATCACCAGATAACATGCTTTGACGGTAAAACACACAAGAAGCATCAACATTCAAATCATTCAAAACATTCAAGGTCTTAGCATTTGTTACATCATGATTAGAATTACAAGTTTTTGAATTCGATTCTACATCAGACGCAACATGCATTTTATTCAGACTCCTAAGGTGAACTTCTACTTCTTGGTCTTTAGGTGTTCCACTCCTACGTTGCCAAATACTAGTCTTCTTTTTGCTCTTAAGCTTGGATCGGCTAACACTAGAAGGGGTGACTATTCCTGTAGAAGTGGAAGCATTCAAGTTAGTGGTCTGAGATGATGTCTGCCAAGGTGTGGTGTCCATTTTATACAATCCTGGTGCAATCACATTCGTGTGAATAAACTTCCCTTTTTCAAGTAATTTTATTTTCTTTTTTAGTTCAATGATGATGTGATTCTTTTGTTGGATTTTTAGTCAAGTTCTCGATTTAAATGAACAGTGTCATTCCTATTTTGACAAACTTCATCAATGTCCTTTTCATATTCAAAAATTTGACGTTTTAAAACAGCATTTTTATTTTCAAGAATCTGAACTTTGGAAGCGTGACTGTTTTGAAAGGACATTGTTTCGTTTTGACTTTGCAACTTTAATTCAAAATCTAGACTTTGAGTCTTACGCCATTGCAACTTTTGATTGAGTTGAAGAATCTCTTTTGAAAGTTTGTTTTATACATCATCATTGAGTTTAACAGTTCTCTCATTTTCTCTTTTTAACTTCAGAATTTCATGTCTCAATTTTTCAGTATCAGCAGAGTGATCATCAACAATCATAGCATTGCAAGACACATAAATGGAATTCATGAACACAAAGATAATATCAGAACATAGAACATCTTCCAAGAGTCGATTTGCTTCTTTTCGTAAAACTTTGTTTCGACGTTTTTGGTTTAACATCGCTTTTTAAGTTGCATTGAAAGTGTTCATCATGGATGTTACCTCTTATTGAAGTTCATGTTCCCAGTGTGTAGCGCAAAGACGCAAGTGTTGAACATATGGTAAAAATTGTTTTTTCAAGATTTCTCTATTTGCTTTTTCATAGGAAGAAAGAAAAGTAGAAACTGTGATCTCAGAATTACGTTCAATTGCTTGTTCTAAAAAAATTATGTCTTCCATAAACGTATTAAAATATCTAAGTACAAGACATTGTTTTGGTAATGGTGTAATTACACCCGAATTTGGTAAAGGGCCATTTACTTGTACCACTGGTTTAACAGGACCAACCTCAGAAGAAGATTCATTAAGTTGCATTACAAACTATGATTGTTCTGTTTTATCTTGTTGAGGAATGAAGGTGTCAGTGATATGAGGTATTCTTGAATAATCAAATGGTTTATTAAACTTGACATTGCTCATTTTTTATCGACTCTCTTCTTCCTGTTCCTGTTCTTCTTCACAGTTATGTACAACAACACGTATAATAGATTCATCAAAGAGATGGTCTCCACTATACAACTTTGGATTTTCCTTGAGTGCTTTATGTAGAAAACGTGGTTTGTCATCCCCAATAGCAAAGCCATAACCTTGGGGATTTTGCTTAAGAGTAAACTTTTGAATTGTAGTTACAGACTCACCAGTTTTATACATAACTTTTTAAAACTCTTTTAATTTACATTCCAACTCTACGATTTCCTCAAGATAAGAATCAATCCGTTTCCTTGACACTTGTTTATGTTCAGAAAAATTAGTTTGACAAGTTGACAACTCTGTTTTTGTTTTTGAAAATTCAAAATTTAGGTATTCAACCTGTTGTTTGAAATCTAATCTTTCTTATTCCATTTGAGAAATCAAGTTATTTTTTGAAACAGTTAATTCTCGTATCTGATGTTCTAACTCTTGTTCTTTAACATAAGATTTTTGGAATGCAACTTTAAAACTTTTTTCGCGTTTTTCTCTTGTTTCATAATTTGTAAGTTGTATTTTATAGCACTCAAGATCCTTAGTCAATAATGCAACTTTAGCTTTTAAGTTTCTATTGATCTCATTGCATTTATCAATCTGGGATTTTTGTGAGTCCAACTGGGTTTGGGTGGTTAATAGCAAGGTCATGAGTTATGGATCTGGACCAAGCGAAAGATCATTTTGTTCAAATTGATCATTGTTATCATCATCAATTGGATCATCAAATGTAACAACTATGTTAATTTGATCATCATCAAATGTAACCACTGTGTTCATTTGCTCATCTTGTTGAGGAGATAATAATGAAGCATTTTGAACAACTTGCTCCTCAGCTGATGTAGATGCAGATGGTGATACAATTTCATGTATGAGACATGTTGAATCAGGTACCTGAGACAGACCGTCAATATCATATACTGGGCCTGTTTCACTCATGTGCAATTCTTGCATGTTGGCCATCAACATCACGGCTGCATTAGCTTCCAAGTCTTCCATATCATCATCAGAGTATGCATTAGCCATGAAGATGTTCTCCTTTTCAGTAAGAGTGCCCCCCGATTCATCCTTAGGAGCAAGAAGTAGTGCTTGCTTGTGATACTCACTGCCTCTTGTTCTTGGTTTAGGGCATGCACTAGCCAAATGACCTTTTCCATTGCAGTTGTAACATCTAACCATTGTATTTCCAATCCTAGTATTCCCGGTTTCAACAATCTCAGCCCTTCTCTGTGGAGCACCAGCATTGTTCCTACTGCCAAATGCTGCATTAAACCTTTGTCCTGTTCCTGAGTTTCCCAAGTAACCTCCCGACCCATTTCTTCCAAAAGCTCGATTCTGAATCTCAACTCTTCCATCTTGGACAACAGCTTGATTTTGAGTGTTGGATGAAGTACGAAGATGATTGTTCGATTTGGTTGGAGAACTTGCTGAAAGCTCGAGCAATTAATGCAAATCCTTCATTCAATGAATTGAATGCATCATCTTCATCACTGTTGGCATTTGAGTAAAACATGGTATCCGTGTTGTCATAAGGAACAAGTTGATTGTCAGTTGATTGCGATGTTGAGTCATATGGAATGAGTTGATTCGATGAGGTTTGTTGAGGATAAGCAAAGTGATGTTGTTGTTGGACAAAAGCCTGGTTTTACTGTGGAGCAAAATGTGATTTGTAGGTCCACACGAGTTATGGATCTAAGTAGCCTGTGTTACTTAATAGACAACTTGAATAAATCCAAATTGATCTATGTGAGAAACTCTTAACTATTTCTTGATTGTTAATGCGGAATCTTAATAATAACAATGAAGAACACAATTAACTAACTTCGTAATTCAATTAATCTTTTAATCGTCTAACTTACACGTACGTAAACATAATGCCTTAGGGTTCCTTTTATACTCTAGGAAAACCCTGGATACAAAACGTGTGAAAGGATAAACGTATCTTCTAATAAGATAACTAATTCATCCGTATCCTTTCCTAACTTATAGCTAACTAATTCTGCTATAAAACATAAACAGAATTAACTATTACATCTGACCAGACTTAACTATATAACTATGTCTACCAGACTTAACATTAATACTAGCAGACTTAACTATGACAAACTAACATAAACAGACTTAATAAGTATACCAGCAAATTTAAGTCTGTTCTTCTAATAATTCCCAACAATCCTCCCCTAACTTGATCTTCATGCTCCATGAACATCAAGTTTCTTCATTAATAAGCTTCCTGAGGATGTTGGACTCTAGCTCTTGGAATTATCTTGAACTTCAACTCTTTAAATCATCATATTTGAACTCTGCAACATCTTGTACCATCTGATCTTCAAACCATCTTATCTTTTCAGCAACAATGACATTTTGTACATCAAGTCATAAAGTTTCATACTATTCTCATCACTTCCAGGTGTGTTAACTCCTGTGAGAGGTGAATCATTGAAAATCAAAGGATTTGATGTCTCTTTACCAGATGACCATTAACTCTGGAGTAGCCAATGTTTTGGTGTAAAACCATGGTACATTGATAACCATTTCAACTCTTTGTACATGAAACATGGTGAGTTGAAATACCATATGATTTTTAGCAAATCATCAGCTATCAACGGATTTGTTTTGTCTTTACCAAAAGCCGTTTACTTTTGGACTAGCCAATTCTTTGGTGGAATGCAGACCTCACCTTGGTGAATTGATAACCAGTTATGGATTTCCACAGCCTTTACCACAAGCCATACTCTTGTGGGCTAGCCAACTCTTCACTATCACAGATATGGTGAGTTGATTACCATACAATTTTTGGCAAATTGTCAGCCATAAACGGATTTGAGGTATCTTTACCAGAGCCGTGTGCTCATGGATTAGCCAGTCCTTATGTAGATTAGACATGGTGGGCTGATGACCATTTGTTGTATCAGTGCAAAGCACCTTCACCAAGTAGGAAGTCCCATTAATCCCACTTATCAACTTGGAAAATTCTTTCAAACACCCCAAATTGCTTCCTTTTGGGACTGTGTTTCAATTAACTCCAATAGCTGATCATATACCTCATCCTTTTTATCTGCTAGCAGCTTCTTCGCTAACATCTCCTTGCATACTCTAGGATGTAGTGGGTATTCAACCTCTGCTAGCATATATATATGAGCACTCTGCAAAGTCAGACAATGTACTTGACAATTATCAAAATACCTCCGTCTTACTATGTCTTGTTGATAAGGTAGCTTCCAAATCTTGTCAGTTCTGGATGGTGGATCAAACATAGTCTTCAAGTCCCCCCAAAGAACCCTTTCAAACTATTCTTCAGGTCTGTTATCCCCATATTTGATCATCATCAGCTTATACAACTCCTTTAGATCATCTCTGCTCAAATCATTTAATAAATCTAGAAAGTTCACATAAACAACCTCTGTATAATCTTCTCTGATTATCTGATAAGCTGCTTTCTTACCAGTTTTGATGATCTTCCAACTGACAATCTTAGCAGGTTGTGCTAAGCTTTCTGGAATTGATCCCATAGTAAATTCCTTAGAATAGGGTTCTTCTTCTTCATCTTCCATATCCTCCTTAGAAATTGATTTACCCTTCCTAGCTATGCTTTTTCTCCTTGTCCACCTCAGAATGGGTTTCTCAACTTCTACTTCTTTCTTTTCAATACCAGATACTTTCTCAGCCTCAAATGCCGTTTCAACCTCAGACACCTTTTGTCTTTTGAAGATTCTTCTGATTGAGTCCTCATAGTCAACAGGCTTGTAATTGTGATCCCTTTCATAAGCCCTGAGGTACATACCTTCAATCTCTTCATAGGACTTTCCTCTCATACTCTCAAAGGTGGAATGCATCATATTCTTTAAGTAGATCTTCATGTCAGACATCTTTTGCTGCTTTGTGAGTTTCTTTGTGGTACTGGTAGTATCTTTTCTTTTATGAGTCTGTCTGATTTTTTCCATGAAATCCCCAAGTGTCTATGAATCCCTTCTTGCATTGATGAAGTTTGCAAGTTTTTTTGCTTTTTCCTCAGTTGTCAGTCCCTCAATAGCTTTTAGCTCTTCCAATTTAGCTATTAACTCATCATCACCTTCAATCATTGACATGAGTGGATCATCTTGAGACTCCTCTTGCAACTTCTTTGCCAACAATTCATCTTGTCTTTTTATTTCTTCAAGTCTTGCCATTTTTGCTTTTTCTTCAGCCTGAATCCTTGCAATCTCAGCCATGGTTGCTTCTTCTTCTCTTTGTTGTTTCTTTGATTTCTTTGGCTGAGGATTTTCTACAAGAATCTGCTTTCCTTCCCTTTGAATACTAGCAAACTTAACTTGGTCAGCAGACTTAACAAGATCAGACTTATCACTAGCGGATTTAACTACTTCTTCACCAGAATTAGTTTCATCAATCACCAACTTCCTTCTTGGTCTTCTCTTCTTTTGAATTTTACTAAGAGTTGTGGCTAGTGTTTATGCTGCTTCCAAACCCTCTGGACTTATGTCAGAATCTCCAGTTGGTTTTGCTTGAGCAGGAGTCTGAAAACCTTGTTCTTCATCCAAATTAGTCTGAAAACGTTGTTCTTCATCCAAGTTCCTCCCCTGTTTGGAATAATTTTCATCTTCAGCCCCTTCATGATCACTAAATGAAACCCTTTTCACCTTCATAACCCTCTCCATCTTTTTGACTTTCCTGACCAAGGTCACAATAGCTTTACCCATTGTTTCATTTTCCTTCTCCAATTCAGAAATCCTTGTAACCAATGTAGGAACCAGCTGTAAGAGAGCTTCCACAGTCATTGGAGTTGATTCCTCCTCATGAGTTGGAGTTGGAACCTGGGTTTGATGTTGAGGTGAAGGTAGTGTGGGTGAAGGTGGTTGTTGTGCAGGTGAGGGTGTTTGTTGTTCAGCCTCCTCATGTGTTAGTGATGGTGGTGGTGTAGGTGATCTAGGTGCATCTTGAATTGGCTCCTCAGTTGTAGGTGATGGGGAGTGGGCAACTCTTCCAGTTGATGATGTACCTGCAATGTTAGTAGTAGCAGACAACATAGTAGGAAATAATGGTCTATGAGCCCCTTAAAAACCCCTTTTCATATTATTAAAAATTTTGTCCTTAAAGGCTATACACACATAGGTCTGCATTTTGTTTTCAGGTTCAAAGTCCAACACCATTTGAAGAAAACGTGGGTACATTAAAAACTTGTGCTTACTGTTTACTTTTGCCACCATGCCATCAAAAATTAATTTTGAAAAATTGAAAGTCTTTCCAAATGAAAGACAGACCAAAGCAGAAGCAATGTTGCTTCCAAATTGATCCCATCCACCACTCTTGGGACTTAGGCAGTGCAGCAAATGGTGAAGTAAAAACTTCCACTGTGGTGAAAAATGACTTTTCCAAAAGGTAAAACCACCATTAGTGGGGTACCCAATGTAACCCATACCCTCTAAAAGCATACTATTTGATAACATAGTTTCCCCAGAAGCATCATCTAGTTTAAGGCTACTTCTAATGGATGCCTCAGAGATAGAAAATTCATGGTTATCAATGGTTGCCCTTAAATTTAGAGTCCCATCAGCAAGAGTTTCGGAGGTAGCAGTCCCCCAAAACTGTTTGACTAGGGAATCATAGATAGTTGGATTATGTGTCAAGGCATACCTTATGTGAGAGCCTTTCAAAAGATCAACTATCTGGTGGAAACCTTCACTCTTGTTTGGTTTCTTCAAGAAGCCCACTTGGTTATGTTTATCACAGTATTTTAGTTGTGCCATAGATTATTGGTAAGTGCTGGTTGACTGTTGACTTAGGGTTTATGCTGGTTGGTAAAACAGAGTGATCTTGGTCGAGAATAAAGATCTTTAAAATTAGAAGTAAATAATGGATAAGAATGAAAAATGAATTATATTTTATCCATATATACCTCTTTTTCCCTAAAAATATCAACGGTATTATTTAAGTAGGAAAATCATTAAATGTACGACCAGACCTAACGGTAAAAAAGAATTAATGAGATTTTAACACTACCAGACTTAACGATGGTCAACCAGACTTAACCAACAATCCACCAGATTTAACAGAAATACCAGACAAACGTGAATAAGATTCACTAGCAAGGCTTCCAATCACCATCCATCCATGCTTTTCCTAGAAAAATTAGTCTAAAACCAAGAAAATACACATATTGCAAGTAGAACTAACACATACTAACTACCAAAATTAACTCTAAAACTACCAGATTTAACTTCTACCAGAATTAAAACTACTAAGTACTGGTTCTATGATACAAACTATACATTTAACCTCCCCTTAAATGTAACCTCCCCTTAAATGTAGCTATGGGTTTACCATTCCAATACTAACCACTAAATAATTGAACCTAGGTCCATCAAAAGATTTGGTCAATAGGTCAGCTACATTGAAATCTGTGTGTATCTTTTCCACCCTAATCAACTTCTTTTCAAAGCAATCCCTTATAAAGTGATGCCTTATTTCTATGTGTTTAGTTTTAGAGTGATACACTGGGTTCTTAACTATACAGATAATACTCTCATTATTAATGTGAATTATAGTATTCATGAAATTCAAACCATAATCTAGCATCTGATTCTGAATCCACAAGACTTGTCCACAGCAATTTGCAGCAGCTACATACTCAGCTTCAGTTGTTGATGTAGCCACAATGGTCTGCTTCTTGCATTGCCAAGAAATCAATCTTCTTCCAAGAAATTGACAACCACCAGTTGTGGATTTCCTATCAAGACTTGCTCCAGCATAGTCACTATCTGAATAGGCTTCCAGGTCAAATGATGACTCTCTAGGATACCAAAGACCCAAAGTGGGTTTGCCCTTTAGATACCTAAAGATCCTCTTCACAGCATGAAGATGTGAAGTCTTGGGAGTAACCTGAAAGCGAGAACAAGCACACACAGCATACATAATATCAGGCCTAGAGGCAGTTAGATACATAAGGGCACCTATCATGGAGCTGTATAGGTGCACATCCACATCATCAGCATCCTCATCTTTTGTTAATGGCACCTTGTTCTCCATGGGAGTGACTGCAGTCTTCACACTTGCAAGATCAAACTTCTTCAGAATCTCAGCAACATACTTGTCTTGAGAAATAAAGAGTCCATCTTCCTTTTACTTCACTTGCAGTCCAAAAAGAATGTGAGTTCACCCATTGAACTCATCTGAAATCTGCCTTTCATCAATGCCTCAAATTCTTCACACCAAGACCTTTTAGTGGAACCAAAAATGATATCATCTACATAGACTTGCACCAGAATGATATCTTTCTTGTCCCTTTTAATGAACAAGGTCTTGTTAATAACACCCCTCTTGTACCCATGCTCCTCTAGAAAGTTGGAGAGTGTAGCATACCAAGCTCTGGGAGCTTGATGTAATCCATACAAAGCTTTGATGACTTTGTACACCTTTTTGGGATGAGCAGGTGATGCGCGTGGTGTGTCGTTGCGGTTTAGCAGTTTTAATGCCTACTCAAGTTTTAAATTTATATTTAGCCGACTTATCAATAACACACACACTTAACGAACAGTGTACCCGGTCAGTATGAATATAATGGTAAGTAGAGTGTCGATCACTAAGAGTGGAACGTATTATCTCGTTATTCTAATCAGTATTTAATATCCTAACGCAAGGGGGTTTCAGCCTGAGAGACTGGCACGATTTGTTTGCAATTAAATAATAAAATAAACCAATAGGCACGAATCAGCAAGTAGCACACACGTACACAGATAAATACTCGAGACAATAAGAGGGCTGTCCTTATGATTAAGTAGATTGTCACTTGTTTTATTGATAGCTTTATATGAATTGTATGTAGTTAACCCTTTCTCGTTGGTCCTAATCTTATCGGCGAGTAAACCCTTAATGATTACTTATGTCTAAAAGTTATTCCTAAGTGATCAATTTAGTAATAACCGTGGGAGCCACATTATTTTCCGCAGTCAAATGCCCGCAAGCCACTAATAAACACAGAGGTTATCAATGCACTAATAAGTAGTAACCAAAGACATCAACATATAAACTTTAATTGATGGGAAAGCAAGTATTAAAGGGAGTGCAATCTTTCATTGTCACATTACACAAGCCACCAATCCTGATGAATTAAAGTTTGCTAACACAATAAAACAAAACTACTTAATGAATTAAACACATGCAGCACCTTCTTACAGCTCTTGTATCTTCGTTTGGTGTGTCTTGTGCTGCCTCCTTGACTGAATTCGTCCTAGGGTTCTGCTGGTTCGGTTTTATTCCTCTGGCAAAAAGCTCTTTTAATTCGTCTGGTCTTGGGGTATTTATAGTTTCTGTCTGAGGAAAGATGCGGCGCATCTAGTAAGTAGATGCGGCGCATTGACTTAACTTCGCGTGGGGTCCAAGATTATAATATTCAGGAATATTCGTACACCGCCAGAAGATGCAGCGTAACTCCATGATTAGATGCGGCGCATGTCCTCTTGTATCTTGGATCGTATCTGGTGATATCTTGATAGAGATGCGGCGCATGTCATGAGTGAGATGCGGCGCATCTGGAGCAGATTAGTCTTGATCTTCTTCATTTCAGTAGACTTTTCACTTTATGCATGTTTTGCTCCATAATTAGTCCAAAATTGTTAAGTTTCACCAAATGCTTGTTTTTACCTGAGAATTACAAAAGTAAACGATTAAGTATCAATCCTCATACATAATATAGTAAAACAAGTCAAATTAATAGGATAAATGATAGTAATAAAATGTACTTATTTGAGTTCATCAAATATCCCCCCACTTGAACTTTACTTGTCCCCAAGTAAACCTTAGAATTTCTCTTATGAAAATGTATCCTAAAAGATGTTAGGATTTATTTTTATATTTAAGCATGTATTCGTTTATTTCATAATCACACAACTAAACACTTTAACGAATTAGAAGTATAAATAAATAATTTGATAAAAGCAAATCTAATCATTTAACTGTCCAGTCGCGACGAATATTCTATCATAAGCTTGGCAAGTATACACATCTCCTCCACTAAAGCCAAGGAATAACAAGTCTAAAGCGGTAAAAAGGGTTTGTAGGCTTAAGGGTTAATTATTCTCTTCACTATCGATCTCAAATTCCAGAAAAGGCGACAAAATCACAAATACATGATCGAATCCACGAACACGATACTTGCAATTGCTCAAATCCTTAACTCGAATAGGCTAATGATAGGTCCAAACTTTACCAATAATAATATATCAAAAAGGGCGACAAAATCATAAATACATAGCCGAATCCACGACTACGATACTTAAGATTTCTCAAATCCCTAATCTCAATAAATCAAAGGTTTGGTTGGATAAAGAATAATATAGGGTATGGATAACATTTGGGATATAAATTGGTGTAAAATGAAAAATAAACAAAACAAATAAATTAAAATCCTAAGTGTGGTTAATCACTATCCCAACCATCCCATGAATAAGACTCATATCATCGAATAACTCACGCTTTAACACTTGAAACACACGCTTTAGGTAGACACGAATTATACTCAACAAGATCTTAATCAAAGAATAAACCTTAATTGGCGTTCCCATAACTGCCAATTCCCATTCAATCCATAAATATAGTACAACAAATAGTGGCCATATGAACCACTTACATAACTTTACATAAGTTGGTTGAAACAAACTTCCAACTTTTCTTTCTTTCTTTTTCTTTTCTTATTTTTTCGATTTTTTTTTTTTTTTTTTTTTTTTTTTTTTTTAAACATAGACATAGATGTGTAAAATTTCACCACATCACTATAATGATAATTCTGGATAATTTTTCCATACTTCTCATACTTCAAAAATAACGGTAATAGTGAAAGTAGTAAACACACGAAAAACAAACTCAAAGATATACAATATTTACTTTCACTCCAATTGCATTGTGCAATTTCCCGACCTAACCAAAGATAATGAATTACGCACGCGAACACAGGTAATGTAAGGAAACACACTTTGCCTATAGCAATTAACCAACCACGGATTCTAATCTACAGGGTAGGCTAAGGTGTAAGGGTGTAACGAAACATTTTAAACATAGGTGTAAGAAACGAAAGGAATGGCTCTAAGTGTTTTTCTAGGGTATCTTACTCTAAAAATGAGAGTAACAAAAGGGTTTATACGGGGGTTAACTAACCAGTGTAGTTAGCTAATAACACATAACATATAAAGGCTATTTGGGTGTAATCCTAGAATTTTACCAATTTAGACTAGTCATTCCAATTATATAAATAATACTCATTATGGTGGTCTCGAATAGTATACAAGCCAAGTTCTAAAGTTTACAAGTCACCGGCACACTCATAGATTTGTGAATTTTGAAAAAAAATCACAATTTTTGAAAATAACGTCATGTGTGCAGCTATGCAACTTAGATCTTAAACAAAAACATGCTAAAAATTTTTAAGTTTGATATATTAAGCACATTTTAAGCATAATTTTTGAAAAAGTTTAGGACAAGTAATTGTTAAGTGTTCTAATTCTCCAATCCCCCACTTAAGTTAAACAACGTCCTCGTTGTTTGTATAAAAGGTTAAAAACTAGAAAATAAAAGAATTAGAACAGAAAAACTCCCCTGAGATTTGCTCGGTATGATCCTCCATTAGTATAAGAGCAAAAATCATCTTTCTTGTGGATTAGAACGTTAAAGACTTCATACTTGATGTATCCACAGGAAATCCAGGAAACTATAATACCACCAACACTTTAAAACACACCTAAGATAAGAAAGGTTCAAACTTGCATAATACATTAGTAGTTAGATAAAAATAAAATATAAAAATTAAAACTGAAAATTATCAGGTCAGTCGATGCGCCGTATCTTATGGAAGAAGATACGCCGTATCGAGCCTGGAATTAATACGGATCAGAATAAAGATGCGCCGCATCCTTAACCAGGGATGCGCCGCATTAAAATAAACTGATAAATAGTTTTAAAGTTGAAAATAAAAATGCAGAAAAATTAAAATAAGATATGACCATTGCGGGAGATGCGTCGCGTCTCAGAATTGAGATGCGCCGTATCCTCATGCGGACCTGACTGACTCGACACAGAAAACAGAATAATAGAAATTCTCTGGGTTGTCTCCCGGTAAGCACTTGTCTTTATTCCAGAGTCTTCAAGTTAGACTCACGTTCAGCTCTTTATTTAGTTCTTGTCACGGTCCATCCTGCTTCCTTCATCCGAAAGATTTTCCCGTATACCTCTGCGACGTTTTCTTCCGTTCGACTTAATCTAATATAACTCTTTGTCTTCGCCGCAGTATACTCTTCATCAGGACCTAAAGAATATTTGATGATTTTAAATTTCTCAGTAATCATTGCGGGTGGCTCATTGTAAGGGATCCCAAGTAGTCGACACTTCCTTTTGGTGAATTCTTCTTCGTCCTTGTCAACAAACTTAAAATAAGGATCCTTAATCAAATAGTCGTCTAATTCCTCAATCAACGACTCATTATTATTATCATCTTGGATCGCCTCCCATTCTCTTTCCAAATCATATTGTAACCGTCGACTAAGCTTCGTGAAATCATCAAACTGTTTGTGCACCCATTCCCAGAAAGTAGTATCCGATGTTCCCTTAAGTCCTTTCAAGCGTTCAATTCTGCCCTTTTCTTGTAAAGCCTCCGATTTTTGTGGGCAGTCTTCAACATTATCGTACCATTCATAATCTTCAAAGGTTACATCGTTTCCAACCCGTTTCATCCCAATTATACTTCCCCCATTACAGGTTCCGTCATTTTTATAATCACAGGTCGGCCAAACACTACTTCCGTCCTTGAAAACGAAGGGTGTACAGGTGTGATTAATGTGCTCAAATTCCCATGGTTTATCCCAAACCCATGGTACTTGGTCATTCCATTCATAGTACCAGGTGTTTTTGAAATCATCATAAGTCTTAAATCCTGGTAGATCTCCAGTTAGCACATCATCGTCGACTCGAAGAAGGTAGTTAAATTCCTTGAACTGCTTGCACAAGGGTGTCTCATAATCGAACACATCAATGTCAATTCTGAAAAGTTCTTCAATGCCCTCATTGATTGTTGAATCATGAAGTGACGACCCATAATCGCTTTCTACTTCTTCGTCTTCTCCTCTCATCCAATATACCCATAATGCATCCTTAGTAGCTCGATCCATACTCTTATGGTTATTAAACTTACTAGCCAACCATTCTGAAAAATCAACATCGTTAGGATCGTGGTTAACGTCAAAGAAAGCCTTTCCAATCATATTCTTTTTTATCTCCATGAACTCGTTGAATTGCTTCTTAAAACTCCGAGTCAACCATGAAGTCATAATCTGCTTGACTTCATTTGCAGGGGCAAATTCCGGACTACCATATTTGAGTTCTAGCCAATCATTGAGGGAGAGGTCTATCAATCTTACCAATCTGCCATGAAATAGTAATTCCGCCAAAGCATAATTTCTGTCATTATCCAGATAATTCTCATTTAATCCCCAGTACTGCTCGGAATATGGCATGTAAGAGTTTTGGGTATTGCCTCCACCACAGCTTTCGTTGCTTGAATCCATGTATGCAAGATAGAATTTCCCATCATCTTCTTCGATAGTAGTCCAGTTCAATCCTTCGGCTTCAATGATAGGCCATAAGAGCGACAATTCTTCTCCAGTGTACCTCACAAATACATCATAAGAGAACACCTCTTTGTCAATGTTGCATAAACGCATGAATTCTTTAAAAGCAGCTTCAAGAGGAGTCTCCCAAGAGAATAAATCTGCATCGATCATGAGCACATTGAATGAATCTGAAAACAAGCATTCCTTAGCAAGATATCCGTTAACTGACATGTCTTCCATAGCAAAATCTGTCATCCAAGGTAAAATCATCAGTAGGATTTGTTCGCTAGAAGAGAAATTAATGAATATAGAAACGGATATATGAATACAAATAGCTGATATCTGCAGACGATGCGCCGTATCCAAAGAGTTGGATACGCCGTATCTTATAATCGTTAAAATTTAATTAGAATTTATCCAGAAAATAGATACGCCGCTTAGAATTTATGAATGCGCCGTATCGAATTAATTAATCAAAAATCGATATTTATTTAAAATTAAATACGTCGTATTAACGAAAGTTAATGCGCCGTATTTTCGTTACGCTTAAAAATACGAGATTTTTTGATTCAGAGGATACGCCGTATCGACAGAGATCGATACGTCGTATCTGTTTAATAATTCGCAAACTGTTTTTAATTAAAATAAAACATACGCCGTATCTGCAAAAGCAGATGCGTCGTATGGCGTTAACGTTTAGAAAAAAAAATTATCAAAAACAGATACGCCGTATCTGCTAAAACAGATGCGTCGTATTACTTTATCGCTTAGAAAAAAAAATTTCTTATTAAAAACAGATACGCCGTATCTTGGGGAAAAGATGCGTCGTATCGAATTAGTTAAACGCGTTGTATTTTATAAAAATTAAACGCAATACGCCGTATCTGAGAGATCAGATGCGCCGTATCATTTGATTTAGCACAGTACAATGATAGCAGAACAGAAAACACGAAAAATAAAAACAAATAAAAACACACAAACAAAAATAAACACACAAAAATAAAAGAAAACAATTAACACACAATACAACAAATATGCAAAATAATACAATGATGCAATTAATCTAATAAAAAGAAAAACCTAATTAAAATACTAATCAAATTAACAGATAATAACAATTCACTCCCCGGCAGCGGCGCCAAAAACTTGATGCGCGTGATGTGTCGTTGCGGTTTAGCAGTTTTAATGCCTACTCAAGTTTTAAATTTATATTTAGCCGACTTATCAATAACACACACACTTAACGAGCAGTGTACCCGGTCAGTATGAAGATAATGGTAAGTAGAGTGTCGATCACTAAGAGTGGAACGTATTATCTCGTTATTCTAATCAGTATTTTAATATCCTAACGCAAGGGGGTTTCAGCCTGAGAGACTGGCACGATTTGTTTGCAATTAAATAATAAAATAAACCAATAGGCACGAATCAGCAAGTAGCACACACGTACACAGATAAATACTCGAGACAATAAGAGGGCTGTCCTTATGATTAAGTAGATTGTCACTTGTTTTATTGATAGCTTTATATGAAGTGTATGTAGTTAACCCTTTCTCGTTGGTCCTATTCTTATCGGCGAGTAAACCCTTAATGATTACTTATGTCTAAAAGTTATTCCTAAGTGATCAATTTAGTAATAACCGTGGGAGCCACATTATTTTCCGCAGTCAAATGCCCGCAAGCCACTAATAAACACAGAGGTTATCAATGCACTAATAAGTAGTAACCAAAGACATCAACATATAAACTTTAATTGATGGGAAAGCAAGTATTAAAGGGAGTGCAATCTTTCGTTGTCACATTACACAAGCCACCAATCCTGATGAATTAAAGTTTGCTAACACAATAAAACAAAACTACTTAATGAATTAAACACATGCAGCACCTTCTTACATCTCTTGTATCTTCGTTTGGTGTGTCTTGTGCTGCCTCCTTGACTGAATTCGTCCTAGGGTTCTGCTGGTTCGGTTTTATTCCTCTGGCAAAAAGCTCTTTTAATTCGTCTGGTCTTGGGGTATTTATAGTTTCTGTCTGAGGAAAGATGCGGCGCATCTAGTAAGTAGATGCGGCGCATTGACTTAACTTCGCGTGGGGTCCAAGATTATAATATTCAGGAATATTCGTACACCGCCAGAAGATGCGGCGTAACTCCATGATTAGATGCGGCGCATGTCCTCTTGTATCTTGGATCGTATCTGGTGATATCTTGATAGAGATGCGGCGCATGTCATGAGTGAGATGCGGCGCATCTGGAGCAGATTAGTCTTGATCTTCTTCATTTCAGTAGACTTTTCACTTTATGCATGTTTTGCTCCATAATTAGTCCAAAATTGCTAAGTTTCACCAAATGCTTGTTTTTACCTGAGAATTACAAAAGTAAACGATTAAGTATCAATCCTCATACATAATATAGTAAAACAAGTCAAATTAATAGGATAAATGATAGTAATAAAATGTACTTATTTGAGTTCATCAGCAGGATCAACAAAACTAGGAGGCTGGTGAACATACACCTCTTCTTCTATAGTGCCATATAGAAATGCACTCTTGACATCCATTTGATAAACTATGAATCCCATGTAGGATGCAAAGGCCAAAAATAACCTGATAGCTTCAATCCTAGCTACAGGTGCAAAAACATCATCATAGTCTATCCCCTCCTCTTGTTTGTATCCTTGGGCCACCAATCTTGCCTTATTTCTGACTACAACTCCTCTTTCATCCTTTTTTTTTCTGAAGACCCACTTTGTGCCAATGACTTTTGCCCCATTTGGTAGATCTACCAAAACCCATACTTTTTGCAACTTAAACTGCAACAACTCTTCCTGCATTGCTTCTACCCAGCTCTCATCTTCTAATGCTTCAGAAACCTTGGTAGGTTCCTTTTGAGAAAGGAAACAATCAAACAGACAATGTTGTTGATCTTTGTGGTTGATCCTTTGCTGCTTCTTTACAAAACTTAAAAGTGCATGAGCTTCTGACTATTTTTGCACTTTGCTTCTTGTCTGCACTACTGACTTAGGATCACCAAGTATTTGACTTTTAGGATGAATATTATGAATCCTTAGTGTAGGAGTTGGACTTACATCCACCTCTGTGGGTAAGCTATTGAAATCAATAACCACTCCTTCATTATCATAAGAAGCCTCATCAAAGATCCTTTCACTTGGCTGATCAAAGATTTCAATCTCTGGCATTTCAGAATCATCAAAAATATCATCTTGAGTAGGATTAGGCTCAGCAGAATTAACAAAACCACTACCAGACTTAAGTGAGGAAGTACTGGTAGCCTTCTTCCCAAGATGCTTGTCAGCCAATGCATTCAATTCAGCTCTGAAAGATGGAATATCTTCTGAAACTTGTGTAGGAGAAGCCTCTTTTACTTGTTCTTGAGGCTTGGTAACAGTCTCCTTCTTCTTTGAAGTTGTAGAAGATATCTTTGTGCCACCATGAGTTGTATCAATCTTAACTGCAGTTGTAGGAACTACAATGAGTTCCTCAAGCTCCTCTTCTTGCTCAGAAACATTTGCATCAAAATCAACTTGAGTACCTGCATGGTTAGCTTCTTCTTTGGAACCTGCATGGGGGTTAGCTTGATTCTCCATAGAAACAGGAATATAATTCATAGAATCAGTTAGATAGTCAATATCAAACATCCATCTATAACCTATTCCTTTTACATTAGGTTTCTCCTCAAGAAAATCAACATGGAGAGTCTCTACTACCCTTTTTGTCACTAAGTTGTATACCCTAAAGGCCTTACTACTTAGTGAATATCCTACTAAGAACCCCTCATCAGATTTTCCTTCAAACTTGCCAAGCACACTAAGAGTATCTAGAATGGTAACATGGCACCCAAAAGGTCTTATGTAACTAATAATTGGTTTATGGCCAAATAAAAGCTCATAAGGAGTTTTGTTCTGAGGTTTGGTCACTCTTACCCTATTAAAGATGTAGCAAGCAGTCAGCCTAAAAAGTGGTTGGTAAGAGTGAGTCTGCTAGCATGGTCCTAGCTGCCTCAATGAGGGTCCTGTTCATTCTCTCAGCAACTCCATTTTGTTGTGGAGTTCTAGCACTACTATACTCTTGTTTTATTCCCTTGTTACCACAAAATTCAAGCATCGCTCCTATTCTTAAACTCAGTGCCATTATCGGATCTAATGATCTTAACCTTATGATTAAGCTGGTTTTCTATCTGCTTAATGAACCTTTGAATTAAATCAGTGGTTTCATTCTTCTTAGACATAAAGAATACCCAACAAAACCTAGTGCAATCATCAGTAATGACAAGGAAATAGCTAGCATGATTTATACTTTGCACAGAAGTAGGGCCAAAAAGATCCATATGCAAGGTGTGTAAAGGCTTAGTGATAAACCTATCTAATTTAGCCTTACATGAAGCCCTATGTTGTTTACCTTTATGACATGCAACACATGTATGGTCATTCTTGAAAATCTTGGAAGTTAAGCCTCTAACTAGGTTATTCTTCAGAAGTTTGTTCATATTCTTAAAGTTGATATGACCAAGCCTTCTGTGCCACAATTTAGATTCATCAATAGTGGCTTTTGCAATCAAACAGGCAAAACCTTTTGCAGGTTTAGGTGTTTTCATATCAAAGTTGTACATATTGTGTTGTCTTGGGACTTTTAGAAGTATCTGACTTTCATCAGGCATCTTAAAGTCAGAAGTCAACACAAAACATTCAGTTTCAGTAAAAAGCACCTTATGCTGCTTATCACAAATTTATGATATTGAGAAAAGATTAAATTGCCCAAGTTCTTTCACAAAAGACACATTATCAAATTCTAAATTACCCACAACTATTCTACCTTTACCAGTAATGTAGCCTTTGCTACCTCCAAAAGTAACAGAACATCCTTTGAATTCTTCAAAATCCTTCAGGTGATCCTTGTTACCAGACATGTGCCTAGAGCACCCACTATCAAATATGCCTCTATCTCCCATGTTCTTGAGTGGATGATCCTGCACATAAAGAAGAGAAATTAGTTTCTCTTAAGGACCCAGGCCTCTGCAGGCTTGGGTCTGCCTTGTGGATCAACATATTTGAAAGTCTTGTATGAATGTGATCCACTGTTGCTTTGGGATTTATAGGTGAGTTCATTCTTAAATGGATCCCAAGACCAACATGTTGAGGCCTTAACAGCAGACCCCCCCCCCATGTCCCTTAACAATGGGTCTACTCACAGGTGAATTTGATTTAGCAAAATGGTTTCTTTGATTATTTCTGTTCACCTGTGGTCTATTGATGACTGGTTGTCTGGGCCTAACTTGATTAACATACCCTCAATTAACTTTGGGCTTAACAGAATTAACATTTGGCCCAACAGAATTAATATTTGGCCTAACAGAATTAAAATTTGGCCTAACAGTATTAAACATTAGCTCTAACAAAATTAACATTTGATCTATCAGAATTAAATTGTACTGGTCTGGAAACAAACTTATTAGCATGATTAACTCTGTTTATATTATTCCATACTGGTTTAGCCATCACATTGCCAGTATTAACACTTCTCTGTTTCTTAAGCTCAGCCTCTCTAGCCATTCTTTTTTCATGAAAATCATAATCTCTGATTAAATGACTAAGGCTACCGCATATAAAACACCTTTTTAGAGAAAAAGAGGAACCTTTCCCTAGTTCTCTTTTCATTCTATCAGACTTGGGTGACTCTTGCCTTTTAACAGGTTGCCTAGGAGTTTTTATGTGTGAGACACAACTAGATTCAACTGTCTTAGGTTTTGGTTCAGACACAACTGGTTCACTAATCTGAACTGGTTTAGACTTAGGAACCTCTTTTGGTTCACTTTCAGGTTCTGATTCAGAGTGCTCAGAGATATTTCCAATGGATCCTGCACTGTCATTAGATTGACAGGTAGAATATTCACTTGATTTATCATCTGAGACACTTGTTTCAGTCATTTGAGGTCCCTTTTTACCATAAACAAACAAAGAATCATCAAGCTCCTCCTTTTGTTGAGGAGTGTAATCTCCATTTAATGGAGGTGGAACCCCTTTAAAATCATTAGTTTTTATGAATCTATTGTATACAGGTTTACCAACAAAGTCATCATCTCTAGAAGTGAACACAGTTCTTTCCATTTCTTCCTCATAGTTCAAAATCTCACTATCTGATTTTATATCGTATCCTAACCCAATTTTGCAAGTAGAACTCATACCAGACTCTATTAACCTATGCAGATTTTTAGAAGAACTTTTCCATGAGTCTATTCTTTTCTGCAATTCTTCCCTATCTTTTACAGCTTTCATGCCAATTCTCCTATATCTTTTAAGCTTTTCATCTTTTTCATATATTTCATTAGCTTGAAAAGTAAGCTTTTCATTTAAGGCAGATTGCTGTTTTTGATAGGTGACTATTTGAGCTTCTAAGGTCTTAACAGCATTGGTATAGGCAAGTATTTGAGCTTCCTGGTCACCTATTTGTTTCATTTGTTCATCACACAATAATTTAAGACTGTTATATGATTTTATGCAAGTTTTGGAACACAAGGATACCTCAGAATTGGAGCCAATAGCCATGAATGCATGATTTGGCTCTAGTTCCTCATCTGTGTGTTCTCCCCAGTTGACTGCATTAGCTTCCAAAGTCAGCATGCTCATATGATTCTTCTCCAGCTTGTCTTCTTCTTGAGAGTCAGAATCCTTATTCTTTTTCCCATCAGCAGTCATCTTTGTTTTGCATTCCCTAGCAAAATGACCAGTATTGTGACACCTATAGCACTCAACAGTCTTCTTATTAAACCCAACTGGTGTCTTTCCATCAAATCTGATATTCCTCCCAGTCTGCTTGTAGAACTTCTTCACTCTAAGTGCAATCATTGCGATCTGCCACTTTATATCCATCTCTTCAAGGTCTACATCATTTATTTGTTCCAGATCCTCACCAATAAGGTCCTTCTCTTCTGACCTCTTAGCAAAGAGTGAGTAGACAACTTCATCAGCAAAACCAACAGGAACTTCTCTTTCTCTCATGTTGCTTGAAGAAGTTTCATAGCCACCAGAACTAAAGCCACCAGAATTAACCTTGCTAGTACTGCTCTTGCTTTGAGAAACAAAAGCAACATTAGCAGCACTTGAAGATGCCTTTGAAACACCTTTGATGTCATGTTCAAAGACCCTAAGGTTGTTGTACAAACCATCAATTGACAAAGTGTCAACATCATCTTTCATTCTCATGTTCATTGCCACATGTGACCATTCTTTTGGCAAAGATCTGAGAAACTTATGATTTGCATCTTCATTAGAAACAGCAGCACCATGAGCTTCTAATTATGAGAGGAGATGTTGAAACCTGTCATATCCCTTTTCCAACCCTTCAGAACTTGTCACAGTGAAAGCTTCAAATTCTTGTTTGAGAACAGCCTTCTGCATCTTCTTTGAATTTGCATTCCCTCCAAATCTGGTTCTGATAGCTTCCCAAATTTCCTTAGCATCGTCCATTCCATGGAATCTTCTTAAGTGCTCCTTGGGAAGTGCCATCAGTAAGATGGTTTTAGCCTTTCTCTCCTTCTCTACAGCATGAATCTCTGCAGCAGAGACTGGTGGAAGCACCCTGACAACACCATCCTTTCCAACCGAGACCCTCTTCTTGGAGTTTCCATTCTGAATTACCTTCCATACCTCATTATCAATGTACTCTAGGTAATGCTCCATCTCCATAGCCCATATATCATACTCCTCCTTTTTCAAAAGTGGGAGTTTGATGTTTGAGATAGTGGTTGTAGCAGGGATGCTTTGTTGTTGTTGTTGAGGTGTATTTGTTTCTGATGCAGAATCTTCATGATTTGAAACATCATCATCACTGAGATGGTTTGAGTAATCATCACCAGCCTTAACAGACATTGTGTAGGGTTTGTGAGTGAATGTGTGTTTGTAGTTTTTGTGTCTTCTTACTCAGAGTCCCTCTATAGGCTCTGATACCACTTGTAGGCCCACACGAGTTATGGATCTAAGTAGCCTGTGTTACTTAATAGACAACTTGAATAAATCCAAATTGATCTATGTGAGAAACTTTTAACTATTTGTTGATTGTTAATGCGGAATCTTAACAATAACAATGAAGAACACAATTAACTAACTTCGTAATTCTATTAATCTTTTAATCGTCTAACTTACACGTACGTAAACATAATGCCTTAGGGTTCCTTTTATACTCTAAGGAAAACCCTAGATACAAAACGTGTGTAAGGATAAACATATCTTCTAATAAGATAACTAATTCATCCGTATCCTTTCCTAACTTATAGCTAACTAATTCTGCTATAAAACATAAACAGAATTAACTATTACATCTTACCAGACTTAACTATATAACTATGTCTACCAAACTTAACATTAATATTGGCAGACTTAACTATGACAAACTAACATAAACAGACTTAATAAGTATACCATTAGATTTAAGTCTGTTCTTCTAATAATTCCCAACAAGATTGAGCTATCAGTGCCAATGAGTTTGGATTTGTTGACAGTGAATAACTACCACATAAAGCTCGATCTTTATCAACTTCTGACTGATGATGTTTCAAGTAATCATACAATAACCCATAAGATGCGTTGTGTAGATTTTATGCTTGCCGAACAAAGGTGACATATGAGGAACTTGTGTTGACTGCAATCCTGGGTAAAACTATATTATGTCTGTCCAAGTCATTTATGATGTTGGTGAACCGATGGTAATAAGACTCTAGTGATTCTCCTACTTCAATCATGAACATTGTGTATTCGAGATAGAGTTTTGATTCCATATCTTCTTGGTTCAATTCACTGCCTTCCATTAGAAGATGAACGTGCTCCCACATGTCCTAGGCAGTTTTCTGAGCGTCAATACTTTTGAAGATTGGATTAGGAATTCCCTGAAGAATGTAAGTCATTGCAAGTTCATTGGCTTCTTGATGAAGTATTTGTTCTGCTATAAGCTGAGCATCAGGAATAGGGGTCACAGTTGCTTCTCTTGGAGGAATAGCATTTGGATCTCCAGGAACCGTTGTAGTTGGCACTTGGAATGGTGCTTCAATGATATCCTTTTTCATGTATTTGCCATGCGGTTTCTTGAGTTTGATGAACCGTAAGAATCGACTTGCCCATTAAACATAGTTTCCCGGAGTGAGCATAGGGGGTGTATCTAATGATCCAGTCTCGTGTCTTGATTGTTGACTACTTATGGCTTCAGACATCTTATTAAACCAGTGTGGTTGTTTTGCTGGAAGTGGGTAGGATTGCATTGGTTGTTTTTTATATGGTTGTTGTTGAGGGATTTGTTATAATGCCCTAGAATTCGGATTAACTTTTTAATTATCTACTTTAATTATACCATAAGTTAAATAAATAAATAGTAATATAAATGTAATATTGGGCCAATTGGTTAAAAAAATGTTTTGGGCTTAGTTTTTTTTATTTAAATCCATACACCATAAGCCCAACTAGAATTTGATAGATCCATTAAAAATAAAATCGGTTTCTTCCCCCCTCCCATAAAAGAAATACAGGGAGAAAAAAAAAAGAAAAAAACTCTAGCCTCCATAATTGTTTGTCATGAAGAACTCCAGATGAAGATTTGTGGTAATCCCGCGAAGGTTTGGTATGATTAATCACCTATTTTCTTTAACATCTTTTGTTTTTAATTTTTTCATGTAACTATAATTGATGGATATGATTAGGGTTTATTAAAATCGCAGTAATTAAACATGTTTTATCATTAAAACATAATTAGGGATGTGTTAGAGGTTTTATCTTGCGTTGGTTAGGGTTAGGGTTTTGTTTGTGATGTTGTGCAGAAATTGGGTCAGATTGACGGATGTCTAAACTGATGATGCCAATGTGTTTTTGGGTGATTTTTGAGTCTAAACATAAGTACTCTTTGTCTACTTTCTGGAAATGTAGGATTCATAGCAATTAGAGGTCGGTAAGTAAGCTTTTTGATTTTTTGAACAAAAGTTGTCAAATATGTGAATCTGAGTTTGAAAATCAGTCGATGTTTTTGAATTTTAGTTTTCCAACCACAAGGAGTAAGAGCCCTCTTTTTATAGGGGTGATATTTAAGTTATGTGTGACATCCTGGAATTTTTGTGAATTTTTCTGAAGTCTCAAAATGGGTTTGTTAAAGGAAAACTTTATGTGTGTATCTACAGTTAATCTTCTGGGTAGGTCTGGAAAGATGATTTTTGTAACAGTACTTGCACTTGCTAATAAAATATATGAAAATTTGTGAAGACGCTAGACTAATATAGGAATCACAAATAATTATTTCAAAATTTTTGGAGCTTAAATGATAGGCATGAAAAATAGTAAGAAACTGGTCTAGAATTGCTATATAAACTCTAATTTGGTAACTATAGGTCCTAAACCTAATTTTGAACATATGAACCCTAGTTTGGTCATTAATTGATTTGAATACAATCTAAACCCTATATTTAACTTATTATCATTGGTAAACCTAAATTTGATTTATTCAGAATCTTACCCTAAAGTTACTAAATTTGGAAACTTACTAATTATGGAAACTTGCTTGGAAAATTACTAATTCGGGAAACTCACTTAATTAGGAAAGTTACTAATTCGGGAAAGTTACTAAATATGGAAAGTTACTAAATTTGGAAAGTTGTTATAAATAGCAGGAAACCCTAATATGTCATTCTGAACAACAATAAGTACGGAATCAGTAATCATTGTAATACAGACTTAAATAACAAGACAATCATTAATTCGTGTAAATTCGCCGAAGAAGGAGTAACTTCCGATCCTTGTATTTTCTGATATGGTTTCATTTGCGGTTTGAGGTACAAATATTCTACCCTGTCTCAGTAAGGGTTTTGTTCTCATGTCTTCTCGATCCTTGACTTGATTCATTTGCTTTGATATGATTCCGTTGATATGATTCGTTAATATGATCCGCTTGATATTATCATTTGATATGATTCTGTTTGCTATCCTTTCTGTTATGATGATCTGTATATTATCTCATTGATCTGAGGTTCTGTTCTGTTGATATGTTCTGATTGATTATGCTATAGTAGCTCTGTTATGATTATAGATAGCTTTGCTTTGCTTTGCTTTGTTCTGTTATGTTGCCCGAGCTATTTTTGAACTAGCCATGGAGGTACCATGGCCATATCATTGAGGCACCAATGGTATGACACTTTCTGTGGAGGTGTGATTGATCCACGTCGTTCTCTTCTGTTCTGATATATATATATATATATATATATATATATATATATATATATATATATATATATATATATATATATATATATATATATATATGATTATTTCGCACATAGCCATTCTGTTATATGTGTGTATAGTCTCGTACTTGCATATATATTCTATTTTGCAGGGAGCGTATGGATGCATCCTAGGTATTTGTCTGTTTGGATAAGGTTTGACTTAGTGATTAGTAGTGCGTGCCATGCACCCCATTTCGCTTCTGGTACATTTGAGCTAGCTACTCCTTGTACAACTTATGATTTGACGGATATATGGATATGATATGATGTGATTATGTGACTAAGCATGTGGCATGCTTTCTGAGCTCGATGGGCATTTCTGTTCTGTTATATGATTATTATCCTCTGTTTGATTCCTTTGACTTCATTATGATCTCCTTATGTTTCGCTACGATTTGCTTCTTATGGTATATAACATTTTGTTCAGTTGATCCTTGATCTCTTATTCGTTTGGCAGATGATATTCGTTCAGCAGGAGCTTATGTTCCTTTCCCTATACTTATATATGTTCGATTTTTTGTTTTATTTATATCTGTTCACTGGGCTTTTTAAGCTCAGCCGCATTTCTTTTCCTGCAGTAGGTTTTAGGTTGGAAGCTGGGATTTGAGGGAAGAGTGCATAGGAGCTCTTAGTTGACCACCCTGACGATAGATACCCATTTGCTTCTGGATTAGACTGGGATATAGCTTCAGTTAAATTTAGTTTGGTTTTGTACTTCAGTTTTGGAACTCATCATGTTTAGAGTTAGTATTTTATTATCATCGTAGAATACCTTTGTAATTATTATGTGTATAAGTCTTCCGCTTGAGTTTGTATGTTCTGATTGACACCATAACGTGGCATTTTGACCCTTGTCAGGTTGGGGTGTTACAATTATGGTATCAGAGTCTAGGCTTCGACTTGTAGTACATAAGTTAAGGCCTGTGAAGACTTGGACCCTTAGGTTTGCACTGTATAAGCTTATGAAATAACCTTTGAAAGATTTGCTTTAGGTTCCTTTTCACTTTAGTTATGACTGGTGAGGATTGGGTAGACTATATGATAAGACATTTGTTAGATATCTTGCTTCCGCATCACTCTGATTTGTGCCTCTGCTTTTAGTTAAGCCCCTATAAGATCATTCGTTCTGGAGATTTAGAAATTTATCAGAATGCACAACATAAGTTTAGTAATCAAATAAGTTTAGAATGCTTTGAGAATTTTGTAGTATTACAGGTTTCACCTTCTGATGATATTTCATTCCTTTGAATTTTGATCTTGGATTCATTTGTTAATCGTTTAGATGCCTTTTCGCCTGTTCAGAGAACTTCGACATGTATGAATCCGATGTGTTCGACACATTCTGTGGTCTCTCTTGCTATTGCTAAGCATATTAATGTCCCCTCTTCACTATTAGAAATTGTTATACTCATTTCTATCCCTATGAGAAATCTTGTGGTTATTAACCACGAGTATCGTGATTTTCCAGTACATTTTGAAAATATTTGAAGATAAAATTCGTTCTACTAATATGTTTCCTTTGGGAATGTTTGATTCGATATTATTCTGGATACGGATTTGTTGACTGAGCATCGAGATGCTAACAACGGTCATATTAGATTAGCCATCTTTGGCGATTTGAGAAACTCAAAATTCTGTACCATGGTTCCCAACCTGGTAAACAATTATGATCACCTTGCTTTGAAAACTCGTACGTTAATCCCTCGCGGTAGTGAAGATATTTCGTTGGATGAAACTCACCTCGAGAGTTAATTCGGTTGTTCGAAATGTTCACGATGTATTCCTTAATGAACTACCAAGATTTCCATCTGAATGTGAAGTTGCCCTGATTTGGTTATGAGAATTTGTTTAGTCACGACTCTAGGTATAATGTAATTGCAATAAAGGCATGTGTATATGATTCAAGTATTATGACGCCTGGCCAACGTGATAATAGTTATATCATATAACTTTAACTTATTGGGGTCATAGGATGTCTTGAGCAGTGCCTGAGAACACTAAGTTGGTTGATTCAGAATCCTATCCGTATTGAACAACATTAGTTGAAGGGGAAAAATTGAAGGACCAGCTTTTAGGAAGTGGTTTTATTTGTCTGAGTGTGTATCTATGATGTGCTCGAGAGTGATGATAATATGAGACTGTGTATTGAATTCTGGAAACTGAATTGTATTATGGTTGGAACCATTATCCGTTACCTCGAATCAAAGATATGTCTAATCAACTTCTGGGTGTGAATTTTCTCAATGATTGATTAAAATCTTATTATTTTCTGTTTCGTGTAAAGGAGCAAGATGTTCCTAGAGTTGCCTTTCGTATTCGTTATGGTCTTCATGAGCATTAGTGATGCCAATTCTATTGGCTACTGCCCCGACTATTTCTATGAACTTGATAAATCGTGTCTATCATGAATACTTGGACAATTTGTTATAGTATGACATATTGGTATATTCAGAGACGAAAAAGAAACACGAGGATCATCTTCGTATTTTGTGTTGAAATTTCTACGTCAGAAAAAGCTCTATGTAATATTCTTGAAGAGTAAATTTTAGTTAGAATGAAGAATGAGAGGAGAAGTTGAAAAGCTGAAAAGAGATTTGTTCCTACTCAAGAAGGAGACTTAGTTACGTCCGTATGCAGCACGGGAAGATTATTGGTTATGCATCCATACAGCTAGAACCGTATGAAGTGAACTATCTGACGCATGACTTGGGAGTGATTGTGACAGACATGAAGAAGCTCAGGAGAAAGACGGTGGAATATGATCTATGTTAGAAGACTTGAGGGAAGCGGTTTTGATTGAAGCACATAGTTCTACTTGCTCTATTCATCTTAGTTGTACTATTATGCATGGAGATTTGAAGCAAAATTTTGATGGAATGGTATGAAGATGATTGTGACTAACTTGGTGGCGAAGTGTTTAGCGTGTTAACAGGTCAAGATTCAGCATCAGCGTACAAGTAGTTCTCCTTAGTTTTGGATGTTCGTATGTGGAAGTGGGATTAAACTTTTAGGAACTTTGTAACGGGATTTCCACGCACATTTAGGAAAGACAACACGAATTGAGTTGTAGGGGATCATTTGACCAGTTCAGTTCACTTTAGAAGATTGGCAGAGATTTCTTCTGGCAGACGATCATTCAAGCTACATGGCGCACCTGCAGTGATCGTGTCAGAGAATCGCGTTTTGCTTCACACTTCCAGAAGAGATACAGAAGACTATGGGGATTGGACGCAGGATTTTGATACGATTTATTACATTCAGACAGATGGACAGATAGAACAACTATTCAAACTTGGAAGACGTGTTCAGCGGAAAAGTCAACAAGTGTTTGGCATAGTTGTGTTTGCTCACTAAGATTGATAGCATGCAAGGGACAAGGGTTTTCCTTTCGGAGTTTTGTATGAACAGAGATGTGGAGCACCCTTTTGGTTGAATTAAGTCAGAGATTTACTTATTGAAGGTCCTTATGTTCATTCTTATCTTTGTGGAAGAGAAATTTTGAAACTTTAGACCGGGAATTTGTGTGTTCCATATGACATTTCCGTACAGTAGTGTTAGACGTTTTAGCATACAAGGAAGATTTAGTTTGTGATATGTTAGTCCTTATGTTCATTCTTATCCGTACGATTATTCTACCTATTCCGTTATACCTTCTGATACGTTTTGATATTCCGATATGTGCTTAGTTGATCGTCGATACGAATATGTTACCCACCTCTTTAAGAAACTCTTGATACGTTTGGTGCTTCGAGATGTGCTTCTCTGATTATTAGCAAGTTCCTTAGTTCGTTCAAAATCTAGATAGAGTTTATGGAGTTTTCCTACCGTTTAGCACTACCTCCGTATTTGCCTCGTGTGTCTATGTGTTTCGTGTATCCCTTCGTGAGATTGCATCTGTCATCTGCTATGTATTTGTTTCGTATTCGTTGGATCAGATTTGTTATGATTTGTGTTCTGATGGAGAGCCCGGGGCTATCCTAGTTTGTCTGCATCGAGTCATGAGAAAAATTTTCCGTTTGTTAAAATCTTTTGGAAGAACCTCTCCAGGCGTGAGGCTATTTATGGTTAGTTTTGCGGCTTCAATTTCGAGGACGAAATCTTCTTTTTAGAGAGGAAGAATTATAACGCCCTAGAATTCAGATTAACTTTTTAATTATCTACTTTAATTATACCATAAGTTAAATAAATAAATAGTAATATAAATGTAATATTGGGCCAATTGGTTAGAAAACATATTTTGGGCTTAGTTTTTTTATTTAAATCCATACACCATAAGCCCAACTAGAATTTGATAGATCCATTAAAAATAAAATCGGTTTCTTCCCCCCTCCCGTAATCAAAATACAGAAAGAAAAAACCAAAAAAAAAACCCCTAGCCTCCATAATTGTTTGTCATCAAGAAATCAAGATCAAGATTTGTGGTAATCCCGTTAAGGTTTGGTATGATTAATCACCTATTTTATTTAACATCTTTTGTTTTTAATTTTTTCATGTAACTATAATTGATGTATATGATTAGGGTTTATTAAAATCCCAGTAATTAAACATGTTTTATCATTAAAACATAATTAGGGATGTGTTAGAGGTTTTATCTTGCGTTGGTTAGGGTTAGGGTTTTATTTGTGATGTTGTGCAGAAATTGGGTCGGATTAAGGGATGTCTAAACTGATGATGCCAACGTGTTTTTGGGTTATTTTTGAGTCTAAACATAAGTATTCTTTTTCTACTTTCTGGAAATGTAAGATTCATAGCAATTAGAGGTCGGTAAGTAAGCTTTTTGATTTTTAGAACAAAAGTTGTCAAATCTGTGAATCTGAGTCTGAAAATCAGTCGATGTTTTTGAATTTAGTTTTTCAACCACAAGGAGTTAAGAGCCCTTCTTTTACAGGGGTGATATTTAAGTTATGTATGACTTCTTGGAATTTTTATGAATTTTTATGAAGTGTCGAAATGGGTTTATTAAAGGAAAACTTTCTGTGTGTATCTGCAGTTAATCTTCTGGTTAGGTCTGGAAAGATGATTTTTGTAACAGTACTTGCACTTGCTAATAAAATCTATGAATATATTTGAAGACACTAGACTAATATAGGAATCACATAAAATTATTTCAGAGTTTTTGGAGCTTAAATGACAGGCATGAAAAATAGTAAGAAACTGGTCTAGAATTGTTATATAAACTCTAATTTGGTAACTATAGGTCCTAAACCTAATTTTGAACATATAAACCCTAGTTTGGTCATTAATTGATTTGAATACAATCTAAAACCTATATTTAACTTAGTATCATTGGTAAACCTAAATTTGATTGATTCAGAATGTTACCGTAAAGTTAATAAATTCTGAAAGTTACTAAATTTGGAAACTTACTAATTATGGAAACTTGCTAAATATGGAAAGTTACTAATTAGGGAAACTCACTTAATTTGGAAAGTTACTAATTCAAGAAAGTTACTAAATATGGAAAGTTACTAAATTTGGAAAGTTGTTATAAATAGCAAGAAACCCTAAAATGTCATTCTGAATAACAATAAGTACGGAATCAGTAATCATTGTAATACGGACTTAAATAATAAGACGATCATTAATTCCTGTAGATTCGCCGAAGAAGGAGTAACTTCCAATCTGTGTGTTTTCTGATATGGTTTCATTTGCGGTTTGAGGTACAGATATTCTACCCTTTCTTAGTAAGGGTTTTGTTCTCATGACTTCTCGATCCTTGAATTGATTCATTTGCTTTGATATGATTCCGTTGATATGATTCATTAATATGATCCGTTTGAAATTATCATTTGATATTATTTTGTTTGTTATCCATTCTGTTATGATGATCTATATACTATCTCATTGATATAAGGTTCTGTTCTGTTGATATGCTCTGATTGATTATGCTATAGTAGCTCTGTTATGATTATGGATAGCTTTGCTTTGCTTTGGTTTACTTTGCTTTGTTATGTTCTGTTTCCCGAGCTATTTCTGAACTAGCCATGGAGGTACCATGGCCATGTCATTGAGGTACCAGTGGCACGACACTTTCTGTGGAGGTGTGATTGATCCACGACGTTCCCTTCTGTTCTGATATATATATATATGATTATTGCGCATATGGCCATTCTGTTATATGTATGTATAGTCTCGTACTTGCATATGTATTCTGTTTTGCAGGGAGCGTATAGATGCATCCTAGGTATTTATCTGTTTGGATATGGTTTAACTTAGTTATTGGTAGTGTGTGCCATGCAACCCATTTCACTTCTGGTACATTGGAGCTAGCTACTCCTTGTACAACTTATGATTTGATGGATATATGGATATGATATGATGTGATTATGTGACTAAGCATGTGGCATGCTTTCTGAACTCGATGGGCATTTCTGTTCTGTTATATGATTATTATCCTCTGTTTCATTCCTTTGACTTCATTATGATCTCCTTATGTTTCGCTACGATTTGCTTCTTATGGTATATGACATTTTGTTCAGTTGATCCTTGATCACTTATTCGTTTGGCAGATGATATTCGTTCAGCAGGAGGTTATGTTCCTTTTCCCTATACTTATATATGTTCGATTATTCGTTTTGTTTATATCTATTCACTGGGCTTTTTAAGCTCAGCCGCATTTCTTTTCCTGCGGCAGGTTTTAGGTTGGAAGCTGGGATTTGAGGGAAGAGTGCATAGGAGCTCTTAGTGGACCACCCTGACGATAGATACCTATTTGCTTATGGATTAGACTGGGATATAGCTTTAGTTAAATTTATTTTGGTTTTTTACTTCAGTTTTGGAACTCATCATGTTTAGAGTTAGTATTTTATTATCATCTTAGAATACCTTTGTAATTATTATGTTTATAAGTCTTTCGCTTGCGTTTGTATGTTCTGATTGACACCATAATGTGGCATTTTGACCCTTGTCGGGTTGGGGTGTTACAATTATGGTATCAGAGCCCAGGCTTTGACTTGTAGTACATAAGTTAAGGCCTGTGAAGACTTGGACCCTTAGGTTTACACTGTAGGAGCTTATGAAATAACCTTTGAAAGATTTGCTTTAGGTTCCTTTTCACTTTAGTTATGACCGGTGAGGATTGGGTAGACTATATGATAAGACATTTGTTAGATATCTTGCTTCCGCATCACTCTGATTTGTGCCTCTGCTTTTAGTTAAGCCCCTATAAGATCATTCGTTCCGGAGATTTAGAAATTTATCAGAATGCGCAACATAATTTTAGTAATCAAATAAGTTTAGAATGCTTTGAGAATTTTGAGTATTACAGGTTTCACCTTCTGATGTTGTTGCATAAAGAGTTGTTGTTGGGGTGTTACATTTGTTGTTGTGGGAAAAATCGATGTTGTTGCATAAAGAGTTGTTGTAGCGGATACTGTGGTTGATGAGGATACAGTTGTTGCTGACGATACTGTTGTTGTTGATTGTAGAAGTAATTTTAGTTCGGTGGTTGAGACATTCTGAAGAAGTAACTTGTGGATGATGGATCTTTTAGGATAAAGAAGGTTTTTGTTGTAGTTTAGATCTCTAAGTAGAAGATTTTAAGAAAAATCGTTAGTTGAAGAATTAAGTCCTTACTCGAAGAATTAGGTCTTACTCGAAAGATGGTAACTCGAAGAATTTAATTCCTTACTCGAAGACTAAAGTGTGAAGAAGTATATGTTCCCTTACTTGAAGAAATTAAATTCTTATAAGTTCTGATTTCCTAACTCGGAAAGTATAAACAAAACTTTGTTACTCGAAGAACTTGCTTGCTCGAAGAAATCTTACTCGAAGAACTTGCTTGCTCGAAGAATGAGATTTCACCAAGTATAAAATCCCTTAGTAGAAGGATTATAAATGAAGAAGTTCTTATTTCCTAACTCGAAAAGTAAAAACAGAACTTAAGAGTAATCTTCTAACTCGAAGAGTGTTGCTCGAAGAATCTTCTTACTCGAAGACTTACTCGAAGAAGTCTTCTAACTCGAAGACTTGCTCGAAGGATCAAGGCTTACTTGAAGGCTAAGTTTAAGATTTACTCCTTACTCGAAGATCTTCAACTTCCTTACTTGAAGAACTGAAGCTTACTCGAAGGACTAAGTTGAAGGATCTCTTCTAACTCGAAGACCTTCAACTCTTACTCGAAGAACACCTTCTAACTCGAAGGACAGTACGTGTAAATCTTCAAATTTTCTACTAAATCTAATCTAAAACAACCTAATCTACCCCTTGGCAACTGATACCACTTGTTAGGTCACAAATCTTGATCACACAAGCTACGATCTAGTGAGAAAAAGTTAGAAAGAGAAAGAATGGAAGGAACATGTAAATGAATAATGAAATGTATTAACCATGAACCAACACCCTCTCCCTTCAAGGGAGGGGGTATTTATAGTACTTTACATAGTGTTAGGGCGTTGCCCTAATAGAGTAATAAATAAGAGGCCCCGCCCATGGGCCTTCTACATAGGCCGAACCTTAATAACAAACATAAAGGCATAAATAATAAAGCAACCTATTACATAAACTATGACCGATACTTGATAATATGAAATGTGTTCCCAACACTTTTTCTTTCCTTTTGGTCACAAATGCGACAATCAAACCCAATTCCAACAATCAAACCCAATTCCGACAACCAAGTCCAATTCCGACAACAAAAACCCAATTCCGACAACCATTGTTCACAGTTTGCCAATTGTGACGAGTTCACTAAATTGCAACAAAGTTACAATTGCGATGGATTTATCCAATTCCGACCAAAATAGAGTGAATTCCAACAGAACTTGGTCAATTCCGATAAGATAGCTGAATTGCGATGGACTTTCCAATTTCGATGGAGCTTGGGAATTGCGATGGACTTTGCAATTGCGACAGAACTTTGCAATTTCGATAAATTATCTGAATTGCAATAGAACTTGGCAATTCCGATGATTTCTCACTAACTTATACAAGATAGGAGATTTCCACAAAGTCGAAGTATTTTCACAAGCTTGTACAAGCAAGGAATCTACTGAGTATACAATTCCGATAAACCCTTGTTCTTCAATTCCGATAAACCTTTATTGTCCAATTCCGATAAACCCTTTTTATCCAATTCTGATAAATCCTCTTTTCCAATTCCGATAAACCCTCTTTTCCAATTCTGATAGAAAAATAGTTTTATCAAAACACTTTCTTTCAATCAAAAACGATGTTTAAACTGAGTTTCTTTGGATAAAAACGTTTAAAAACACTTAAATGATAAGAAAGTTTCAAGCTTTAACGTTTTAATCAATATTTGAGAAATTTTGATGAAGTGGATATGGGTAAACCGTATGTAAACACGAGTGTAAATCAAAAATAACTAAACTTTTGACTATAAATCAAACTTCTAAACACTATAGAAACCTTAACACTTTACAAGCGCAAAGGAGAAGTGCTAGAAATGAGATTTTGTCACTAAATTAACACAACACCAAACCGTAAGACAAGTAAATGCTACGTAGAACTAGAAACACGCAGCTCAATGATCTTTAGGCGAATGATACCACTTGTTAGGTCACCTTAATTATAGTAACACAAGTATAGGAGATGATAGAGATGAGAGAAAAAGAGAAGAGAATGGGTCGATCACTTCACACAATAGAATAACAAAGGGTAACTTGCATTAGTGAAATAACCAACATTTTAGAGAGTAGTATTACATGAGTATATATAGGCACAAGGGATTAGGGCTACGCCCTTGTGCTTGTTTCTAGAAGCTAAATATTAGGCCACGGCCCATGGACCTTCTACAAGGGTCGTGGCATCAATAACAAACTTAAAGGCCTTAAACTTAGCAACCTATTACAAATAATAATACCAAGACTTGATATTAACGAAATGTGTTCCCAACATAAACTTATGTTGCTTTTGAACACTTATGTCGTGTAAAACTTTTGGGACCTTCTTTTGCTAGACTCTGATATTATCGAATGTGAAAACTGATTATAAACGTCTCTATTTTTGAGTTCATTTACTATGACTTGTACGATTTGGCTAATAAATAGCACCCCATGTTGTATTCTGTTGCATTCCGAAAATGGGGGTGTTATAGATTGGTACCAGAGCACAGGTTATAGTGAACTAGGTCGTTTTCTTTTAAAAACCTAGACTATAACCATTTATTTTTTCAAAAATCATGAGTTTCCATCATCTTGTCCGATATTCATGCGCGCCTACTCCCAAGTTTCCTATTACTTCCTCGAATATATTTATATCGTATTATATTAAAGATAATTATATAAGCACTATAATTATTTCTTAGCTCGTCCGATAATCCGCGAAAGTATCACTTCTTATATAAATAAACTTTGTGCACAAAACTTCTTTGTTGTATTTTATGCTATTCATGAGCATTATGAATTTCCATCCGGAAATTTATACACATCTTCGAGCTCACCGTTGGTATGCGTATACGTATAATAAATATCACCATATATACTTGTAATATTTATCGGCTGTTTTGCTTATTCATGAAACATCACTATTTATTCACTTACACAAAATATTATTTTCATGATAATATTTCCTTTCTTGTTCTTATTATTAATATATAATAATATTATTTATTTATTATATATATATATATATATATATATGGTTTTCAGATTTATCATGGCACTCCTAGTTCCACCCGATCACGCTGCAAATATTCTAGAGATCGAGCCAGCTCAGCCTGAGCTTGAACCAGTTGAACCACCGAATCAAGTCTTTAACTTTACAAACGAAGTCAATCTGGAAGACCAAGAAGAAAAAGAAGAACCGGAAGAAGAGCCAGAGGAAGAAATTAATATATTGATATTTCAGGATGTGAGTTCAGATGAAGAGGTTGATGACTCTGAGTTAAGTTATCCATATGAGGCAATGAGTTCGCCTTATCTACCACCACCTTTATCGAAAACTTCTTCCGATTCTGAGCCTGAAATTGAAGAAGCTGCCACTGTCGGTACTATCACACAGGTACCACTCACAGGAAGCAGATTTCCTCGTAGTATCCACGAAAGGGGTGGATCATCCTCTGCTGCTCCTATCACTTATGAGCTTGAAGACCTAGTACCCGGGGCCATGAGGAAGGACATTGACTCACTTTATGGTAAAGTTAGGGTTTTAGAGAGACAAATGAGTGTCAGAGAACTAGAGGGGGCTTGTGCTTTGTCTAGAGATAGACTTGGGCATAAGCATATGGATCTACTGGATTTTGACTTGGGTGTGGTAGAGCACCAACAAGATAAAACTGAGCACACTGTGACTTTACTTGGAAAGCGTGTTCGGCAGTTGGAAGAAGATGATGTCAGGGGTGAAAACAAGAGATTGAGGCATAAGTTGGTTGACACTGAGGGGACTCTCATGTTTACCCTTATGGATAAGGAGTGCCTTGAGAGTGTCCTATATTAGATAAGACATTGGGCCTACGCTTATTGGGAGGAGATGATTCGAGTAGGGTTTGTTCTTGGGAGGTCATATGAGGCCATTGATGTGCTTACTGTGTATGGAGAGACCCCACCGTCTAAGCCACGTGGATCACCTCATGACTCTCAGTAGTTTATGTATCTTTATTTTTCTCTTGTTTTATTTCACCGCTGTTTCTTTTGTCTTGTAATTGCTAAACTGAGACTGTCAGTTAGTAAAATTAGTATCATTGGTTGTAATGACTTCGTCAAATTTTGTAACAATGCAACAATGTATTAATCTTTTGTGATGAATGATGAAGTTTCTATCTTTTAATTCTACTCGATGTTGTCGTGATTTCTTTCATACTTGGTTTACTCATGCATGATTATGACTATATCATTGTGTGAATTCTCATCAAAATTCTCTTTGTGTTGTGATAGAATCATGCCACCAAGAAAGATGTCTAACGCAGCCATTCGGAAGCTCGTCACTGACAGTGTAGCCGAGGCTTTAGCTGATGATCGTGCTGCAAGGGCTAATTATGCTGGGGTTGCAAGTGACGGTGCCGGAGCCGATGGGACTATCGTTGGCGGTGTAGTATGTGGTTTTACTTACAAATAATTTCTAGGTTGTGGTCTCATTAACTTCAGAGAGACTGAGGGAGCGGTTGCATTAACCCACGAGTTTGAAAAGAGTGAGACCGTATTTCTACTCAGTAACTACTCAGATGACTGTAAAGTCAATTATGCCATGGGTACACTGTTAGAAGATGCTATGTCCTGGTGGAACTCATATGCTTAGCCCATCGGGATGGAAACTGCTTATGAAACCACGTGGACTGAATTCAAGAAATTGATGACCAAGAAGTTTTGTCCCCGTAGTGAAGTGAGAAAGCTTGAAACAGAGTTTTATTATCTGGCGGTAAAAGGTCATGATATCAACACTTATATCAAAAGATTTCAAGAGCTGAAAGTTTTGTGCCCAGCTATGGTTCCAAATAATGAAAAGGAACTGGAAACTTTTATTGGAGGTCTGCCACGAAGCATTAAGGGAGAAGTGACATCCTTTGACCCACAAACTCTGGATGAAGCTATTCGTATTACCCAAAAACTTATGGCTCAGTGGTAGAGTATGGGACAACCCAAAATGTGAACACCAACAACAACAACTGTTAGGTCACCATAATAGTAGAACACAAGTATAGTAAATGATGGAAATGAGATGAAAAGATAGAGTGGTCGATTATCACACAAGTGAAAGAATGACAAAGGTTTAGTAACTATGTGAAATAACCAACACCTCAAAGTGAGGTATACATGTAGTATTTATAGGACATGTTTGTTAGGGCAAAACTCTAGTGCATTCTTTCTAGAAACTAAAACAAGGCCACGGCCCATGGACCTTCTACCATACCCCAAAAATGGCGCAGCGGAATGACATTCACGGGGTATGACCTCATTATCAAGAACACAAGGTGTCACCATAGAGAAATACTAAATGTATAACATAATATAGATAATAGTTGCAAACTCCCACAACCAGGATAAGTACAAAGATCCAAGGTAAACATAAGTCTCAAAGTTAAACAATATGACTAGAGAATAACAAAATGCAACTTCACGGGATATAACCCGGAAGGGTCTTGTCTTAAGTCTTGCTAAGCCAAGCCAGTACTCAAACTTCTAGTGTAACTTCAGTCTTAGTAACTGAAAATGGATACTCGAAAAGTTCAACATAAAGTTGGTGAGCTCGTAAGTTTAGATGTTAAACCACGAAGCTGTGAATAATAGCGTAGGACAATATTGAGCAAGATATACAATTGTGAACACATAGTAAATATCGCAAACTATCTCAGACTACAAACACGTAAATTGCTCCACACATAGACTGGGTGCCACTTCCCAAATGATGTATTGGGTGCCACTTCCCAAAATAATATACTGGGTGCCACTTCCCAAAATAATATATTGGGTGCCACTTTCCAAAATTATACTAACAATGCATCACTAACAGTTGCGCACGTTCAAGTCCAGACACACATATTGAATTCACAAAGTAAGACACATATTACAATCAAAACACACATATTGTCCAAAAACATGAAAACAGTAGATCACAACATTAAAACATTTAAAAACATTGAGTACCATTTCCACCCCAAGGTAAAACACGTTAAAAAAAAATGGGGCTACGAGAACTCACCTTAGCAAAAGCAAATTATGATTGATAAATTGGCAAACGGTAAATTAAGTCCGATAACTCTAATCGCGACCTAAATAATACATATTTCTTAGGTTCGAAAACAAGGCCATGCACGCAAGTTCATACTTTACTTTATCACTTGTACATGTTGTTGTAATATTTATCGTCAAAATATAGTTGCGTCAATTTGATCCTTTAATTAGGAAATTACAACTTTAGAAAACGTAACTTGTTTATCTCACGATCAAATTTTAGTTGTCATGTTAATAGGTATTTCAAAAATCTCTAACGTGCCTAATAAGTGTATATAACGTTCTACCATTTCCGTTTACGCCATTTTAGCCAAAATATACTCTAAAAGGTCCAAAATCCACTCCAAATAATCCTAACAGCTTTTCTAATAGCCAAAAATATAGGCTGTCAACGTATATGTCGACGTAAACTTTTGTTAGGCCATAACTTTTGCGTCGTAGCTCCGTTTCTTAAGTTTTACCTATCCCCGCGAAGGTATTTAAGTGTACTATCGGATTTTTAAGGTCTCGGCTAGTCTAGATACCATTTAACCTCAGTTTTCACTACTCAAATTTTCTAACAGCTTTGACAATTTTCTGAAAATGTAGTTTTCGTCGTAAAAATTGAAACTAGCGTATATTTTTCTTTACAAGCCCGTTTTAACTCATTCAAGCGGCTACGTTTTCGTTATTAAGTCTATTTTTATATTTCTAGCCTAAACTTGTCACCACACTACTGATTTTTCTGTATTAATCAAAACGGGACAGATTCATTTTTAAGAGTGTCAAAACATTTTCCTAATCTTCTAGTTATTATAATCTCTTGACAACAACTCCAAATCTAGTCCTAGTTCATCCATCAACTTCTCAACATAACAATAGTGATTTAACCATAAACTTAATAATATTAAAAGGTCCATGTAAATGATCATCAAGAATGTTTAAAACTACAAGTTTACTAGCATGTATATATATACATGATGTTTTCATCATTTTCTTGTAGAGATTTTTACTATCTAGTTTTCTTGTAATAAAAACTTGTTCAAAACATAATCTTTTGTTAAAGGATCATTGTGAATGTAAAACTTTATCAACATGTACCAAGTGATAACTAAGTATATATACTTGACTAGCATATGACATAAAGAAAACATGAAGTTTTAGTAATGTAAGATCACTTACAAAAGAGATTAGTGAGATGAGAGTGTAAGATACTTGATTAACCCCAAGAATAATGTTCCAAACCCTTGCTAAAGTGCCCTAGATAAGCTTGAACTTAGCCACAATCAAGATCTTTCCTTCCTTGCTCCTGGAGTGTGTCGAATTGTATATGAAATTGGGAGGTGATTATTTTTTTCTCACTTGAACTAACTAGGTGCAAAATGAAGATACTTTGGTCTATTTATACTTGAATTTTTCAAAGGACCAATAGTTAGTCAAAAGATATGATTTGGCTAGTTTGGAGGGGGGGCGAATGGGGGCTAGGGGAGACAGATTTTGAAGTCAAGCCACCATTTTGAGATTTTAATCTTCCATGTTTTAAGGATTATGTAGGCTAATAAATTTTCATGTGCTTGTTGTCTAACAATTAATTATGGAATATAAGGGGGGCAGCACAATAGGTAAAAATGGGAGTAGATGAGTTGTTTTGATACAAGAATGTATATGTTGTATGTATTGGGTGTTAAAAATAGGTATTGGTTGTTGACTTGGTGATTAACGAAAGTTGTACGTAATTAAACGTAAGATATAAAGAATTTACCTTAGGCGTAAGGAAATATTTTTGGAACTTTGGTAATCTTTTTGGAAGTATAAAAATACGTTAGAAATAATCGTTGGGAGAATTGGGTATATCGGGTGTTAAATTTTTAAATTACGAATAGCGTTTGTTGAATTGATAACCGTAAGTAATTAAAGAAAAGGAAATTTGTTGTCGGGTTTAAAATTGTGAACCGGAGTAGGAGCAAGATACTGGAGCGTTGTGGACTAAATATAGCCTAAGTCCTAGTGCACCAGGGATTGTTCCTAGTTTTACATTTATTTAACTAAAAAGTTTTTCATAAATGTGTTATTGTGAAATTTCAAAGTAATAAATTAGAGTTTGGAAATAAATGTCGACATGGAAAGTTACGGGTTGTTACAGTCTACCCCCGTTAATTAGAATTTTGTCCTCAAAATTCAGTTGACTAAGGGTCTGAGCTTGATTGGACAGTATTCACCCTTTGATTTGGTTGCACACAGAAGGTAAGGGTGTGGGTGTCAATCCAAATAGTACCGGGTGTTACTTCCCAATTGTTACTATCAATACTTCCTAATCTCTAGAAGTCACACAAATGAAACCACATAATAATCACACAGTAAGGCAAGCTTTCCTGTCCTTGAGTAAAGCCGTCAAAAACCTTAGGCATCTTTTTAGTAGTTTAATTTGAGCCTCAACTGAAATCTAGCTTATCCCCACAACTCATCAAACAAGAACTGTCATGAGGTTAAGCTAAACCACAAGTTTAAGCCCAGTAACAACTTGATTTCAGCTTAATCTCACAACTCATCAAACAAGAACTGTCATGAGATTAAGCTAAAATCAAGTTGGACCTAACCTTAAACTACATAACAACTTGAACATAACTTAACTCCACAACTCATCAAACAAGAACTGTCATGAGATTAAATTAAGTATCAAGTTGTAAGAAAAGAAACTCAACATTTTGAAGGATTGGCTCAATATTTGGATCGCTTTCAAATAAACAACTAGTAGATATCCAAAGAGAAGATTCAACTAAGAGAGATGTGCATTTATGTTTCCTCCAAAATCAATAGTGTGTGCCCTAAGTATACCTCCTAATGTTGGATAGTATGCTCACCTTGACCATCGGTCTAAAAATGGTAGGTCGTACTCCACTCCAACTGTGTCCTAATGTGTCCTATAGTGTCTACCAAAATCGCAATGTGGATTGGATGTCACAATTCGGTATAACAGGTAAGGCGCTCCTCATGTATGTCGCTCTAATTTGATTTCTTATCTTTGAATACTACGGAGGCATTGATCAAACCAAAGGACTTATCATGGAAACTCGAATTGCCTGTATATCGTTCTTAACGCGGTTTTAGGGTTGTCAGTCTTGTGCACTCTCAACTAATGATATTCAGGTTCGGAATCTTTCTTCGAGAATTATCGCGTATCATGAAATTTGTATCGCTCCGAGAGTTAAGTTGATGCATATCTCAATTCTTCAAGGAGGGGTAAATCCTGTTAGGTCTTTACGAAGTACTCCAGGGAAGTCCTAAGCACGCGAGGTATCTTTGGGTTTCTGCTCGTCCTACTAAGCAAACTGAAATAGGCGATTTTATAGCAACTATCGAGTGATTAGGCTTCATGAAATGCCTCGTCCATTCTTGAGCAAAATCATTTAAAAATTTTAAGCTAAGTAGCAACTTTAAACTTAATCTCACATCTCATCAAACAAGAACTGACATGAAATTAAGTTAAAAGTTGTTAAAAAGATAACCTTTTTTTTTTTGAAGAAAAAGAAAATTTTTAGTTAAAGTTTGGGGTTGCTCAGAAATGAACGGGTGGCATTTCAGCACTCCAAGATTTTACTACCAGGTGGTGAAGATTTGAACCATCTTATCGGTTTCTACCTTGTTGGTCATACACTAAATCAATCTCATAATTAAAAGCTAGGGCACTAGGTTTCGCCTTTAACAGAGGCATGGACTAAGTGGAAACAAATCTATAATCGACGTCGGAATCAAACAGTATGATAGTCTAATAACCATTTAAGGGAAACATACCCGTCATGAGGTTCGGGTCCTGACGTCCTACTTCAGCGTTCATCACGAATACCCGCCCACGAGCTGGGTTGCCATTGTTTCCAGTGTTTCCATTAGTCAATGAGGCCTGATTCTGGTTATTATGCACTTGTTCCTGTGCCCTATTCAGCTTAGGACACGTATTTCGGAAATGACCCGGGCTCCCGCACTCATAACATGTCCTTGGGTAAATGACATTAATCGGAGTCGCCTGCATGGCTACTGCTCGAAAATCCCTTGCAATGTGACCAGTCTGATTGCAGTTGAAACACACTAGGCAGGTTTTAGTCTCCAGGTGGTGGTAGTTACAGTTGGCACACTTAGGGTAAGGACCTTCATATCCCTTATGGCCCGAGCTCGTTACCACAATTCCTTTTCCCCATTTCGCCTTCTTATTGTCACCCTTTGCATCTCCTTGCTTACTTGGCTCACTCACGGTCTTTCTCTTATCACCACTCTTGGACCATGTCCCATTCCTAACCATTTCATCCGTTAAGGTTGCAGATTTCAGTATCGCGCTCTGAAGGGTAGGGGGCTCAGTCGCTTTCACCATCCCGCGAATCTCAGGGACCAAACCATAGATGTACCTCTCAATTCTCTTGGATTCAGGAGTGACCATGTGAGGTACCGGTCTAGCAAGCTCATGGAATCGATCTGTATAAGTTGTATGATCAGCTCCTACCATGGTATGGTGGTAGAACTCATGTTCCAGTTTCTGCATCTCATTGTCTGGACAATACTCCTCTTTTAACAATGCCTTAAATTCATCCCAACTCATCCCTATGGCAGCCTCTCTGCCATTAGCCTGAATTTGCATATTCCACCAAGTCAATGCTTTTCCAATCAATGAACAGACATCATACTTCACCTTCTGTTGGTTCGCACACTCACTTATGTCAATCACTGACTCCATCTTCTCGACCCATCGAGTATAAGCTATCGCACCCCCATTGCCATCAAAGTCCAACGGTTTGCACGCAGTAAATTCCTTGTAAGTACATCCCTTGTTACCGTTGTTATGGTTCCCATCATTGATGTGATCACTTCCACCGTCGTTCTTCGCTTGATCATTCCCACTCACGTTGTTCCCTTGGTTGCTGATATGGTCGCCAACTTGAATGACGATAGTGGGTAACAGTTCCCGTAGTTGTTGGGCGATAATAGTAGCAACATCAGGAGTTTCATTGCCGGTATCGTCGCTTCTTGTGCCGCGACCTCCTGCCCTACCTCCTCGTCCACCAATCCTTCCACCCATCGGTGGTGGAATGCCTCGGTTAACTTAAGTCGACCTTTTTGGAGGCATGATTCTACAAAGCAGGACATTGGTAAACGTTAGATAGGAGATAGGTAGAATAGGTCGATATACGAGTCGTGCTACTATACTTAACTTCCTATCTGACAATCCATGACTTTGATAAGTCCATGCCGCATTATGTTATCATAAAAACGTTGGCCAGGCGTTTTTAAGATAGCATCATGTTGCATTTACTTATCATTATCACTTCGTGTCATACTATACACATAATCGCACACGTAATTTGTAACACCCCGACCCGGCAAGGGTTGAGATGTCACAACAATGGTTTCATATCAGAACAAACACAAGCATATGACATAAATAATACAATTGAATTTCAATGTTTACAATGGAAAATCTGAACTGCAAGGTTATAATACAATAATTTCCAAATCTAAATATAAATTCTTCTAGTCATCTTCAATAGCCAGTAAGGTCTTCTAAGTCCAAGGTACTCTCCACTCATACCCATCTTCCAAACTAAAACCTGCCGCAGGAAAAGAGATGCGGCTGAGCTACGAAAGCTCAGTGAACAAATATAACGATAACAAGGCAGTAATGATGGGACAGTGAAGCAAGTGAAACAGTGCAAGGTATAACAAGAGTCAGGAAAGAAAAATAAAGGTTATACAGATATATCAGGAATTAAGAAACAGTTACAATAGATAAGAGTAAAGGGAACAGTAATCCCAAACCCGAGCCCAAGTCATATCAAGTCAAGTCATGTATCAAGTCAAGTATTAAGTCAAGTCATGTATCAAGTCAAGTATTAAGTCAAGTCATGTATCAAGTCAAGTCATGTATCAAGTCAAGTATCAAGTCAAGTATGTATTCGGAGGGGTGACCTCGGAATACTAAGTACAAGGTTAAAAGGTAACAGAAACAGTAATCCACTACGAGCCCAGAAACAGAATCATATCATAATCATGTAGAGGGGAGACCTCTCAGTAACCAGTAATATGAGGGGATACCTCCAAGGGGTGGAGTAGCTAGCTCCCAGATATGTGAAAGACGTGTATCGCACACACCATCAGTCACCAGATATAACAGATACAAATACAGATAATAGATAACAGATCTAGGATGCATCCATACGCCCCAGGTGGCCAAATACCTCCTCAACACACCAAATCAAATCAAGTCAGGGACGGGATAGGACATCACTCTCCTACCCTAGAGTCATGCCATCGGTGCATCAATGACATGGTCATGAAACCCTCATGACTAGTGATACAGATAGTGGCTCGTAGTCTCAAACTGAGGGTCAATGGTCAAGTATCAAATGTACAAGTATTCAGTTCAAGTTTCATATTATGTGTTTCAAGTCCAATTTCCATTTCAATTATATCAGAGGGTTCATATCAAAGGTTCATATCAGAGGGTTCATATCAATAGTTCAATATCAGATGGTTCAATATCAGATGGTTCAGTATCAGAAAGGTCAATATCAGAAGATCAATATCAGAGGGTCAATATCAGAAGGTTCAATATCAGAAAGGTCAATATCAGAAAGTTCATAATCAAAGTTTCATATCAACAGTTCATTTAAAAAGGTTTCTATTTAAAAAGTCCATTTAAAGCAATCTTTCAATAATGGTTTTCATAAAGATAGTCTTAAAAATAGTTTTCTTAAAAACTTTTAGTAACTTTCATTTAAAAGTAGTATAGCTTTTCTCACACATTTTCATATATAATTCAGAAAGGTTTTCACATCTAGTTACCAAAATCAAATAATCCTTCAAGTATTAAGTGATTCCAATATTCATGTTACAGGGTGACGAACAAGTCATATCAAGTATCAAGGGGACATGGCAAAGTTCAATTATCAAGGTTCGCAAATCAAAGGAAGCATAACAGAGGCATAGATAAAATAAGAAGGCTCAGATCAAAATCAAACCAATATAGAAAGATGTAAGTGATACATGAAGAACAAATCAAAGTATAAGGGAACATAGCAATGGCTTAGGGAATCCTATAATGAATCAGAAATCCAGAATGTCATGAGAACGAAGGCACCCTTACTGAAAAAGGGTAGAATATCTGTACCTTATTAGCAAGCAAACAGAATCACAAAGCAAACACTGACAGGAAGCCAAGTCACTCCCTCTTGACAGGAAGCCAAGTCACTAATTTAGTTATCTTTCCATTTTAAGAAAGTTTCCTTATTTAGTAACACTAGTTATTTATATTCCCGTTTATCAACTTAAGGTATTAAAGATGACCATATTATTAGTTTAAGGTTCGCAAGGTTATTTACATAAAGTTAAGGTTATTATAGTAGGTTTACAAACTTTAGGGATTATTATGTAATTATGATGAGTTTAGGGACTATTATACAATTATCATAAAATTAGGGTATAAAATATAATTATTATAAAGTTACAGGTTTTTACAAGTTAAGTCCTTTAGTATTAGAAAAATAAAAATTTAAACCCTTTAGTTTTGGAAAATAAACAAATAACACCTTTTTAATATCTTTTACACTATAACAGATTTTATGTATGAACTGGACCTATTTTAAATAATTTATGAATCATATTATAACTTCGAAATAAAATTCACCAAGATTCACAGAGATACCTAAATGTCCCTAGTATTTTACCTAATTTTTCCAGATTTTATTAACTAGTATAGGTATGAATGAAAAATCCATTTCCCTAACATGTTCCAGAACTGTATCCGAAGAAACACCCGAAAAGTAATTAATTCTCTACCCCATCTATAAAATTTATAATATTCTACAAAAATTTCAATAATTACTAGACATATGAAATATTACTTAGTTCAAAGCACACCTTCTAATTCGTCGTGGTTTGAAAATGAAACATGAAAAACACGGACTGTTTTTCCAGACATACGAATTCGATTTGACACTTAATTTTCAAAAAATCGAAAAGATGCCTTCCAGACCTCTAAAAATTACGAGATTAATTTTCCCAGAAAGCTATTTTCCTGAACTTACTTCTAGACTCCAAAAACTCCCAAAAACACTTAGTTATCATCAAGATTCAATCGATTAAAGTCGGACTAAATTTCAGATCAGTAGCAGTTCTCATTATTCCATGTAACCTTTTAGGGTTTTGATACACAAATGATCATATCTTGACATAAAATGATTATTGCTAGTTTAATACATATCTAGGTCGATCCTTACATATTTTAACATGTTCATATCAATTTAAATTCAGATTCATATAACCAATTCGATTCATAGTTAGGGTTTTATAGAATCATTATTTTATGTTAACATATTATCATTTTATGTGATCTTGTTATCATCATATGTATTAATTTCGACAAGAACATCAAGGAATGGACCGAACATGACAGAATTTAATAAGGAGGATACAATACCCTCAATGACCAAACGAAGAACGATCACACCAAAGATCAAATCACCACGATTTCTCCTTCTTCTTCTTCTTCTTCTTAGATACACACGACAGAAACAACAAAAGTGGGTCGATTAGGGTTTGTTATCAAGAATTTCAAATGGGTTAAATTATGTGTACATGATTACCTTACGTGATACAAAGATCAAGCCTTCTCTTTTTGCCCTAAATGGATCGAACAAGGAGTGAACAAGAAGCAGCAGCCGAAGTTTTTAAGGTTGGGACAGTTTAGGGTTTCTTTTTTTTTCATTTTTTTTAATATGCCGACAATGAGATGGAGGGGGAAAAGATTAAGGATCGGTTATGGGGAGCTAATTTAGGGGAGTTTACCAAAATTATATCAATCACGTACCCGGACTATATACAAGAACAATTTTGTTTGTGTACATACATATTAATCGGTTAGACAAGAAAATGTGTAACAATATTTTAATTGTGTATAACATAAGTTTTAATATTCGTATTACGTTCATATGTTCAAATATTGGCGTGTTAGATACTTAGGTTAAGCTCACATAATGTTACTTATAAAATTTCCATAAGTTCTTAAAAGTTCAAATTCAGAGGGTATTTTAGTCATTTCAGATTATATTAATTTTGGGGTTTTACATAATTCCTATAATGCAAACTATATGAGGGTTCTTAGGTTATAGTCTAGGTTAAACCACCTAATTCTCTATAACCTTGGCTCTGGTACCAATCTGTCACACCCCACAAATGGCGCAGCGGAATGACATTTACGGGGTATGACCTAATTCTTTGATCTTTGATGAGAAGTGTCTTTGAACTTTGAATGACTTTCTGATGTAGGTATGAGCATGTGGAGATGGAATGTAGTTGATGATAATGGTGGTAGTGGAACTCCCGGTCTCCATAAGTACCTGCATGAAAACAGTTAGCAATAAAGCATCCGGCACTTATAGGTTCGGACTTCGAGATCGTTAACAGCATAGTGTGAAAACTTTCTGCTGGGTCTAATAGTTGAGTTGATAAAGACAAAACATCTGAAACATGAGGGACTATTGAAGACAAAGGATGAAACATCACAAAAAGAAAAGATTACTACGTATCTTTTATTATTCTAGTTTATTCCTTTGTAACCCTAATATCTCTATTATATAAAGAGATACAGGGAATTAGTTTTAAGTGTGTGTCAAGATGTAAAACACCAAAAGTTTGTGTGTGGGGGAAAACCAGGTGTGGGTTTTGGGTAGAAAACGCCTGGTTGTTAGTTTTGTTTAACCTTAAGGATCTTATGATTCCTTGTTAGTGTAGCTAACACGTTCTACACTTGATCACGTAGAATTGGGGTTATGTGTTTGTTATAGTAGTTGTTAGAGATGATGACGAAGAACCTTATTGATAATAATAATATTCTTTATGTTATTCCTCTGTGCTTATTATTATCATTGTGCTTATTGTTTATCCTAGATCAAGGTCTAAACAACCTAGAGTCCAAAACGGTCCAAGAACTTATAGATGGTGTGGTGCATAAGTTCTATCAGGTGCTATCAGAGCGGGGGGCTCTCGATCTAGGGATATTACAAGGTTTTGTCGAAGAAGATGAAGAAAAATCGATTTTGTTCAATTTTCATAACTTTCTGCAGACCTGTTTTCAAATGACGATAACTTTTTTGTTAACCGTTGGATCGTGCTAAAATTTTTATTGGAGACTCTTCATATAGCAAGGTTGATTTTCACCGAAGGGATCTTCAATCTGAGCATTCGTTTGGAAGTTATAGATGGTCGAAATCTGCGGCAGAGAGGTTTTCAGAAAATCGGTTTTTAGGGTTTGTTCTTGGTTGATTTGATTATCTGACATGTTGCTGCTATTTTCGATCAAGATGATTATGAGGAAAACTGTTTTGAGTTATTCGATATGGATTACACGAGAGAGGAATGAAGTGGTGAATACAGGTTAATTGATATTCGGTTTTATGTTATAGCTGCTCATTAAAGTTTATCAGTTAATATTGTTATGCTTATTAGTTAGTACTGCTGGCTTCGTATTCGTACTGTTAGTTCAACGTTTGTGCTGCTAGTGTTCGTTACTACTGCTACGTTTCGAGTTTCTGCTGATGAGGTTTTTAATGCTGCTATTGGCAAATATAGTACTGCTCGTTTATGCTGCTCGAGTACTTACTGCTGCTACGCTTATAAGTTTTTGATGCTAGTAGTTTTCGGTTAGTGTTGCTCGATGTCTTTAATGATGCTGCCCTTTGTGATTACTACTGCTGCGTTTAAATGATTTATGGCAACACGTAAAGAATTTCATGGTTCGACACACATGGAAAGTATTTTGTTTATGCGTTTCTTTTGGTCGATCGGTGAACAGAATGAAGATAAGTTTACTCGTTCACAGTTCTTGCATGGTAACTGATTCAAAATTCTTTTTATGTTCCTAATTAGACGGTGGTTATTTTATAATCTATAATGGGTCGGTGCTATATTTAATTCACATTGGACGATGGATTATGTATTTTTCATAGCAGTACAAAATGCATTGGATATTATTGTGATATAATATGTGATACGTGAAGTCAGTGCATGATTCTATCACATGGGATAGTTTTCATGCTTGGATTAAATTGTTTGATTAAAAATCTGCTTGTGATGTACTGGCATGAGATTACAACAGTTGATGGGAAGCATATCGAGTTGATACTTGGTTTGGAACAGGCTCGTTATTATTTGTTCTTAAATGATTTAAAGGCTCTTTGGGTCTAATAGTTGAGTTGATAAAGACAAAACATGTGAAACATGAGGGACTATTGAAGACAAAGGATGAAACTTCACAAAAAGAAAAGATTATTACGTATCTTTTATTATTCTAGTTTATTCCTTTGTAACCCTAGTATCTCTATTATATAAAGAGATACAGGGAATTAGTTTTAAGTGTATGTCAAGATGTAAAACACCAAAAGTTTATGTGTGGGGGAAAACCAGGCGTGGGTTTTGGGTAGAAAACGCTTGGTTGTTAGTTTTGTTTAACCTTAAGGATCTTATGATTCCTTGTTAGTGTAGCTAACACGTTCTACACTTGATCACGTAGAATTGGGGTTATGTGTTTGTTATAGTAGTTGTTAGAGATGATGACGAAGAACCTTATTGATAATAATAATATTCTTTATGTTATTCCGCTGTGCTTATTATTATCATTGTGCTTATTGTTTATCCTAGATCAAGGTCTAAATAACCTAGAGTCCAAAACGGTCCAAGAGCTTATAGATTGTGTGGTGCATAAGTTCTATCACTTTCTCTAATCCTTGCCAAGGTCGTTCCTAAATCGGATGCCCCCAAGAGGGCTTACACAGATACACCAAAGTGTATCAATGATTCAGGTGAGCCGCTGAAGTATACCAAAGTATTACTCCATGACTGTAGACCGTTTGAGACCACCGCGAACACTAAGAGTAACCCACAAGGGATTACCGAAGTGACCTGCTGTCAGGGCTGTTTGATGTTGACCTTGGCAGGAATTTCCATTCAATCACTGAAAATCACAGTTGTGAGTTCCCTCGTGAATGTTCTTGGCAGATTGCTAAGATCTACTTAGGACTCTTGTTATTTACAACCGGTGTCCTTAATGTTGAACAACCAGTGTAGAAATATTAAGTGTTCCTAAGATATCTTTTGATGTATCTCGTGTCTCTAGACTCGTTTAAGTGCGATTTGATTTAAGTCGGCGGAGGCATGGAGTAGATTACCTCCTTTTTAATATCAACACATTTCGGAGTGAAAGGTCGATAGATTAAGCAGGGTTCTCCGTGAGAAATGAAACAAGTATCTTTTGAGAGATACTTGAGTGGCTAGAAGGTTTAGTGCAATGCGTCACTGGGTCCATGATGGCTTGTCTTCAATATCGGTGTCACCGTAGTAACATCCAGTAGCATATGAATTGAACCCGGTTTCTGCCCTAAGGTTGAACATTTTGAGGGCTATTTCTTTTCACCCTTTCATTTAAATTTCTTTTTAATTCTTCAACCCCTTCTTTTTCCTTTCATTTCTTTACTCCTTTTTTCAATCATACCTAAGAACTTCTAGTACTATACTATTGGTATTGTCCATAGGTAGATCCCTCCGGTTCTGGCGGATCATAGGACGTATTTCCTAACCTTAGTCACCTTATAACTCCATGACTATCCTATGTTGCCATAAACCATTCATTTGAAAAATCACTCAAAGTGTTTATGATTATAAAACATATTTTGTTAACATGTTGAGAGTTTTGCTTTTTCTGAAATACCCCCCCCCCCTTCACATGTGCTCATAAGTACAAGCCTCTTCTCAATCTTCTAGAAGAATTGACAAACTTATCGCATTTAAGTAGTTGTCCACCTGCTTGTCTTATACAACTTCCGATCTCTTAACCGAATGACTAGTCCGTCTCGAACCTTCTTGAGTGTGTAGTCGCAAAACTTGTGAACTTCTTTGTATCCCATGAAACAGTTGATGCTATGATCACTTTTGTAGACAAAACCAAAGGTTGGGTCTTTTTTCAGGGTATACTGAGGTTCTTTGTTGATCTTTGGAAGGTGTAGAAGTGGTGCGGTTAAGTTTAGCTTCCTTTGATAGCTCTCGACCCCAAGTTGCAAGTCTTCAACGTGTTCCTGAATGATTTTTATTCTGATGTAGTAGAGCAATGAAGTGCTGAATGCGTACGTAAGATCAGTTGAGAAATGATGCATCTTCCTTTGAACTTTGATGAGATACATATCTTCAAGATCGTTAAGGTTCAAATCAGGGAAGTCTGCTTCTGAGAATGAGTAAATCTTCTGATCTTGTCTTCTAACCCTGATTTTATGTAGAAAGGTATAATCATACCTCTTTTCTGCTTCAATGCTAACCACACCAATTATTCTGAGATCGTTCATCACCGGAGTTGGAGACTTTTTTGTAAGTTTGCTTTTTTACCATGTTCTCCTTTTCTCATACTAGTGGTGTATTCCTAGATGTACATCTTGATCGTACAGCACTTTGTTTGTAATGAAGAGTCTTGTTGTTGTTTCTTCGATGGCCGGTTGTGGATATCTTGCAGCAGGAATCAAGGTTATTGACGTTGCATACCTAGGTTGACACTTGTTTCCGTGTACAAGAAGTTCCAAATCATTGTTGAAGAAGAAGCTGTATGGAATAGTAGGTTGATCAGAAGTTCCAATTCCTTTGAGAGGCTTTGTCCAATCCGTAAAGTATGGTTTTTTGTGTTGAGAAGTATTATTAATCACATACGAGTCCAGATTTGTCCAGCTGATATCATTCGACATTGCACATGCAATGTTTTCCAAGTGATATTCGAGCTCAGCTGCACTTGAGGATCGATCTTTCAGCAAGTTGAATGCATCATTCTTAATGCGACGAAGTTCTCCTTTTGTAAGCTTCTTGATTCGTTGATCACGTTTGAGTTTTTGTGTGAACTCAAGTGTGCGTCCTTCGATCATGGAGTCATCGTCGACATATGGTTGAGCACTGACAAGTTTATCAAACCACTCATTTCCCTCAGTCGTGTCATCTTCAAGCCATGTGACAACCTTAGGTTGTTTGTTCTTCGTCTTCTTTTCTTTCTTAGACATTTTAGCTTTCGAATTTGCTGGAGTGTCTGGTTGATATTGTGGTTGTTGAAATTCGTCCTCATCATTCTGCTCAAAGTGATGTTCGGTTGCCGTTGGACCGGTTTTAGATTGCTTTGGCGGTTGGTTGGCAGTTGTTGTGGTTGCTGATGGGTTAACAGGTTCCTTGTGTTGAGAAGAAGAACCACCAACATTCCTTGGTTTCTTAGCTTGTGAGTTCGGATTAGGGTCTTTATCTTCTCTTGGTCGTTTTCCTTTATCAGCATCAGCTTTGCATGACTCCTTTGAGATATTGGCCTGGATAACATCAGAAATTGCAATTTGTTCAGGAGTTGGTGATGTAAGACTTGTCAATCTTTCAAACAATTGAATCTAAAGCTCTTCAAGTGTTGGTTCCTTTGGCATTGATGGTTTGGTTTGCAGGACAAGTTGAATTGTAGCAACAATGTTTTTGAGAAGACCTTCGATGTTTGGTTCAAGATATTCTTTGACTTTCTTTGATGTGATTCTAGGCAAGTACTTTTTCAAGTATTCTTCAGTGTTGCGCTTGATCGCAGTAAACATCTTATCCTGAATGATATCAGAAAGGAATTCATCAACTCGAGCTTCTGTGCTTTGGAGCTCGTTCACTTGTCCAGTAAGACCGGTGACCATATTTGTTAATGTTTCGATCTGGTTAAGAAGCTTGTTATGTTTCTTTATTCTTGCAAGCTTCACGGCCTGTTTCACCTTTATCGATGCTTGAGAGACCAAATGATTGATGGGTTTCTTGATGGATTTGCTTGTTGATGTTGTTGTGTTGGTGGTGGTGAAGAATGTGTTGATGATTCAGGAATGACAGACGGATTCTTGTTAACGTTTGTGTCCATGTATTTTGGAGGAGATGCTTGCTGAGAGACTGGAGGTGTATCGTGGTTAGTTGGAGGAAAGTGTGGAGGTGTTTGAATGTAGTTGTCAGCTTCCTTCTCTTCAGCAATTTTCCTAACCAACCTTTCTTCCTCCTCCTTTTGATTTTGCCTCATTTCTTCTTCTTCCTTTGCCTTCTTTCCAACTCCAGTTCTTCAGCGACTTTTCTTATTACTTCATCATCAATTATCACATTCTCCGTGTTATCATCATCATTCATGTCAAAGCCTTTAATTTGTTCTTCCTGATAGACCTCCTTCATGATGAGATTTCCTTCTTCATCCCGTTCCTCATCATTACCGGATTGATTAACCGGATCTGATCGAGGTTGAGTGACTCCTCCTGCACTTCCAGACACACCGGGTTGATTAACCAGAATGATGAGGGTCTGATCTTCTTGGGTCTCATCTTCACCAAAATCTTTATCAATTTCTTCATCCATTTTCATTTTTTCATCAAGTATTTTCTTCCTTCTCCTCTCTTCATCAGCTTTAAGTTATACAAGACTTTCGTACTGAGCAATCTTGGTAGCAATTTCTTCTTTGTAGATTATTGGTTCTACAACGGTTTCCTTTTCAGTACCAGATTCCTCTTCTTCCACAATATGTTCATCTTCAGGCTCAGGCTAAGCAATTTTGACAGGTACTCTCCTCTTGGTGTATTTAGGAGGACCTGGTTCTATTTTCTTTATGGTGCTGGATGTGCTTCATGTCTTGCTACCTCCTTTTGCTCGAGTCTTTGCTGGAGTAGGTTCATCATCATACTTGCTAAATCCGACATACCCTTCCTTGAAAGCTTTATCATACTTAAGGTATGCTTGTGTTTTCTTGATCTTGTCTGTCAGAAGAGAGTCAGGAAGTCTCATCCCTTGTTTGCGAGTGCTTCCTTTCTGGATGTAGACTTGATTGACTTTTTTGTCCATAGCAAATAGATGCTTTTCTAGATCTTCTAGACGTCGAGGAATGTCTTCATTGTCATCAAGAAGATGGTAGATGAGTAACTTGGTGTATCTGACAAAAGGGATTTTGGTGAATGGTTTTAAGTAATGTCTATAAATCTAAAAGACTATGTCATCCCAGATAAGTTGAGCGTAATCGATTTGTTTCTGGTTCACTATTCCCCAAAAGATTTGTAAGTGAGGAAGACGAGGATTTTTATTACCGCTGTCTCTTCCGGAGATTGATCTAGCCAAGATGTAGTAAATGGTTCTCCACGGTTGGGGAATGAGCTTGGCTTCGACCTTGGAGAATGATTTCAGTGGCTTGTTTGGTTGTACATCAAAACCAATTTCTAAAAGGAAGTTAAGAACGAATTCTTCTGAGGGAGTAGGATGAAACTTCTTGGTTGGTGCAGGAGCTTCCGGCAGAAGTAAGGTTTTACGAAGATAATTGACATCAACAGTGACTTCTTTTCTGTCCAGTGTGCAGGTGAATGAGTCTTCTCCCATATCCAACTTGATTGTGCCACATCTGGTGAATGTAGAACTCAGGAATGGATGCAGACTTATCCAGCATGCTCCTACACTGGTGTAGTTTCATAATTTCAATTGCTATTTGTGATGCGTGGTTTTGCAACCTTACAACAGGTTTTACCTCTCGAGGGATCTCAAGAGGCTTACAACCCCACCAGGCAGTGTACCTGACCGATGTAGTATAGTGTAGTGGTAAGTACGGGGGATTGATCGTTCTCCACAGGGAATAGTGTTCGTTAGGTATGAAAGACTACTCTAATAGGTCTAAGGGTTGAGGAAGATTCTTTTTTTATGTTTTTATATTTTTATGAAAGCAAGTAAAATCTCGGGTTTGAAAGAGTGGGCGGAATTAGTAGCTAGTCAACTAACCCAAATTACTACGAATGCAAATAAAATAAAATAACAGAAAATAAAAAGTTGGTGAAAACTTATGTGTAGAGAAATGTGTTTACTTAGATTTCCTTACTCCCTAACTATCTTTTACCGGTTGATTAGTGTGTATTAGTTGCGTGGATGACGGGTGTATTCCTTAATACCATTTGTGGGGTGGCGTACGTACTTCCCCAACTCTACAAGCTCCTACTTCATTCCTATGTCGAGCCGGCTAGGAAGCTCCTAACATGGGATCACTAGAATTCGCTTGTGCATTAAATACAACCATAAAAACCTTTAGTACGCATTTGGTTCATGTTTCTTAAGACGTTCAAGCAAGTTACCGAATAGGAAGTTAGCCAGTTTTCTTAAGCCTAACATAGATAAACAATCATCCAATACAACTAATAACACACCAATAACCAATAATCAATAGCTAGGTTTCATTAGATCTAAGCAAACACAAGATAAATCTAGCCTAACATATTAACCAAAAGACAAGAACAAGATAGAATCAAACAACACATAGACATATTGAATGATTAATTGATAACTTATCTTTAATGTAACATGGAAGATCTCAAGGCAAAAAGCCTTGAAAAAGATGCTAAAATCGTCTTAGGGTTTTCTCCCAAAAATTCCACACTAAGTTCCACCCTTATGACAAAGAATTGCAAAACTATATATAGATTTTTACATCTGACGGCGTCACGTTATGGAGTGTGACGCCGTCACCTCGCCGCTTTTAGGGTTCCCGGATGACCTTCTTGACGCCGTCCCTCTTTAGCTCTCCAAAATCCGTTCTGGCTTATCAAGGCTTGACGCCGTCAGACCTTGAACGTGACGCCGTCCCTCTTTGAATTAAGCCGTGACGCCCTTGATCAGGTTAAAGCGTGACGCCATCAGAATTCACATGCAATTTTCACTGGCTTATCATGAGTAAATTTCACATCCACCTTTTCTTGCCAAGCCATGACGCCGTCTGGAGTAAATCCTGACGCCGTCAAAGGTAACTTTCAGCCGATTTTTGAGACTTTGCCGTTTTCTTCACTTTTATGCTTCAAAAACGTCCAAAATGCCTCCTTTTCCAGATTTCTCCTCAAAAGTACCTAAAATGACAAAAGGAACGATTTAGGGCAATATTTGATCAAATAAATACGATTTAGGGCTTAAATGACCCCTTAAAAGCGGTACACTTTTCGCTTCATCAATTTGATATGATGGTTCTGCACACTTGATTTTGTGAAATTCTACACATGTGTTGTTCTTGCCAATTTCCACGTCATAACCTTGTGTAAAGGTGTTTTCTTTTGTGAGCATGGGAAGTCGTTGTTGAGCAGCCATTAGTGAATTCTGAAACATCAATCAAAGACACAAATATGCAGGATGCATGAAAGTTAGGATATTGTTAAAGTTATGATCATTCATGTGTCCACTTTCTTACATCATTTATTTAGCATGTTTAATGGTTATTAACTTTGCAAAATGACATGCATTATGTGACAGATTCAATTGTGATGACACTTATGCAATTTCGATAACATAAGACTTTATTCAAATTTCGACATACTTAAACTCAATTGAGACAATATTAATGAATTGCAACGGATTTATATAGTTGTGACAATTTTGACCAATTCCGATGAATTTTTAATTCCAACAGGTTTTGTCCAATTGCGATGTAAGCGTTTTGAATTGCGATAACTTTGTCAAATTGCGATAAAATATTTTTCGGAAAATTTGAAGCAATTCCGACAAGGTTATCCAATTCCGATGGATTTTGAATTTCGATGAAATTTGTGCAATTGCGATGAAAAATCTTAATTACGATAAACCATGCCCAATTGTGATGAAAATTTTGAATTTCGATAACTTTGAAGCAATTCCGACAAGGTTATCCAATTCCGATGGATTTTGAAATTTCGACAATTTCTTATACAAGAAATTCCGATGAACACTGTAAACGTACTTTATGTTGTGAATCTTTATCGAAATTGGTTTCCTGTCCAAGTTAGATCAAACCACAAGTTACAATATGATCTTTAAGTTCATTCAAACTCATTCAAAACCAGTTTATCTAATTTAAGAACAACAATTTACAATTTCGATGAACCCTCATTTCAATCTTGTCGAAATTCAAGTCAATGGATTAGATGTTTATGTGAATGATTCCCTTAGGTTCCTATGATGATTCTAAGCTCAATGGTCTGAATTTTAACATTTTTTAGCCATGAATCAACAGGTTTGAACCTGTACGTGTTCTTCATAAACCCTATACATCGAAATTGATTTAAATATGTTTTTGGGTATGATTTAATGATCAAATAATGTTACAAAATATGTTAGAACACTATCCCACCCAATCAATTAGACCAAAACATGCACAAATGATTTCCCCCAAATCATGCGTACAAACCCTAATTTTAAAGAATCATCAATATGTGTTTCTGGATACGATTGGTTTATAGAAACATGTTAATAACTAGATTAGGAACAAAACCCACCATAGAATTTAAACAAAACACTCAGAAACTAAATCCTCCAATTCGACCAAAACCCTAAATCAACAATTGATTATTGTAACAAATCAAATCGTTGGATTGATAAACTATCAAAAACCCTTTCTTAGATTAGACCAAAGATTAAGAAAGCACTTACGGATTTGAGATAAAGCACTTGGATTAGTCGAATGATTTAGGATCGTTGATTGTGGTTAGTAAAGAGTAAATGCATTTGCAGTAGCAATAAATGCTACTCTAATTTTTGTTTTTGTTTGAAAAATTTTATTTTTCATGTTTTGACACCATTAGTCCCTTAATGGTAAGGCTTAGCAATCTAAGTCCCTTAACTCTCAAAATGTTAACAAGAGATAATATAAAATTGACAAGAACAATTTTAATACACCCCCTTGACTTAGAAATATGAGAAAACATTTTGAGATTAAGAAGGGTATCAAAAATAATATTACCAACACATTAGTAAAACAATATCTTTTGGAAATATGCAAGTACGAAAAATTTTAAAAAAAAAATGAATAAAGTTTGAATTACATACTCCCCCTCAACACTTGTTTGGGAAAATTGGTAAATATGTTTGAAGGAACAAGATGTTGAAGGAAATATTGTACTTCCATTTTTTTTTAAGTAAAGAAAGAAAAGAAAATGAAAATCTTTTTGTGTTTTTGAATAAGATATTTACAAAAAAAAAAGGTTTTGGTGTTTGACTTTCTTAGTTGTGTTTAAGAAAGTTTTTCAAATCATCTGGAGTCAAACACCGCATACCAATTTGGTGAACTAATTCCACAAATCTTGCATAGGGCAAGGTTTTGGTGAATAAGTCCGCTAATTGGTATTCAGTACCCACAAAGTATAATTCAATAGTACCCTTTTCAACATGCTCTTTGATGAAATGATATCGAAGTGCGATATGTTTTGACTTCGAATGTTGAACCGTGTTGCATGAGATGGCAATGGCACTCTTGGAGTCGCAGTACATGGGAATCTTATTGAAAATGTAACCGTAGTCCATCAGCTGTGATCGCATCCAAATGACTTGAGCACAGCATGCTGACATGGCTACATATTCCGATTCTGTAGATGACAATGAAGTGCAATCCTGCTTCTTTGACTGCCAAGATACAAGTTTGTCTCCTAGAAACTGCACTCCCCTAGATGTACTTTTGCGTGTGTCTAAACATCCTGCATTATCAGATACTGAAAAAGCTATTAGTTCAAAACCAGAATCCTTCGGATACCAGATCCCCAAATGGATGGTTCCTTTTATGTATCGAAGGATTCTTTTAACCTCAGAGAGGTGTCTTTCAGTTGGTCGTGAATGATAACGGGAGCATAGGTATACAGCAAAAACTATATCTGGTCTGCTGGCTGTTAGATACATGAGGGACCCAATCATACTACGGTATTTTGTAGGGTCAACAGGTGTACCATGTAAATCAGCATCCAGCTTTGGGGATGATGCAGACATAGGTGTGTTATAAGTATCACAACTTGTCATGCCATGTTTCTTTAAAATCTCAAGAGCATATTTGGACTGAATTAGAAAAATTCCACGGGGTGATTGATGAACTTAGAGTCCTAAGAAGAACGTAAGTTCACCCATCATGGACATTACAAAATTTTGTTTCATTAATCTTGCAAAAGCATTTGAATATTTTTTGTTTGTTGACGCAAAAATAATGTCATCGACCTAGATTTGAACAATTAAAATGTCCTCCCCGTGTTTTTGAATAAATAAAGTTGGATCCACTGAACCTTTAGTAAAATGATTGGCAAGCAAGAAAGCAGTTAGTTTATCGCACCATGCCCTTGGGACTTGTTTAAGTCCGTAAAGGGCCTTCTTGAGTCTGTACACATGATTTGGATGATCTGGATCGACGAATCCCTCTGGTTGACTAACATACACTTCCTCACGTAATTGACCGTTAAGAAATGTCGTTTTCACATCTATTTGATAAACAACCATATTCTTGTGTGCAGCATATGCCAGAAAGATACGGACAGCCTCAAGCCTAGCAATCGGAGCAAAGGACTCTTCAAAATCAATTCCTTCTTGCTGAGTGAATCCTTTAGCTACCACACGCGATTTGTTACGAATCACTGTGCCTTCTACATCTAACTTGTTTTTCCAAATCCATTTCAGTCCGATGACATAGACCCCATCTGGTCTTTCAACTAACTCCCACATTTCTAGCCATTTGAATTGGTCGAGTTTTTCTTGCATTGACTCAATCCAGTTGTCGTATGTTAGTGCGTCTTTGATGTTTTTGGGTTCATCTTGACAAACTGTGAGTACGTAGATGTAGTTTTCAGCATCGGTGTGAAGTTTTAGTCTTGTCATAACTGGAGCTGAGGGATTGCCAATGATGTTTACTAAGGGGTGTTCTTTAGTCCAATGATGTGTTGAAGGGTGATGTTGATAGAACGTATGCAGATTAGACGGGTCCAAATTGCGTGTAGATGACTCTGCAATATCAGGAATGGTTAGAGTCGGTGCAAATGGATTAAAGAACGCATTTGGGTCATAATCTGCATGTTCGGGTACTTGTTGTTGTTGAAGATCTTCTGCTGCATTTACAGTGTTGGAAGCGGTTTGTTCTGCTATTGATGGAGATTCAATTGGAGGTGCATCTGTAGCAACTATTGTTGTTGTAGTAGCAGGTGTATCAGGTATTGGATTATTATCAGGTTGTGCAGCGGAAATTGGTGATACATCTGGTGCATGACATGCAAAAGAATCATCAAACAATGGAGCAAACAGTGTTTCTAATTCTTTACGATTAAGTGAAAGAGGTGCAGCTGATTGATCTGGAAAATTTAGACGGTTGGTTGCGGGTCCTAAGTTGTTTTGCTCATAAGCCATTTCTGTAAGCTCATCGAAATTAGCATGAATAGTCTCCTGACTTTCTCTAGTACGACGATTCTAGATTCGAAAACCTTTGGAGTTCTCATAATATCCAATGAAGATACCAATGTCAGCTGTTGCTTTAAGTTTTCCAAAATCATCACGATCATTATTTGGATAGCAAAGAGCACCAAATACATGAAAGTATTGAATGTTCGGTTTGCGGTTGTGAACAATATCATAAGGAGTTTTGTGATGCCGTTTGGTGATCATATAACGGTTTTGGGTATAACATGCAGTTGCTACAGCTTATGCCCATAAGTAATCTGGTAATTGAGCATTGATTAGAATCGTTCTTGCAGCTTCCACTAACGTCATGTTGCCTCTTTCGACAACCCCATTTTGTTCTGGACTTCTTGCAATGGATGTTTGATGTTCGATTCCCACTTTCTCAAAATAAGATTGAAGAGTTTGATTTTTGAATTCAGTTCCATTGTCTGTTCTAACTTTTCTGACCATATTACGAAGCTGAACTTGAATTTTTGTGAGAAAGGCGATGATCATTGAAGGAGCTTCATATTTGCTTCGGAGAAAATAGACCCAAGTCCATCTGGAGTAGTCATCAAAAATTACTAGAATGTAGTGTTTACCGTTTATCGTTTGAACACGTATAGGGCCACACAAATCCATATGAAGTAGTTAAAGAACGTGATCTGTACTGTGTTCTGTTTTTGAAGGGAAATGTGCACGAGTACTTTTTCCTTGTTCAAAAGCTGGACATAAGTGATCTTTTGAATATCGAAACCGTGGAATACCATTGACTAGTTTGTGACGTGCAAGTTTAGTCATGGTTTTGAAATTCAGATGAGACAGTCATGTGTGCCATAACCATGATTTTGTCAAATGCGCTTTGGAGAGCAAACATATAGGAGAAGAAGCAATCATATCAGACATTGAGATGGTATAAAGACTAGTTCCACGAGTGCCCGACATTAGATCATTTCCTTGTAAGTCACGAACAAAACAAGTTTTCCCCCGAAATGCTACTTCCAAATCCCCATCACAAAATTGACCGATGGAGAAAAGATTATGACCAAGGCCTTCGACATAATAGACACTACTAATTTCGATGTTGCCACTAACGTAATCTCTATAGCCCATAATAGCATTGAAATGATCATTCCCAAATCTGACAGTGCCGATGAACTTTGCAACAAAGTTTACTAACAGCTTAAGATTGCCTGTCATATGTCGGGTACAGCCGCTATCAACAATCCATAAAACAATTTGTACCACATGCATCACATGAAAACGACGAAGATGGAGTGATGGTAACGGTAGAACCCAGAGAATTTGTGGGTTCCGTTGGGTTAGTAACACAGTTATTAATAACTTTAGGTAGCCATGTAAAACTAGGTTTCCTTTGTAACCAACGTTGCCATGTCCAACTTGTTTTAGCTTTCTTCTTAGTGAATTCGCTAGGTGATGGTATTGTCTTAGGAGTTGTATTCGCAACTATGGGTATGTCTAAGGCATTTTTTGAAACTACACTTGGTGGTTTTCCTAGCACAGACTTAGAAGCAATAGTGGGCCTAGAGGGAATTCCAGATGTTCGTTTCTTCTTACGAGTTAAAAGGGAGTTAGCTACACATTTTGTATGATCACCAGATAACATACTTTTACGACAAAACACACAAGATGCATTAACATTCAAAACATTCAAAGGTTCATCATTCGTTATATTGATAGTACGATTACAATTTGCCAAATTAGAATCTAAATCAGATGCAACATGAGTTTTAATCAAATTCCTAAGCTGATCTTCTACTTCTGGTGCTTCTAGTTTTCCGCTTCTACGTTGCCAGATCCTATTCTTCTGTTTGTTGCTCTTACGCTTTGATCTACTAACGCTAGTAGTGGCGACTATTCCTATAGAAGTGGAAGGATTCAAATTAGTATTCTGAGGGGATGTTTGCCTAGGTGTTGTGTCCATTTTGTACATTCCTGGTGCAATCACATTTGTGTTAACAAACTTTCCTTTTTCTAGTAACTGTATTTTCTCTTTAAGTTCAATGATGATGTGATTCTTTTGTTGAATTTTTGAATCGAGTTCTCTGTTTAAGCAAACGGTGACTGTTTTAAAACAGCATTTTCATCTTCAAGATTCTTAACTTTGGATGTGTGACTGTTTTGAAAGGACATCGTTTCATTTTGTGTTTGCAATTTTAATTCAAAATCAAGACTCTGAGTTTGACACCATTGTAGCTTCTGATTAAGTTGAAAATTTTATGTTGAAAGTTTACTTTGCACATCATCATTGTGTTTAATGATTCTCTCATTTTCTCTTTTTAAAGTCTCAATTTCGTGTCTCAATGTTTTAGTGTCAGCAGTGTGATCATCAACAAGCATAGAATTGCAAGTCTCATAAATCGAATTCATAACCACAGAAATAATATCAGAACTTAGAACATCTTCCAAGAGTCGATCAGCTTCATTTTGTAAAACTTTGTTTCGACATTTTTGTTTTGAGATCGAATTTTATGTTGCATTGAAAGTGTTCATCATGGATGTTACTTCTGTTTGGAGTTCTTGTTCCCAGTGTGTAGCACAAAAACGGAAATGTTTAACGTATGGTAAAAATTGTTTTTGAAAAATTTCTCTCTTTTCTTTTTCATAAGCAGATTGAAAAGTGGAAACTTTTATCTCAGAGTTACATTCAATTGCTTGTTCTAAAAGGTTGATATCTTCCATAAACGTATCAAAGTATCTAAGTACAAGACATCGTTTAGTTAATGGTGCAATTACTCCAAAAGTTGGTAAAGGACCATTTATTTGTGCCACTGGTTTAATAGGACCAACATCAGAAGAAGATTCATAAATTTGCATTACAAACCATGGTTGTTCTGTTTTATCTTATTGAGGAACGAAGGTTTCAGAAATATGAGGCACTTTTGGATAATCAAATGGTTTATTGAACTTAACATTGCTCATTTTTGATTGACTCTCTTCGTCCTGTTTTTGTTCTTCCTCACAGTTATATACAACAACACGCATAATTGAATCATCAAAGAGCTGGTCTGCACGATACAACTTTGGATTTTCTTTGAGTGCCTTGTGTAGAAAACGTGGTTTGTCATCACCAATAGCAAAACCATAACCTTGGGGATTTTGCTTTAAAGTAAACTTTTGAATTGTTGTTATAGACTCACCAGTTTTATAAACAACTTTTTGAAACTCTTTTAATTTACTTTCCAAATCTACGATTTCATCAAGATAAGAATCAATTCGTTTCCTAGATACTTGTTTATGTTCAGAAAAACGAGCTTGACAAGTTGACAACTCTGTTTTTGTTTTTGAAAGTTCAGAATTGAGGTGTTCAACCTGTTGTTTGAATTCTAATTTTTCTTGTTCCATTTGAGAAACCAAGTTATTTTTGAAAGCAACTAATTCTCGTATTTGATGTTGTAAATCTTGTTCTTTGACATAGGCTTTTTGAAATGCAACTTCAAAACCTTGTTCTCGTTTTTTTTTTTTTTTTTTGTTTCAAAATTTGTGAGTTGTATTTTACAGCACTCAAGGTCCGCAGATAATGATGCAACTTTTGCTTTTAACGTTCTGTTGATTTCATTGAATTTTTCAATCTGAGATTTTTGTGAGTCCAATTGGGATTGGGTGGTCAATAGTAAGGTCATAAGTTCTAGATCTGGACCGAGCGAAGGTTCATTTTGTTCAATTTGATCATTGTTATCGTCATCAAATTTAACAACTGGGTTAATATTAGCATCATCAAATGTAACAACTATGTTCATTTGTTCTTCTTCTTGAGGAGATAATAATGAGTCATTTTGAACAACTTGCTCCTCGTCTGATGCAGATGCAGATGGTGATGCAATTTCATGTATTAGACATGTTGTTGGATCAGGTACCTAAGATAGACCATCAGTATCATATACTGGGCCTGTGTCACTCATGTGAAATTCCTGCATGTTGGCCATTAGCATCACAGCTGCATTTGCTTCCAAATCCTCCATATCATCATCTGAATATGCATTTGCCATGAAGCTGTTTTCTTTGTCAGTGAGAGTGCCCTGTGATTCATCCTTTAGAGCTAGAAGTAGTGCCTGCTTATGAAACTCACTGCCTCTGACTCTAGGTTTGGGACATGCATTAGCCAGATGACCTTTCCCATTGCAGTTATAGCACTTAACCATTGTATTCCCAGTCCCTGTATTCCCAGTTTCAACAAGTTCAACCCTTTTCTGAGGAGCACCTGCATTGTTCCTACTTCCACTACCTGCATTAAACCGTTGTCCATTTCTTGAATTTCCCATATAACCTCCTGATCTAGTTCTTCCGTAAGTAGGATTCTGTATTTCAACCTGTCCATCTTGTACAACAGCTTGATTCCTTGTGTTAGATGAAGTGCGGAGACGATTGTTGGATTTGTTAGAGAATTTGCTGAAAGTACAAGCAATGAGTGCAAATCCTTCATTTAAAGAGTTGAATGCATCGTCATCGTCATTGTTTGTTTTTGTGTAGAACATGGTGTCAGTGTTGTCATAGGGGACTAGTTGATTTTCAGTTGATTGTTGTGTCGAATCATATGGAATGAGTTGGGTCGATGGGGTTTGTTGAGGGTAAGAAAAGTGATGTTGTTGTTGGGCATAAGCATGGTTTGACTATGGAGGTAGAGAAAATTGAGATTGAACTATCAGTGCCAATGAATTTGGAGTTGTAGAAGGTGAATAAGTACCACGAATAGCTCAATCTTTGTCAACTTTAGATTGATGGTGCTTCAGATAATCATACAACAACCCATAAGATGCATTGTGTAGATTTTTAGCTTGACGAACAAACGTGTCATATTTTTTCAAATCAAGACCAAGACAGCTGAGAAACTTAGTGTTGATTGCTATCCTTGGTAAAACAATGTTGTGTCTGTCTAAGTCATTGATGTGTTTGTGAACCAATGGTAATAAGACTCAAGTGACTCCCCTGATTCAATCATGAACATTGTATATTTGAGGTAAAGTTTGGATTCCATGTCTTCTTGGTTCAGTTCAGTGCCTTCCATTAAGAGATGAACGTGTTCTCACATATCCTTAGCTGTTTTCTGAGCATCAATGCTTCAGAAAATCGGATTAGGTATTCCCTGAAGAGTATATGACATTGCAAGTTCACTTGCTTCACGATGAAGTATTTGCTCTGCAGTAAGTTGAGTTTCAGGAACAGGGGTCACGGTTTCAGGTTGTTGACATAAATAAATGCCTAAAAACATTATCAATATTTATTCATATCTCTATGTTTTGATGATCACAAAATGTAAACTCATTAAAACATAAACTTATAAATTAAACAAGTACTTAGTTGTAAATATTCACTTCTACAACTAAAATCACTTAAGGTATGAATGAACTAATGCTTAATGCATTATATGATCAAAGGAACATTTTCTTAATAACTAGGCGGCCCCCTTAAAATTAAGGGGACCGCCCCCTATTTAAGGGGGCCGGCCACGCTCCAGTAGGCTCCAGCTGTCCAGATTTTTCTCCTATAAATACCAGCCTTCCCCTGGATTTTTACTCACCCTTTTGCACTAAAACTTTCTGTTGTAGATCTCATTTCATATCTTCAAAAAACCTTTGATCATGTAATCTTAAGCATTGGTTTCCAAGTGATCCAAGCTTCCACCATCCAAGTGCAAAAGAAGAATACTTCTATCAATCAAGACTAGAAGTATTACAACTTAGTAGCATCTTGTTACTCAAGTTGTTTGTTTTGTATACTTTGTAAATCTTTCATTCATTTGTGTAAAGTGTGTATATGAGTTGTAAACATAAGTGATTAGGCTAGAGTAGTGTGTAAGTAGTGAAGAAGGTGGATAAATAGTTGTGGAGTAAAGAAGTAGAGTAGAAGCCTTGTAAAGTTTTGAAGTAGAGAAGTCTTGAAGCCGTTGTGAAGCCATAGCCTAGAAGTCGTGAAGCCGTAGCATAGAGGTTGTGAAGTGGTCGTGTTGAAGCCATGAAGTCCTAGTGTTGAAGTCGTGAAGCCGTAGCATAGAGGTTGTGTAGCGGTCGTGTTGAAGCCATGAAGTCCTAGTCGTGAAGTCCTAGTGTTGAAGTCGTGAAGCCGTAGCATAGAGGTTGTGTAGCGGTCGTGTTGAAGCCGTGAAGTCCTAGTCGTAAAGTTCTAGTGTTGAAGTCGTGAAGCCGTAGCATAGAGGTTGTGTAGCGGTCATGTTGTAGTCGTGAAGACATAGTGTTGAAGTCGTGAAGCCACAACATAGAGGTTGTGTAGCGGTCGTGTTGAAGTCGTGAAGAAGTCGTGAAGCAGTCGTGAAGCCGTTGTGAAGAAGTCGTGAATAAGTTGTGAAGAAGTTCTGTTGTGAAGTTGTGAGATTGGTTTTAGCTACGATTAGAACTCGACATTTAGCTTTGTGTCGTTAAACCCGTGTAAGCCAAAGTTGTGTACGGTTTTCTCCGCCATAAGGGAGCTTATTGAAGTTGTGAAGAAAACTCTCGAGCTCGGTGCTCGAGGAGTGGAGTAGGGCAAGGAAGGTGTCCTTGTAGCCGAACCACTATAAATCTCTCGTGTCTCGGTTAGATCTTTCCATACCTTATTTATTTCTGTACTTGCATCGTCATTACTTTCATACACATAGGCTTATATAATTGCTAGTTTTAATTAGAGGTCGACTTCACATAAAGATCAATTTGAAAATCCATTCAAGAAACCAAAACTTTTACAATCAATTTAAAAGAATACATATATAACTAATAATAAGATTTAAGTTTTATTTTTCATAACAAACTTGAATGTAAGTTTTTAAAAGTAAACAAAGGTTTTATAATAAATTAAAAAGATGAAAAACTATTCAAACCCCCCCTCCTTCTAGTTTTCCACAATTGGTATCAAGAGCCACGTCAATCAAGATATTTAAAATATACTGTATTTTAAAACTTGAATCGATCTATGGAATTCGAAAAATATCTAGAAGGGGAATTGATTGAACAAATATTCGTCAACCAAGCCTTCGATGGTGATCAAAGGAATAAAGGGGTGTTGAGATTGAGCCAAGCTTGTTCTTAACTTGAAAATAAGAAATACGAAGACACTACGTTAAGTGATTGCGCAGGGGTTGGACCCTGCGAACCACCTCCGGCGTGCGAGTAAGTATATGTGATGGTAATGTAGGTCGTAAATTTATAGAGTGGAGTTAACTTGAAATTACTTACATTGTTCTTGGCCCGACTATGCTATTTATAGGTGAGAAATAGGACATAGTGGGCGGTTGCACATAGTTCGGAGATCATGGGGGCGTCCCATGGAAAGTGGTAACCGCTAGGGCTTTGTAGCCCACGATCTCTGTTTTGGCGGGAAGCCAAAGGATAGAGGAGACGTGGGTTTGACCAGGTCTGGATGATCCTTCGTGTTAGTCCCTTCGTCAGGAATACCCCGAAGGGCTTAGGGCTTCGATTGGCGGATTCCCACATGGTAACCATTCGCAGGCGAATGGTTTTACGCCAATGAAACGTGTTAAGGAGATTAACCTGGGCCTCCGAAGGGAGGGCTTTCTACAGGCTCGAAGGGGAGTCCTTCGACCCGTTCGGAGGGTACGTCATCAAGCCCCCAGTCGAAAGTGATATATACGTACGAGTATAAATTGCATTCGACTCAAAAAACCTGCTACACTCTATCCCATTTATCACAAATTCGGACGAAATGAAGATAAGTGTTTAAATAAATTCAAACGCAATAAGAAGTATTCTATCCTTCTGATTAAAAAATAAAAGGTAAAACGCCTAACTGAATTCCGTATTAAATGCAAACCATCATTATCCGTCCACTTGCAAACCCTTAATTGCCATTTCTTTGGTAGTCGTAAAACGTCATTTCAAATTTAGCATCCATTTGAAATCCGCTTAGATAGTAAAGAAAATGTACACGTTTTCGGTTATGATCAAAGATTTCATGAGTATTTAATCTTCGATACGTTAAACCCTAGAACACTTTTACCTCCGCCCAAAATATACACAACTCTGTGTCATTGTGCTTCCATTGGAATCTAAAAGGTAAAATTCTGCCATTTTTCTTTGCTCTCCTTACTTTATTTATGAGTATGGCTGCAAAACGAATAATTAAAGAACAAACTTGTACCTTGTCGAAACAAGCATTGTCTGATTTTCTGAATGACTATCCCATACCCTTGGAATATAAAATCATGCTTCCCAGTAAAAAGCAAAGTATTTTTTATGCTCCGAAAGGATTTGTAGGCTTGTATGTGCATGCGTTTACGCAATCAAACTTTAGGATTCCCATCCACCCTCTTATTTTGGAGTTTTTGCAATATTACAAAGTGCACATTTCAAGGTTTAATCCATTCGGTTTAGCCAAGTTGACAACTTATATTGTAATGTGCAAAGCGTATGGTTTTGAGCCTTCATTGACTGTGCTTAGAGGCTTTGTCAATCTCTACCCTGGTGGAGATTGGGTAACTATTGCAAAAAGGAGTGAGTATGATGTCCCACACCTATTGACTAAACCTTTTTCGAATATTCGAAATTGGAAAGGTCAATTTTTTTATATTGAGAGTACCATCATACCCTCCGAGTATCCTGAGCTGTTGGCCGAAGGGAATAGGTTTGATGAAAAACGATACAATGACCCATTACCTTATGAGGTGAGAAGTGACCTTATGTACCAACGTCTTGCACGTCATCCAGTGGACGTACAAACATTTCCTGAGCCCATCTTATTCATGGCTGGCATTGCTAAAAGTTGGGAAGAGTCTCCATTGCTTCCTGAAATTATTTGTGAAGGAAAAAGTATGTATAATTTCTTATTTCATAAATAAATAACTTACCTGCTGATATTCATCTCTTTTCCTTTGTCTGTGCAGAAATGGCTTTTCGTAACTTTGTTGTGGCTGGAGGTGCCAAGGAAGTTAGCTTTATGCCAAGGGACCCTCAAAATACGAGTTACGGAGTGGGATCTCCTTCCATTTCTGTCAATAACAATGATGTTGATGTCTCTCCACCCAAGCCTCTTGTTGTGCTCCCCCCAATCAAAACAGTTGGTACTGAGGAAGCCCCCCAGGTAGTGGAGGATGTTGGTGATTATGATGATACCCCTTCCGGAGGTGATCAGCTCAGGATTGTGGGGTCCTCCGGCATCGCTGATAGAGTTCGGACTAGAAAAGGTACTAGTGCAAAGGCTGCAAAGGCTGCCCCCAAGAGAAAATTGAACATTCCTACTCCTACTTCCAGAACCACCAAACAAAAAACAGAGAAGTCTCATGGGAAGACCATTATGTATGCTCCGGAAGGACTGGCTGATGAAGATGACATATCTGGTAAGTGAAAATTCTTCCAGTCTTCCTTCCTTTCCGTAATATTGTGTGTTTGGCTTATATTGTTTTCGTCTTCTTTTTTTTTTTTTTTTTTTAAGGTTTGCCAGATACGAAGGAATTGCCCAACTCTCTCTCCTGCCGCTTGCTTGTTGAGAATGTCACTCCTGCCTCATGGAGGAGTAAAATGAATGAAATGTCCATTGAGGAACTTTGTGATCTCAACGACAAAAGTTACATCCGACAAGCAATGCTGGACAGTCATCTGAGCTTTCGCACCAGGGGATTGCTTAATAGAGTCCAGGAGGCGAAGGAGGAGGTTGCTGCTGTTGTTGCCAGAGAAAAAGAGAGGGAGAAAAATTTTGCTGAGTTGGAGAAGAGATGTGATGAAGCCATGGAGAACTTTGAGAAACATCCAAGGTATGAGGCTCTTCGAAACAGGATTGATGGTCTTGAAAAACAGCTTAAGGAGTCACAGGCTGAATGTGGTAGGTTAATTCTTGAGGAGGCTAAGGTTGTAGGCTATGAGAACCAGGTGAGTGCCCTGGAGTCAAAGTGTACTGGGTTGGAGGCTGAGAGAGCCAGATTAGTGGAGCAGGATGCCAAACGTTATCAGGAGGTTGATAGGTTGAAGCTTGAATGCCAAAGGTTGAGAAAAGATAGGGCTGAGGTTGTATCGAAGGTTGTTCCCTATATTGCTATGGAATTATATCATAGCGATGAGGTGGGAGTGGTTGTGGGTAAACTGGTGAATGCAGCCATATTTCATGGCAAATGCACAACTTTGGGAGAGATTGCCGAAACTAAGAAACCCGTTGTGCTTTCAGATGTGCCATACTATCGTCCAAATTCCGTTCAGGAATATGATGAAGCTGGTAATGCATTCACCACTGCAGTTTACCCCTTTCTTGCCGAAGCAACCAAAGATCCTTCAGCCTCCATCGAAGATCTCCTTTCTAAAAAACCCAAGAGTATACAGCCTCCGTCCCCAACTAAAAGAACCTTGTCTGAGAAACCCAAGTCTGCGACTCATCAAGAAGACCCAAACTCTTCTATAAACAAATGAAGGCTGCCATGTTGGCAGTAATTTAGTCTGTAAGGGTGGCGTGTACCCTTTGAAACAATTTGTTTATGTTTAAAGGCTGATGCCTTTCTTTAAGACAATTTAGCAAGCTTTTATCAGGCTAGTGCCTGTTTGAATAGTTTGTCTGGGCTTCGTCCCATAACTTCGAACAACTATCTCTTTTGATGATGGCTGCGCCTGTGCGTAGTCTTTATGACTCTTAATTTGGAGGAATATTCTCCTTTTTTAATGCCATGCTTATCTTCTCTTACGCTCATTATTAGAACGTAAACATACAACCTAAGGTTATAACCTTATTGTGTGTATTTTGGACCAAGATTTTATGCAATCGTATAATTTGACTGCGACAGAGGGTCGCGACCCACTCCGTCTTTATCCTTAAGTTACAGAGGGCTTTAAATACCCAAAGACTTCATAGGAAAGCTAATGTGAATTGTAATGGATGTTAATGTTATACAAGACATGTGTCTTGCTTCATCCTTCGACATTGAAACTTGTAAAGTACTTGGCTGGATAAATCTATGTTGTATAAAACGAAACAAGAGATTTTGAGGGAAACATGCTATATCATTAAGTGGGTAGGGAGGATTACATCATTTGAAAAAATGAACACTAGACACCTACCATTAATGCTTTTTTCCCATGTGAGAAGACTACGTTACATGAAATTGAAAACAACTAAATGCTTTTAAAGAAAGGTAAGTTCTTATATGTAAGACTTACGAGAGTTTGTATCATGTCCAAACTTGTTCACGACATCTTTTGTTTCCATCCTTCGAGCTTCCGCGTCTTTTTGTCACATTAATTCTTCTTTGACGCTGGGCTCTTTCATTTGGCTTCGTTTGCTTTTACTCGAAGGACAACTTCCTATATGCCCTCAAGGCTTTGGGAAGTTTGTCTGCCCATTTATGCTGATATTGCCCTAGCTTCGTCTCAATTTCGGTGACAATATCCTTGTCAACACAAACGAATCTTTGCTTCACATTCAGGCTTTTACAGAAAGAAGGGAACACTCCTTCGGCAAAGTGTGGCCCTTCGTAAGAGGTGATAACTTGTGGAATTCTAAATCTGAAAATTATGTGTTCCCACATGAACTCTTCCACATCTCTTCCTTTTGTTGATGCCAACGGCTTGGCCTCGACCCACTTGGTGAAATGATCGATGGCTATGACCAAGAATTGTACCCCTCCGGGAGTTAATGGTAAGGGTCCGATTATGCTGACTTCCCATTGATCGAAGGGTCTTACAGTCATGCTAGATGTCGCATCATACTCTAATGGCTTACGGGCTTTGAAGTGTGTCTGACATACCGTGCATGTTCTGATTACTTCCCTTGCATCTTCTAGCACGGTTGGCCAGTAATAACCCCATTTTGTTACCTTCGCGGCGATGGTTCTGGGGCTTGTGTGTCTTCCACAAAATTCTTCATGAGCATTGTAGAGAATGTTCGAAGCCTGTTTTAATTCGACACAACGGAGCCAAGGAGATGAAAGACGCCTTTTGTAGAGATTATTGCCTATGAGCCTGTACTGTGGACTTTTGACTTTGATTCTCCGTGCCGACTTTGACTTATCGGGCAAAACGCCGCTTATCAAGTACATTTTGATTGGTTCTATCCAGCTGGAGCCTTCATCAAGTGTTTCACTTCTTGCAATTGACCTGGTGGCCAATTCTTCTACTAAAACCTCACTGGGTAGATGAGCAAAAGCAGTCGATGCTAATTTGATTAGGGCCTCCGTCTTTTTGTTTTGGCTTATGTGGACATTTGTCACTTTGTATCGTTCGAAACCCTGAAGGAGTTTTTTAACCTCGTTCAAGTACTCCTTGATTATTGGCTGCCTTGCTCTGTGAGAACCCTTGATTTGACCAGCGACTAAAAGCGAGCCTACGAAGATGGAGAGGTCATGAACCTTGATACCCTTAGCGAGTCGAAGGCCAGCCAGCAAGGCTTCGTACTCTGCTTCATCTTTCGTGGCCTTGAATTCAAAACGTAGTGCATAACTGTACTCCTTTCCCTCCGATTTTATTAGGATTAACCCTGTTCCGAAACCATTGGAGCTTGAGGCTCCGTTAGTAAATAAATTCCATTCCTCCGTTGCTGTTGGAGGAGTTTCTCCATTTTGGCTGTGTCTGGAAGGTGTTTCGTTGGGGACTTCTGCGAAAGTCAGACTCTTGGTGGAGCTTGAATTATCACGTTTTTTTAATGATCCTGGAGCCGGCAGGCCAATAGCTGCTTTGAATTTCGAAGGGTTGGTTTTGACTTCTTGCTTTGTTGATGATCCGCTCTGAAACACACTTATAATTAAACAAATGCAGTCTCAGAACCGGATGCTCGTGTGTAGTGTGAACCAGGCAAGTGATCACCTGGGTCGTTTCCCAACGAGGTGTGAATGAAAAACTGTGAAAAGCTTTGGATTAAAATGATTGATGAATCAGATATTTGATTTTGCTTTTTGATTAATTCTAAATAACAATTTAAAGACAAATATGCACAATAAAGTTAAACGCGAATAAATAAACTAAAACGCTTAACGAGAAAGCTAAAATGGGACAAAAACTGAAATTTTAGAAAATTAAAACTTAAAAATGTAAAATTACTTAAAACTTATTTAAAAACTTAAATTATATTTTTCTACACTTTTTATTTAGTTATTATTAATTATTAATTATTTAATTATTAATTAAACTAATTTAAATTATAAAAAATACTAAATGAACAAGGAAAATTCTAAAACTTTTTCTAAAAATATTATAAGATGAGAAAAAGCTAATAAAATTATAAAAATGAAAATTACTTAATTAAAATTTAAAAAGATAAATTCTATTAAATAGAAGCTATCACTTTATTTCTATTTTTGATTTTCTTAAGGTCTAAAAATATTTTTATATTTTTCCTAGATTAAAATTGACAAAAGAAAATTATGAAAATTGGAATTATATTTTTCTGATTATTTTTCTATTTATTATGATTTAATTACTATTAGAAACTAATTAAAATGATTAAAAATATCAAAACTATTCAGAAAATTATGAAAATTTACAGATAATTCTAAAATAATATTAGAAAGATAAGAAAAATAAAAGCAGAAGGTATTTAAGCCTGATAAGCACTTTTGGGCAGATAAGCAGTTTACAATAAGCCCAAAAATAAGCAAATAAGCAGGAAAATTGACCAAATGATCAGGACAAGCTAAATATGCTATAATAAGCTTAAAGCAACTGAATAATACAAATAAGCACAAAGGATTAAGCTAGATAAGCACTTGGCTGTTGTGGAATTTAAAACAGAAATCTCAGAAAAGTGCAGACTTGCAGGCAAGATTAAGCAATGAAATAAGCTGCTGAGATGCAATATTAGGGGGGCAAAACTTAGCTAGGCTTATGAGCTATCTAGAAAACCTAAAAGCCCTATCAGAATCCACTCAATTGAGCTCCAATTGAAGCTAAGATCAGTAATCAACACAACTCAGTATACACTGAGTTGTGGTTTGGTGTCTGTTTTGTGCAGAAGTGCACAGAAGTGTGCACAAGGTGCACAGGTTCTAGGCCTTTTGGCACTCACTAATTAGGCTACTAGGAGTGCAAAAATGCCAAGGTAGCAGGCTAAATAAGCTTAGGGCTTAATATGGCTTATTTGAACTTATTGTTGACTGAAATTCACACTAGGCTTAGAAATTTGGCAAACTGATCTAATGGACTTATCTGATCTTGAAAATGACTTATAGTGACTACTAAAAGCTAGAACAAAGATTGGCTTATGACCAATCTACAGTAAACATGGGTTTTACCCCTTGACTGCACAAAAACCAAACACCCCTTCTAGTGGTGTCTGTCTTGATTTTACAAAGAAAAATCCAAATTTTAAACTAAGAGTCTATATATTACTGATTACCTAGCTTATATAAACCCTAATGAGCAACTTTTATCAGAAAATTAAGCAACTAATTAAGCTATACTAGATTTAACTAATTTTGGTCTTTTTGAGATTTTTAGCAAAATGGAAAACAAATTAGAAAACTACTGATTTAAATGATCAAATATGATCACAAACTAACAATAAGCATAAAACAACCACAATAAGCTATTATTAAGCAGTTGTACAGTAATTTGGAATTTAATGCTAAAAAGCTAAAAAGCTTACAACTGAGTGAGCTCTATGGAACAGAGAACAAGGAACCAAGGACCAATCTAGCTTGTCAGAAACAAGCTAGATAACCCAGAAAAGCTTCCTGAACTAGCTTATCCACCCAGAAATAGCTTATTGACCTCCAAGTTGACTTTCATTGACCATCTTGATTTCTTGGATTTAGAACATGTTTACACTACAAATAACTTACAATAAGCTATAAGAAGCTTATATAAGTTATTAAAAACAACTGAGAAGTTATTTCATATACTACTTAACAAGATTCTCATTCTCAGAACATTGGAAAATCATAACATTGGAATTTAACATTAATTACTGACAAAAATCAAATAACAACAACAAATACACTAAGATTACTTTGTATTGATTGATTGAAATTCGAAATTACAACTTTAAGCTACTGGAAATTGAAAATACGAATTATGCTAATTTACCTACTTGCCAAAATTGGCTTACAAAGCTATCTATATATACAAAACTATGGTGGGATAATCCTAGCCGACTTCCTTGAACAAATCCCCACCATTCAATTGCTCCAATTTGATCTCAGCAGTCCACATGTAATTTTGGCGGGAAATCAGGAAATTGGTGATTATCTCTGATTTTGCTAGTGGGAGTGGGGAGGACGCATTAATTGCGTTTGGCAATGTTAGGTAACGTGTAGGAGGAGGGGGGATGAGGTGGTGAGTGGTTTTGGTTAGCTGGGGGGTGACTGGATGGTTTTGGCGGTTTTGGTGGTAAAGGAGACGGGTTTGACTTTGTTTGACTGAGTGGTTAACTCAGTCAAACGATTGGTTGGGGTTGGGGTTGGGCTTATTTCATTTTGGGCTTGGACTGGGTTTAGGAAATGGGATAAGGGTTGGGTTGGATTTAGTGTTTAGGTTTTATTTTTGGGTTAAGGTTTAGATCCGGATTTAGGTAGAATTAAACATAGGGACCATTTTTGTAATTGCTGAATATTTGAGGGGCTGAGTTGTCATCTTTCCAAAATATCTTCAAAGGATTAAACCTGCCATAAAACAATTACACAAGGACCAAAGTTGTATTTTTTAGCATTTTATAAACTTTAGGGACCTAATATGTAAATTTGGATTTTAGAGGGGCTTGTTTTGTAAATTCCCAAAAGTTATCAATAAAGTTCCAACTTGTAAGTTCATGCATAGTACAAGGGTATTTTGTGAAATTTCAAGTTTTATAATACCCAGGGACCATTTTTGTCAATTTGCAAAGTTCAGGGATTAAACTTGTAATTTTATGAAACTTTGCACCAAAGGACTTATTATGTAATTTCATGATTCTTAAAGGACCTTTGATGACTTTTCCTGTTTTTAGAATAACCAGGAACTAGTTTTGACAACTTTTGAAAGTTGAGGGTCTGAAACTGCCAATTATGCAAACTTTGTTCGTTTTTCAACTGTTTTTAAACATTTTGCATCTGAAACATATAAAACACAATTTTGTGATAATTTCAGTATTATGATGCATTTCTGAGTGTTTTTGGATGTTTTGGCAGCTCAGATTAGGTAAAAATGATGAGTATTTAGACACTCATCAATCCCCCACACTAAACTATTGCTAGTCCCTAGCAATATTTTATGAAGATTTAATGGATTTGAAAGACTCTTTACCAAAAGCCATTACTTTTGGAGTAGCCAATTGTTTCAGTTCAAGTAAGAACTTTGGTACAATGATAACCAAGTGATTTTTGAGCAAACCACAAGCTGTCAACGGTTTTGATTTGTCTTTACCAAAAGCCGTTTGCTTCTGGACTAGCCAACTCTTAGATAAATTATCAATATTATCATTGGTGAGCTGATTACCAATCATGGATTTTCACTGCCTTAACCACAAGCCATAACCTTGCGGGCTAGCCAACTCTTCACTTATGAAGATATGGTGAGTCGAATACCATACAATTTTCGGCAAATTGCAAGCCATCAACGGATTTGATATATCTTTACCAAGAGCCGTTTGCTCTCGGATTAGCCAATCCTTATGTGGGTTAGACATGGCGGACTGATAACCATTTATTGCGTTCTAAGTGAGAAAAAAATTTTAAAATTTTGGCTAAAATGGGGGTACTAGATGGTACATTTGATCAAATTCGCAAGAATTCCCCCCCACACTTAGAACTGAATATTGCCCTCAATATTCAAAGAACCGGTTGTTAAACCAACACTTAGAACGTGAAAGGGAAATACTAATAGCCTTTTATTTCATATAGTTATTTATTTTATTTTTATTTTATTTGCATTTAAGCCGTTAAGGCATGCAAATTCCCTCTTTGGGAATGCTTCTTTTTTTTTTTTTTTTTATTTTTTTTTTTTTTTTTTTTTTACACTATACACATTTACAACATGTGGGGCATCTCCCCCACACTTGGGTGAGACATGGGTGAAAACCCATATTTTGCTACTGTTTTTGATAACCGAGTTGCTAGCTTGACTCGACCCCGAATTGAGTTGATTCCTCCAGAACAGTCAGGTTTATCACGCAAGCTAACCGCTTGTGAATGGTTAACCGTAACAAAGGGGTCCTGAACAGCCCGGAAGAAAAAAAATTTAAAAGTCTATGGGGAAGTAAGTGGAAGAGACCATCTCTATCGGACTTTCTTTCAAGATGCTTGGATAACCAATTGAGCATAAGAAAGTTCCACACCGATGAGATAAATTTGGCATTAAACCAATGTTATATGGACAATGCCGGGGTCAAAAGTAATATCCTCACTCCCGAATGAGTGAAGGATAGGAGAAATCACCGGGTAGGTGAAGGGGAGAAGAGAGATCTGAACAGCAATTAGGATAAGAACTTCCTCCTCAAGAATTGTAAGTGGAGGAGGCAAGTCCTTAAACTTGATCTCAGGAAATTTATCAGTTTCCTCATTATGAAGTTGTTTTGGTGGAAGAGGGGAAGATGAATCTTCGTTTAACAAATTTTCTAGAAAAAGGATATCCCCCTCAGGATCAAGATAGTTATCATCAACCTCATGCGGAGGTGAACTATCTACAGCGAGAAAAGCATCGACTTCATCCCAAAAGGGATCACTTCCCTCAACCGAAGTGAGAGAAGGGGAAGAGTCGGCTATGATATGTTGAGAAGATGTGGTGGGATCCACAGAATTATGAAAATAACCAAGATTTTCTTGAGAGTATTCCTTTGAAGTAATGTCAATGACATCGATTCGGTTCACCGATGCAGAATCAAGATTTGAGGAGTACCTCAATGATTGATCATGGTTAAAAGTAACAGCTTCCTTATCCACACGCAAGGTGATTTCATGCTTAAATACATCAATAAGAGCATGGCCCGTTTTTAGGAATCCTCTTCCAAGAATCAGAGGAACTTTTTGGTCTGCATCGAAGTCAACAACCACAAAGTCAGCTGGAAAATGGAACTTTCCTATTTTCACAAATACATCTTCGGCAATTCCGCAGGGATGAGTTATGGTTCGATCTGCAAGCTCAAGAGTCATGCAGGTAGGAGTAAGAGCCGGAAGAGAAAGTTTCTTCCATACTGAATGAGGCATCAGGTTGATGCTTGCACCTAGATCTGCTAAGGCATAACATTTAACCATTCCCGGAAATACACAAGGTAGTAGAAACTTTCCAGGATCTCCAAGCTTCTCCGGAAGCTTTTTCAAGATAACCGCTGAGCAGTTCTCATTTACTGGAGTTTTAGCCATTTCAATCAGTTTTTCCTTGTTGCTTAACAAGTGTTTGATTGTTGATGCAAATTTGGGCATCAGAATGAGAGCATCCGCAAGACTTATGTCAAAATGTAATTCTTTAAAGATTTGAAAGAATTTGTCCATTTGTTGACTAGCCTTCTCACGGAGCTTTTGTTCATTTAAGCGTGATGGGTAAGGAATGTAAGGCTTGGATTTAGGGGCAATAACTTCAGGAGTCTCTACAGATTCAAAGACAACTCCTGGTTTCGATTTCTTTTTAGGGACAATCGGAGGCTGGACATGTGCTGTACTTTGTGGGCTTGGAATTTGCACTTTGTCCGTTGTATCCTCCGTCTCTTTTTCCATTTCAAACAACGGAGGAGGAATAGGGCCAGCTGGCCCCTCATAAGCAGCACCACTCCGAGTGGTGATAGCTTTGACGAAAGTGGTATCTTCATCATCATCACTGTTATCAAGTACACTGACAGGAACAGCATTGAGCATTTCGGAATAATATCTGGCTGATCTTTGCTCACTAAGTTTGGTTGACAAACTTTTAACCGTAAATCGTGAAAGAGTAGGATCGATTCTAGACGGCTGAGGAGCAATTGTGGGTGTAGATTTTTGGATGACAGAAGGTTGGATGACCGAAGGTTGGACGTATTTAGCACTTCCATTGTTAGTGGGAAGTACCGGGTCCTTTGTCACCTTGAATTCAACATGAGATTTACCACTACGTGTACTGACAGCTTTGAGTTCACCCCTAGGGTTGACAACAGTGTTACTTGGGAGACCTCCCGAGGTAGAAGGTATATCAGTTAAAGACTTTTTGATCTGGTTTAATTGAGCAATCAATAACTGGTTTGTCTCATATTGTGTCTTATTTGTTTCCTCTTGAGTTTTCATGAATTGCTTAAGCAACTCATCTGAGGACGTCTGATTTCGGTTTGAACCTTGGTTTTGATTAAAATTTGGACCACGGTTTTGGTTAAAATTACCCTGATTCTGACCTCGGTTTTGATTGAAATTTTGGGAATTGTGGAAATTTTGTCCCTGATTTTGAACAAAGCGGTTTTGATTATTCTGATTTGGCACGGGTGGAAAACCAGGTGGGACCATAGCATTCGGTGCTCGGTACTGAGTCTCAGCATGCGGACGGTATTGATTTTGGTTTACTGCAGCTACGTGAGCTGGGTAAAGAGAAGCATCGGTTGCTTGACAATCATAATACGCATGTGGGCCACCACAAGTTTCACACACTTTGTTTATTGCTTTGATTTGTTCCGGTTTATGAATTTCACTTTTTAATTCTTTCATTTCCTTCATCATACAACGCATTGAGTCCGTTAAAAAAGCTAACTCTGAGGAGTTACCGGATGATGAGGCAGGAGTGACAGGAACATTCACCTTGTTTCGAGAAATAGGAACTTTTGATTTATTTTCACAAATTTCAACCACCTCTCTGGGTCGACGATTCAAGATATTGCCACCAGCGGCTGCGTTAAGTGCATCTTGATCGTTTTGGGTCAACCCATTGTAAAACGTATTTATCTGTTGTAACTCCGTAAAATCGTGATGTGGGCATTTTCTTAGGAGATCTTTAAATCTCTCCCATGCCTCTCCGAAATTTTCATCGAAACTTTGACGAAAACCAGCAATTTCATTTTTTAAATTAGTCGTCTTTGATGGAGGGAAGAAATAATTAACAAACTTCTGCACTAGATCTTCCCAAGTTTCAATGGATCGAGGGGGTTCTTTATCCAGCCAAATTCGGGCTGCCCCCTCAAGTGAGAATGGAAATAGCATCAATTTGATCGCTGTTTGCGGCACATTTTTGTAATTGATTGTAGAGGTCAGTTTGTTGAACCAACGAATGTGTGCATAAGGATCCTCTCGTTCAAACCCGTGGAATTGGTTGGTAGAAACGAGCTGAATCAAATGTGTTTTCAATTCAAAATGATCAGAATCGATGGCTGGTAAAACGATGGCATCTCCGTAACCCTCGGTGGGTGCACGGAGCATTTCCGCCATTGTGCGATTGTCTGCCATATTATCAGTGGGAACAGTACGAATCTCGGGTTCGACTATTTGGGCAGCACGTCTACGATTACGTCTTCTCGAAATATTTATGAGTTCACGTAAAGGGCTTAATGACGTGGAAGAACGAGTGCGCATGCACTAAGTAAAATATTTCAATTAAAACAAGACAGAAGCAAAACACAAGTGAACTTAAACCAATAATCAACAAGTGTAAGGTAGCTCTCTAAAAGATAAACGCACAGAGTGGCGGAGAAGCAAAGGTGGGCAATTAAATGCTCCTTAAAAACCCGCTTCTTTCAGTCCGACAATTTAATGTCAGACTATCCTTAAACCTCCGTTAGAGTTTGTTTATCAATTAAAGGTGAGCCGATATTCGCAAGTGATACAAAGGCAAGTTTTAATCTTTGGTTTGGGAACTTATTATGGCCGTACCCCCAGTTAGGTAGTACTCTGTCTTGGTTCTCGATGGTAAAATTTTTTATTGTTATTTATTATTAACAAAGAAAACGGAAATTATTTTTGGTGTTTTTATTTTTTATATGATAATAATAATAATATATATATAGAAAAGAAAAGAAAAATATTTTTGTATTTTATATGGTTTTTGGGAAATAGGAACTTCTGATAGAAGGATCTCGAATCACTAATCGCTAAAACTCTACACAACTGTCGCAACACAACCTCCCCGGCAGCGGCGCCAAAAATTTGATCCGCTCTGAATCACACTTATAATTAAACAAATGCAGTCTCAGAACCGGATGCTCGTGTGTAGTGTGAACCAGGCAAGTGATCACCTGGGTCGTTTCCCAACGAGGTGTGAATGGAAAACTGTGAAAAGCTTTGGATTAAAATGATTGATGAATCAGATATTTGATTTTGCTTTTTGATTAATTCTAAATAACAATTTAAAGACAAATATGCACAATAAAGTTAAACGCGAATAAATAAACTAAAACGCTTAACGAGAAAGCTAAAATGGGACAAAAACTGAAATTTTAGAAAATTAAAACTTAAAAATGTAAAATTACTTAAAACTTATTTAAAAACTTAAATTATATTTTTCTACACTTTTTATTTAATTATTATTAATTATTAATTATTTAATTATTAATTAAACTAATTTAAATTATAAAAAATACTAAATGAACAAGGAAAATTCTAAAACTTTTTCTAAAAATATTATAAGATGAGAAAAAGCTAATAAAATTATAAAAATGAAAATTACTTAATTAAAATTTAAAAAGATAAATTCTATTAAATAGAAGCTATCACTTTATTTCTATTTTTGATTTTCTTAAGGTCTAAAAATATTTTTATATTTTTCCTAGATTAAAATTGACAAAATAAAATTATGAAAATTGGAATTATATTTTTCTGATTATTTTTCTATTTATTATGATTTAATTACTATTAGAAACTAATTAAAATGATTAAAAATATCAAAACTATTCAGAAAATTATGAAAATTTACAGATAATTCTAAAATAATATTAGAAAGATAAGAAAAATAAAAGCAGAAGGTATTTAAGCCTGATAAGCACTTTTGGGCAGATAAGCAGTTTACAATAAGCCCAAAAATAAGCAAATAAGCAGGAAAATTGACCAAATGATCAGGACAAGCTAAATATGCTATAATAAGCTTAAAGCAACTGAATAATACAAATAAGCACAAAGGATTAAGCTAGATAAGCACTTGGCTGTTGTGGAATTTAAAACAGAAATCTCAGAAAAGTGCAGACTTGCAGGCAAGATTAAGCAATGAAATAAGCTGCTGAGATGCAATATTAGGGGGGCAAAACTTAGCTAGGCTTATGAGCTATCTAGAAAACCTAAAAGCCCTATCAGAATCCACTCAATTGAGCTCCAATTGAAGCTAAGATCAGTAATCAACACAACTCAGTATACACTGAGTTGTGGTTTGGTGTCTGTTTTGTGCAGAAGTGCACAGAAGTGTGCACAAGGTGCATAGGTTCTAGGCCTTTTGGCACTCACTAATTAGGCTACTAGGAGTGCAAAAATGCCAAGGTAGCAGGCTAAATAAGCTTAGGGCTTAATATGGCTTATTTGAACTTATTGTTGACTGAAATTCACACTAGGCTTAGAAATTTGGCAAACTGATCTAATGGACTTATCTGATCTTGAAAATGACTTATAGTGACTACTAAAAGCTAGAACAAAGATTGGCTTATGACCAATCTACAGTAAACATGGGTTTTACCCCTTGACTGCACAAAAACCAAACACCCCTTCTAGTGGTGTCTGTCTTGATTTTACAAAGAAAAATCCAAATTTTAAACTAAGAGTCTATATATTACTGATTACCTAGCTTATATAAACCCTAATGAGCAACTTTTATCAGAAAATTAAGCAACTAATTAAGCTATACTAGATTTAACTAATTTTGGTCTTTTTGAGATTTTTAGCAAAATGGAAAACAAATTAGAAAACTACTGATTTAAATGATCAAATATGATCACAAACTAACAATAAGCATAAAACAACCACAATAAGCTATTATTAAGCAGTTGTACAGTAATTTGGAATTTAATGCTAAAAAGCTAAAAAGCTTACAACTGAGTGAGCTCTATGGAACAGAGAACAAGGAACCAAGGACCAATCTAGCTTGTCAGAAACAAGCTAGATAACCCAGAAAAGCTTCCTGAACTAGCTTATCCACCCAGAAATAGCTTATTGACCTCCAAGTTGACTTTCATTGACCATCTTGATTTCTTGGATTTAGAACATGTTTACACTACAAATAACTTACAATAAGCTATAAGAAGCTTATATAAGTTATTAAAAACAACTGAGAAGTTATTTCATATACTACTTAACAAGATTCTCATTCTCAGAACATTGGAAAATCAGAACATTGGAATTTAACATTAATTACTGACAAAAATCAAATAACAACAACAAATACACTAAGATTACTTTGTATTGATTGATTGAAATTCGAAATTACAACTTTAAGCTACTGGAAATTGAAAATACGAATTATGCTAATTTACCTACTTGCCAAAATTGGCTTACAAAGCTATCTATATATACAAAACTATGGTGGGATAATCCTAGCCGACTTCCTTGAACAAATCCCCACCATTCAATTGCTCCAATTTGATCTCAGCAGTCCACATGTAATTTTGGCGGGAAATCAGGAAATTGGTGATTATCTCTGATTTAGCTAGTGGGAGTGGGGAGGACGCATTAATTGCGTTTGGCAATGTTAGGTAACGTGTAGGAGGAGGGGGGATGAGGTGGTGAGTGGTTTTGGTTAGCTGGGGGGTGACTGGATGGTTTTGGCGGTTTTGGTGGTAAAGGAGACGGGTTTGACTTTGTTTGACTGAGTGGTTAACTCAGTCAAACGATTGGTTGGGGTTGGGCTTATTTCATTTTGGGCTTGGACTGGGTTTAGGAAATGGGATAAGGGTTGGGTTGGATTTAGTGTTTAGGTTTTATTTTTGGGTTAAGGTTTAGATCCGGATTTAGGTAGAATTAAACATAGGGACCATTTTTGTAATTGCTGAATATTTGAGGGGCTGAGTTGTCATCTTTCCAAAATATCTTCAAAGGATTAAACCTGCCATAAAACAATTACACAAGGACCAAAGTTGTATTTTTTAGCATTTTATAAACTTTAGGGACCTAATATGTAAATTTGGATTTTAGAGGGGCTTGTTTTGTAAATTCCCAAAAGTTATCAATAAAGTTCCAACTTGTAATTTCATGCATAGTACAAGGGTATTTTGTGAAATTTCAAGTTTTATAATACCCAGGGACCATTTTTGTCAATTTGCAAAGTTCAGGGATTAAACTTGTAATTTTATGAAACTTTGCACCAAAGGACTTATTATGTAATTTCATGATTCTTAAAGGACCTTTGATGACTTTTCCTGTTTTTAGAATAACCAGGAACTAGTTTTGACAACTTTTGAAAGTTGAGGGTCTGAAACTGCCAATTATGCAAACTTTGTTCGTTTTTCAACTGTTTTTAAACATTTTGCATCTGAAACATATAAAACACAATTTTGTGATAATTTCAGTATTATGATGCATTTCTGAGTGTTTTTGGATGTTTTGGCAGCTCAGAATAGGTAAAAATGATGAGTATTTAGACACTCATCAGTCGACTTAGTGGGTTTGAATCCCTTGAGTCGATATTCCTTGTCATTGAGCTTGTCATCAGTTCTCGGCGTCGGAGGAGTTCTGGTGCTCCTAGGACGTATCCCCTCAAAGACCTTCCCTTCGGCTTTGTGTGGCTTCTCCAATTCTGCTGTGGAACTATTTGGAGGTTGCTTTTTGCCTACCACTCTTCGTTCTGCACGACGCTTTTTTGTGACGATATCTTCTTCCTCATCCGCACTTCCAATAACATCATTCGGAGGCTTTTTAGAACCTTCCCTCTTTTTATTGCTATCCTTCGGACTGTGCTCAGAGAATACCGTCCCTATTCCGTTGGGTGTGTGAAACTTTACCGCTGCATGTATAGTGGAGACTACTATACCCATCTTTTGCATGGCGGTCCTCCCTATCAACAAGTTGTAAGGAGAGTTGGACCTTACGATAGTAAACATTAGGGTTTCTGTCCTTGTGATCCTGCCTTCTCCGATTGTTATTTCCAGCGGAACTTCCCCTAGGGGCCACGAGCGTTCGCCAGAAAACCCTACTAAAGGCATCTTCGAGTCGACCCTTTGAGACCTGACCGCAGACGAGAGCTTTCGAAAGCAATGTTCATATATGACTTCGCAAGGGCTTCCGCAGTCCATGTAAGCTCCTCTTATTTCTTGGCTAAAGATTAGGACTTTGATAACCACCAGATCGTTCGAAGGGATCCTGCCTGAGATAGGGGAAAACGTTATCTCCCTTATCTTGTTTGCTTCCGACTCCGGTACCTTCCTTTTCAAAGTGGTTTCGTCTCGATGTATCATTAGTATGGGGGCTTCGGTAGGGTTAGTATCCTTGGCCATTTGAGTGTCAGTCATCTTTTCTTTGCCTTTCTTGATTCCTTTTACCAGGTGTGCTAACTGCCCAGATCTTACGGCCTCTTCAATTTGTTTCTTTAGTTCCCTGCAACTGTTCGTATCATGGCCATTGTCCTCGTGGAAGTGACTGTATTTGCTGGTATCCCTATTTTTGCCCTTACTTGTCATACGTGGAGGCGCTTCGAAGGCTTTGGCCGCCCTCTCCGTAGCAAGTATTTCCTTTGGAGACTTCGTTAGATTGCTCAACAAACCATAGTTGGGGCCTTTGTTGTACGGAGAGAACCTATCTCTGTTCTTGTTCTTGTTCTTGGACCCCTCCCACGTGGAATGCTTCGAAAACTTGTTGTTGCTATCTTTATCTATCGGAGCCCCATTAGTGGATACCTCTTTGGCTTCGATCCAAGTGTACGTCTTCTCGGTCAGCCCCTTGTAGGTTGTCGGAAGGTCGGTGGACAAGAATTCCACCAAACTCCGATTCCGAAGGCCATGTACGAAACCAGAAATACGTTGATCTTCATGAAGACCCAAAATTTGCAAAGTCTCATCCGTGTACCTAGTAACGAAGGCCCTGGTGCTTTCGTTATCTTTTTGCTTGATGTTGTGCACCGTTAAATGGGTCCTTGTGAATTTCTTTTGCTGACTGAAATGGGACCGGAACTTAGCTTTGAGATCATCAAGATTGACGATGCTACCGGGCTTTTGTCCATTCCACCAAATACGAGCAGAATCCTGAAGGGTGTATGTAAACATGTGACAGGCCACCGGCATAACCCACTTTTGCATTTTGATAGCCCCTTCGAACAAGTGTAAGAAATTGTCCGGATCCCCCTTCCCATCATAAGTCCCGACATGTGAAGGCATTTTCAACCCATCAGGCAATGGGTAATCTTATATCCATCTAACGAAGGGTGTAGCTGAACCCATAGGGTCTGAATATAGACAATTATAAGGTGGTGCATACATGGGGACTGTATTGTATGGATTGCTGTTTGGGGGCATTCCCATAGGAGTCTGGCCTGGGTAGGACTGATAAGGTGTGTTCATGGCAAACGGGTAACTGTTTCCCATGGTGTATGGAGGGTACGCCATAGGATGGCCGAAGGGCATGCTCCCATAATTTTGAGGGAAGCTTGGGTTATTAGGCTGTCCATTTACTGGAGGATATAAATTTTGAGGATAAGACTGAGTTTGGAACGAGGGGTACATACCATTGGGAGGAAGATTTCCTCCCATATTGATTGTAGACGGATTCCTTCTACGCCTGATGCGTGAGAAGGCTGCAACGGAACCCCGGTTTCAGTTCTTCCCAGATGAGCGGCTAGTAATGGAGGCAAAGTCACCCCTCTTTCTTCCCTAAGCTGACTCCTACCGTTAGAGCCTTCGGCAACCGTCCCTTCTCTTCTTGTCGGAGCCCTCTCGGGGACTCCTTCGAAACCAACAGACCTTTTGCTTAGCCTTCGGCCAATTGGAGACCCAATTCTTAAGGCCGATAGGGTTGGTCTTTGGGTCGGAGGCCTGGGTTCCATCTCCATTTCCTCATCATACTCATCACTCGAGTATTCCAACTCCCTTCGTACCTCAGCATTCCTGACTTGTCTGTTACGAGCCCTTAAAAGGGTTTCCAACACTTCGTGGTTGGCTTCGACAAAGGCTGGGCTAATGACAGGTTCTGGGTTGGCTGATGTTGAAGCATGATTGTTGGTTGTGATTTCTGGATGAGAACGTGTTGTGAAGGTGGAGGCGGTTATTGGGGGAAGGTTGTTAGGGTCGTCGGTTGGTATTGGTGTTAAGGTAGAGAAACCCGGTGGGGGAGTATCTTCTCTTCCTTGGTCCATGCCGGAATAATAGTGAAATTGGTTGGTAGGTCAAAAGCTCAGAATTAACGAGACCAAAGTTGTAGCGGTCCCACGGATGGCGCCACTGATTGAACAAATATTCGTCAACCAAGCCTTCGATGGTGATCAAAGGAATAATGGGGTGTTGAGATTGCGCCAAGCTTGTTCTTAACCTGAAAATAAGAAATACGAAGACACTACGTTAAGTGATTGCGCAGGGGTTGGACCCTGCAACCACCTCCGGCGTGCGAGTAAGTATATGTGATGGTAATGTAGGTCGTAAATTTATAGAGTGGAGTTAACTTGAAATTACTTACATTGTTCTTGGCCCGACTATGCTATTTATAGGTGAGAAATAGGACATAGTGGGCGGTTGCACATAGTTCGGAGATCATAGGGGCGTCCCATGGAAAGTGGTAACCGCTAGGGCTTTGTAGCCCACGATCTCTGTTTTGGCGGGAAGCCAAAGGATAGAGGAGACGTGGGTTTGACCAGGTCTGGATGATCCTTCGTGTTAGTCCCTTCGTCAGGAATACCCCGAAGGGCTTAGGGCTTCGATTGGCGGATTCCCACATGGTAACCATTCGCAGGCGAATGGTTTTACGCCAATGAAACGTGTTAAGGAGATTAACATGGGCCTCCGAAGGGAGGGCTTTCTACAGGCTCGAAGGGGAGTCCTTCGACCCGTTCGGAGGGTACGTCATCAGGAATCTTTGCTAAAACCACCACTATTTGAAAACTATACTTTTCTTGAATGGAAAAATAAATTTGAAACTTATGTGAAATCAATTGATCTAGATCTTTGACATGTCATTTCGATTGGTGATTTTCAACCAACAAAAACGGATTTTGAAAGTCAAACAAAAACGGATTTTGAAACTCAAAATGATTATTTAAAAACAAAGAATAACAAAAATAATGAAGCTAAAATAATTATTTACAAAACCTTGCCGAAAGTTGAATATGAAAGAATATCTTTCTGTAAAACGGCAAATGATATTTGGAAAAATCTCTTAAACTTTCATCAAGAAAAATGTCAAGCCAAAGATGAGGATTTTGATCTTGTACATGAATTAGTTATCTTAGAAAATTTAATAGATAAACATTTAGATAAAATAGATATATGTGCTACAAGTTCAAATGTTGTTAATGTAGGTATTAACGACGAAGACTACATGAATCAACTCCAAAGAGAACTCAATCTAAAATCATGGAGTGACACAGACGAAGGAGAAGATCATGATCCGTACAAGACATGTTCGGGTCAAGCCACTTCGGTTTAAATAAGGTGTTAGAAGCTTGCCATGATATACTTTCACACCTTGTGTATCTTGAAGACTCGCCTATCATTCACACGTCGATCATCATCTGATACATTACGAAGAAAAGCTAGGACGTAAGGTAAGTTCTCTATTTAAAATTTCATAAGTAATTACTTCATGCATATAATCTTATTAATGCCTTAGGATACGCTTAGTCTGATAGGTTGCTTTGCCTTTACACTTTAGTTATATTCGTTCTGTGGCTTAATGAACTAGAAACCCTTTAGTTAGCCCCCCTAAGTATTAGTAAACCAAGCAATCTTCATATTTGGTACTCTTCGATAGGTAAATTTAGGAACTTAATTTCTTCTAAAAAGAGAATGACTACTGGAGAATCTATTGACTAGAAACTCAATTTGACCTAATGGTTGAATTGCTTCTATGTGAGAAATTGGGTGTGTGTAACCCGTAAAAACGGTCATGTTTAGCCTGAATTGAGCACCACTAGTAATAGTCTCATACTCATTCTCCAACTTGAATACATTATTCTTCCTAAATATACCTAACGATAGTTTACTGTTATGAACTTTGCTTTTCACTAGAGCTTTTCATTCCTAGATTTATGTCATCTTGCGTATATAAAATTTCTAGATGTTTACTTGCTCCTATGTGATTTGACTGCATGCCTTCGTAATTATTTGTTTAGTTGTTGAATGCATTGTCATTATAATAGCTTTTGTTTTTCTCTAACTACTCTGACATGATGTATTTTTGTATTTAGTCATAATACATGCTTAAATGCCATAGGATATGTAGAAAGAGGTAGCATGTGACAATAGACTTAACCAATGCCCTTGAGCATGAGATCTTTTATAAACCACTATTTTTTAAACCTATAATTAATGGGACTTATTTTTAAATTTGCAAAAACTTCACATTTTGGAAAAATGATTTTTCAAAAGATTATGACACATTTCTATTAAACATGTTTCACCATCCTACCTTTCTTCCAAACTTGTGTCCATAATTACGTGTTTATCAAAAACCAAAGATTGGAAAAATATGTTTTCTTTCCTCATAAAAACATTTTGAAATAAAGCCAAAACTATTTCATTAATATATTTTTCACATCCACATAAAACCTACTTTCAAACATTGTTGAATAATGCCAAAAACATTTCTTTAAATCATGCATGGTGATCTCATATCTGTCATCTATATTTATGTATGTGACATTTATAAGTGAACTAAATTTGATAATAACCATAATTTATTCACTAAGACCTCACTTGGTACAAGTCTAGAAGTCCATGCTATCATAACTCTACATTCCCATGCACATAGATATTCATTAGGATTATTTAACTAGCTTATTAATCTTCCTAAATATGATACTATGAATTACTTGGTGCTATGTAGTGTTTTCTGGTCTAACATATATATGTTACATGCTAAATGAGTTGTTTGCATGCTAGATAATAATGTCTAATGAATATGCTTAGCATACATAAGTTATTAAATCCTAAATTGCCTCAAAAGAAGTTGGACTTGCTTGAAACTAAACCCAAAAACACAACCCTTTCAACAATTTTCTGCCAAAAAACCCATTTCCAGTAACCTGGAAATCAGCAGATGGGCGGCCCCCTTAATTCATTAGGCAGCCCCCTTAATATTTAAGGGGACCGGCCCCTTAATTAAGGGGACCGGCCATCTGATGGTCGAAGGTGCTGCTCCCTTTTTCTATTTTTAAGCCCATTTTATCCTATACCTCCCAAAATTCACAAACACATTTTGTCACAAACCACCCTCCAAAATTTACCTTCCACAATCACATCATCACTACACCATAAATACCCATTCGGAGGAGGAAGCTTGACATTTGCCATAACCCAACAAATGATGTTGTTCAAACTCAACCAACACCTAAACCTCATCCTAATGAACCCTTTCACACACATAACCAATCATCCATATGTCCACCTTCATTCACTCATAATTACCCAAGTTCACAAATGTCTCCACCACCAAGAGTGTCACCACCACTTCCACCAAATAACAACCACTCTCCATTATCATCACCTTCCACTCAACACTTGAAGTTCATTGAAGAACTCAAGGAAGCCCATGAGCTTAATGCTCTCCTTGCTTTGCACCTTGCTCAAAGCAACTTAAGCCCATCACCATCCATCTCACCATCATTACCATCATCACCACATCACTTGAGTCAAATTGAGAAACATGTCAACAATTGTCCTTGTTGCATCTTTCCCCAAAATCAAACCATCGCCTTAAATGAGCGTATCACTTGGATTGAGTATCTTCTCACTAGATCTAATCCAACACCACCACTTGAACAACATCAAAACCCTCATTCAACATGGTCAAGTCCAAGCTCTCCACCTCTAATTCCTCCATCAACACTCTCTCCAACATCCATACACCCAAACTTACAACCCCATTAATCAAAATTTTTTTTACCCCCTCTTTACCATCATCCATCCAAAATAATTCAAGCTTTTCATGTCTAAAGCAAGTCAAATGGATCTCTTAGGCAATTTAAAATTTTCTGCTTATTGTATGCTATAAGCAAAATATGTGTTGTATCAATAATTATGTTTTTAACATAATTATTTTCAACTAATGAATGCTTTATTTCTTGTCTTTAATATATGATTGTTATGCTTATTGCTTGTATACTTGATATCATGATATATATACATGCTTGATGATTAATAACATGCTTATTCCATAATATGTTTTAAATGTATGCATGCGTATTTAACATGTTTATGCCACTATTTAATCATTCTTGATGTACATGATTCAAATGGAGCTTGCTGCAAAAACACCCTAAAAATGAACCTTTTCTGGAAATTTTTCAAATTGGTCGCCTGGAAAACACCAGATGGCGGCCCCTTAATTCCCTAGGCGGTCCCCTTAATTTTAAGGGGGGTGGCCTACAATTAAGGGGACCGGCCATCTGGGCAGTAAAATTTACTGTTTTCTTTTGCATCTTGCGACCCCTTTTATCTAGCCCAAACCTTACCTAAATCAACCATCACCTCCATCAAACACCCATTTTCATTCACCATGCTATCACCAAAATCATCTCTAAGACACCAAAACTCCATCACCACCACCTCAATGTTAATCCCCAAGTGCACCAAATGCACCATCAAAAACACCCTTCACTCATGGCACAACATCTTCATCCATACCTTCCACTTCATCCATCAATAACTACATCAACTCACACCTTTCATCACCACCATCAAGAGCATCAACTCCACCTCCTACTCAAGAACCTCCATTCACCCAACGTGTCATTTCCATATCACCAATAACACCTCTTGATGCTCATTTCTCATCATCACCAATACCACCACACCCACAAACGAACCATCATCTTTGGTCTTAGAGATGAGATACACTATATGTTTTCATCCCTTAAACACATGCTTAACAACCAACCTCCACCACAACCTCCATCATTTTCACCCACTACACTACCACCACCTTCATTCTCACCAAATTAAGCATATGCAATGCTTAATCAAAAATAATTTTTCAAGCCATTTTGTGTGCAAGCCCCATGGAAGATCATGTACTCCTAGAATGATTATGTAGATTGCATTACTTACTAGCTAATGTAGGATTGAATATAATCTTGGATGGTTGTGTATTGATACACAACATTTTTAATGAATGTCTTTATATGCATGCTTATTTTTGCTATATATATGCTTGTGCTTCTAATATTTTTCTTGCAAGTATTCCATATATCGATTCCTTGGTGCCCCCAAACGAAGGGGAGTACACATCAAGGGGGAGTTTTCGTCCCGACAAATTTCACGTTTGAATTTTGTCGGCTTAACCTTTTTGATTCTACAAAAAGGGGGAGAAGTGAATGTAAACTCACTAAATACTTGTCCAAAAATAAACTTTTTGGTTTAATGAGTTTAGGTTTTGTAATCATCAAAAAGGGGGAGATTGTTGACATAAATAAATGCCTAAAAACATTATCAATATTTATTCATATCTCTATGTTTTGATGATCACAAAATGTAAACTCATTAAAACATAAACTTATAAATTAAACAAGTACTTAGTTGTAAATATTCACTTCTACAACTAAAATCACTTAAGGTATGAATGAACTAATGCTTAATGCATTATATGATCAAAGGAACATTTTCTTAATAACTAGATTTTTTATAAAACATCAAAAACATTTTATATATTTTTGAAAAACATTTTTTGTATTAAATAAAAATGTTTAATCTTTTATAAAAATATGAATTCAAATTTTTAACCAAAATCAGTTAAAATGTTCCAGAAAAACCTTCCCCACAAAAGGACAAAACTGGCCAACGTTCAGCAGGGGCGGCCCCCTTAATTTTACTAGGCAGACCCCTTAAAATTAAGGGGACCGCCCCCCCCCCCCTATTTAAGGGGGCCGGCCACGCTCCAGTAGGGTCCAGCTGTCCAGATTTTTCTCCTATAAATACCAACCTTCCCCTGGATTTTTACTCACCCTTTTGCACTAAAACTTTCTGTTGTAAATCTCATTTCATATCTTCAAAAAAACCTTTGATCATGTAATCTTAAGCATTGGTTTTCAAGTGATCCAAGCTTCCACCATCCAAGTGCAAAATAAGAATACTTCTATCAATCAAGACTAGAAGTATTACAACTTAGTAGCATCTTGTTACTCAAGTTGTTTGTTTTGTATACTTTGTAAATCTTTCAGTCATTTGTGTAAAGTGTGTATATGAGTTGTAAACATAAGTGATTAGGCTAGAGTAGTGTGTAAGTAGTGAAGAAGGTGGATAAAAAGTTGTGGAGTAAAGAAGTAGAGTAGAAGCCTTGTAAAGTTGTGAAGTAGAGAAGTCTTGAAGCCGTTGTGAAGCCATAGCCTAGAAGTCGTGAAGCCGTAGCATAGAGGTTGTGAAGCGGTCATGTTGAAGCCATGAAGTCCTAGTCGTGAAGTCCTAGTGTTGAAGTCGTGAATCCGTAGCATAGAGGTTGTGTAGCGGTCGTGTTGAAGCCATGAAGTCCTAGTCGTGAAGTCCTAGTGTTGAAGTCGTGAAGCCGTAGCATCGAGGTTGTGTAGCGGTCGTGTTGAAGCCGTGAAGTCCTAGTCGTAAAGTTCTAGTGTTGAAGTCGTGAAGCCGTAGCATAGAGGTTGTGTAGCGGTCATGTTGAAGTCGTGAAGTCTTAGTCGTGAAGACATAGTGTTGAAGTCGTGAAGCCGCAACATAGAGGTTGTGTAACGGTCGTGTTGAAGTCGTGAAGAAGTCGTGAAGCAGTCGTGAAGCCGTTGTGAAGAAGTCGTGAATAAGTTGTGAAGAAGTTGTGTTGTGAAGTTGTGAGATTGGTTCTAGCTACGATTAGAACTCGACATTTAGCTTTGTGTCGTTAAACCCGTGTAAGCCAAAGTTGTGTACGGTTTTCTCCGCCATAAGGGAGCTTATTGAAGTTGTGAAGAAAACTCTCGAGCTCGGTGCTCGGGGAGTGGAGTAGGGCAAGGAAGGTGTCCTTGTAGCCGAACCACTATAAATCTCTCGTGTCTCGGTTAGATCTTTCCATACCTTATTTATTTCTTTACTTGCATCGTTATTACTTTCATACACATAGGCTTATATAATTGCTAGTATTAATTAGAGGTCGACTTCACATAAAGATCAATTTGAAAATCCATTCAAGAAACCAAAACTTTTACAATCAATTTAAAAGAATACATATATAACTAATAATAAGATTTAAGTTTTATTTTTCATAACAAACTTGAATCTAAGTTTTTAAAAGTAAACAAAGGTTTTATAATAAATTAAAAAGACGGAAAACTATTCAACCCCCCCCCCCCTTCTAGTTTTCCACACAGGTCTTGGAGGAATAGCAGTTGCATCTCCAGGAACCGTTGTAGTTAGCATTTGGAATGGACCTTCAATTATAACCTTTTTCATATATTTGCCATGTGGTTTCTTGAGTTCTATGAACCTTAAGAATCGACTTGCCCATTGAACGTAATTACCAGGAGTGAGCATTGGAGGTGTGTCAAGTGATCCAGCTTCATATCTAGATTGTTGGCTACTGATGGCCTCACACATTTGATAAAACCAATGTGGTTGTTTTGCAGGAAGTGGGAAGGATTGCATTGGTTGTTGTAGGTATGGTTGTTGTTGAGGGGATTGTTGATATGGAAAGAATTGATGTTGTTGCATGAATAGTTGTTGTTGAGGATACTGCAGTTGCTGAGGATACTGCTGTTGCTGAGGATACTACTGTTGAAAGTAGTTGAAATAAGGCGGTTGAGAAATGATTGTGATTAGTTAACTTGTGTTGTTATGGATCTTGTAGACAATTGAGAGGTGTGTTGTGAGTTATGAAGTTTGGTTTTGGTTAAGTTTACTGTTCACGTGCAATTTCGACAAACACTGGTCACAGTTTACCAATTGCGACGAGTTAACTGAATTACAACAAAGTTACAATTGCGATGGATTTATCCAATTCCGACAAAATGAGTGAATTTTGATAGAATATTGCCTTAATCTGAATTGCTATGAATGTTTCAATTGCGACATCAATATTGCAATTCCGACGGATTATCCAATTGCGATAACAATTGGCAATTCCGATAGTATCTCACTAACTAATACAAGCAAGGAGATTTCCACTAAGTCGAAGTATTTTCACAAGCTTATACAAGCGAGGAATCTACTGAGTATCAATTCCGATAAACCCTGAAGTGCAATTCCGATCAACTCTGAAGTCCAATTCCGATAACCGCTGAAGTCCAATTCCGATAAACCCTAGTTGTCAATTCCGATAAACCCTCAATCTTCAATTTCGACAAACCCTAACTGGAATTGCGATAATAGTACAGTTTTCAAAAGACACGTTTTTTCAATGAAAAACAACTTTTAAAACTGTTTCTTATGATCAAAAACCTTTAAAAACTCCTAAATAATAATAAAGTTCAAAGCTTTAATGTTTTAAAGGAAAGTAGAGCAATTTCGATAAGGTGTAACTAAGTAACACGAGGATAAAAACTAATTTAAAGCAAAAAGAACCAAACTTTCGACACTAAATCAAACTCCTAAACACTATAGAAGCCTTAACACTTTTACAAGCGCAAAGGAAAAGTGCTAGAAATGAGATTTTGTCACAAAGTAAACAAAAAACCAAACGATAATAAAAAGAAAAAAAAGGTACGAATGACTTGCAACACACTTCACAATTATTCTATGGCGATTGATACCACTTGTTAGGTCACCATAATAGTAGAACACAAGTATAGTAAATGACAGAAATGAGATGAAAAGATAGAGTGGTCGATTATCACACAAGTGAAATAATGACAAAGGTTTAGTAACTATGTGAAATAACCAACACCTCAAAGTGAGGTATACATGTAGTATTTATAGGGCAAGTGTGTTAGGGCAACACTCTTGTGCATTCTTTCTAGAAACTAAAACAAGGCCACGGCCCATCGACCTTCTACAAGGGCCGAACCATTAAAAACAAACTTAAAGGCCTATAACTTAAGCAACCTATTATATAAAATAATGACCAAGACTTTATACTAGTTACACGTATTCCCAATAACAACCACCAGAACAAAAGAAGATGGGATGATGCAAGGAGGGGAAACAACAACAACCACTAGAACAAAAGAAGATGGGATGATGAAAGGAAGGGAAACAACAACAACCCCCAGGGCCGCAACAATGACCATCATCATCAGCATAACAGAAGACAAGAGAATGTAAGGGAAATGACTGATGCCCCGGTTGAGAGAGGTGTGTATTATGGACCCCATCCTTTTTGCAACCACTGCAAGTTGCACCACACCGGTCAATGCACTGTAAAATGTCAATATTGTGTAAAGACTGGTCATCGATCAAGAGAATGTAAGAGTAAGGCTATTGCTACTGGTGCTAATGCACAGCCGATTGTAACTTGTTATAGCTGTGGGGAAAAAGGGCACTTCAAGAACAAATTCCCGAAGAAGGGGAATAATCAAGCTGGGAATGCTCGTGGTCAAGTATATGTTATGAGAGATGGAGAGCAACAAGGCCCGAATGTGGTAACGGGTACGTTTCTACTTAATAATCACTATGGTAAGGTTTTATTTGATTCGGGTTTAGACAAAAGCTTTGTGTCCACTAGTTTTAGTGCATTGATAAATATTAACCCGGTTAAGTTAAGCTATAGTTATGAAGTCGAATTAGCCGATGGGAAGTTAGTTAGTACCAATACTATTCTAAAGAGCTGCACCATAAATCTAGCGAACCACTCATTTAGTATTGACCTCATGCTAATTGAACTTGGGACTTTTGATGTCATTATTGGAATGGACTGGTTATCCGATCAAGACGCAGTTATTGTGTGTAGTGAAAAGATTGTTCGTATTCCATACAGCAACAAAACACTGATAATTAAAGGAGATAGAGACGCGTCCCAATTAAAGATCGTATCTCGTATCAAGGCCCGAAAGTATATAGAAAGAGGGTGTCAGTTATACCTAGCTCAAGTGACAGAAGCGGAACCAGTAGAGAGACGATTGGAAGATGTACCTGTTGTCCGGGATATTCCCAAAGTGTTTCCCGAAGATCTACCGGTGCTTCCACCACTTCGACAAGTAGAGTTTCGAATCAAATTAGTGCCCGGTGCTGCACCAGCGGCACTAGCACCTTATCGGTTGGCACCGTCAGAAATGAAGGAGTTATCGGAACAACTACAAGAATTGTCAGAGAAAGGATTCATTCGACCGAGCTTGTCGCCTTGGGGAGCTCCAGTCCTATTTTTAAAGAAGATAGACGGATCTTTTCGAATGTGTATTGATTACCGTGAGCTCAACAAGTAACGGTAAAGAATTGCTACCCACTCCCGAGAATTGAAGATTTATTCGATCAACTTCAAGGCTCAAGTGTGTATTCCAAAATCGACCTGCGATCGGGTTACCATCAACTCCTTATCCGGGAAGAAGACACTCCAATTACCGCATTCAAAACTCGGTATGGTCACTACGAGTTCCAAGTGATGTCGTTTGGGTTGACCAATGCACCTGCAGTGTTCATGGACTTGATGAATCGAGTGTGCAAACCATACCTCGACAAGTTTGTAATTGTATTCATTGATGACATTTTGATTTACTCCAAGAACCAGGAAGAACATGGGGAACACTTGAAGATTATCTTGGAGTTACTCAAGAAAGAGAAATTGTATACCAAGTTCTCGAAGTGTGACTTTTGGTTAGAGTCTGTACAATTTCTCGCTCATGTGAGCAATAGTAAAGGTGTTCATGTGGATCCTGCAAAGATTGAAGCTATCAAGAATTGGGCTGCACCGACGACACCAACAGAAGTGAGACAATTCTTAGGACTTGCTGGTTATTATCGAAGATTCATCGAAGGCTTTTCTTTAATCGCTAAGTCTCTTACCAAGTTGACTCAGAAAAATAAGAAGTACGAGTGGGGTAAAGAAGAAGAAGAGGCCATTCAAATACTGAAACAGAAACTTTGTAGTGCGCCTATATTAGCACTGCCAGAAGGGGCGGAAGATTTTGTAGTCTATTGTGACGCATCAATCAAAGGTTTTGGAGCATTGTTGATGCAACGACAAAAGGTCATAGCATATGCTTCCCGACAATTGAAGACTCATGAAGAAAACTATATGACCCATGACCTAGAATTGGGTGCTGTGGTTTTTGCTCTTAGGCTATGGAGGCACTACTGGTATGGTACGAAGTGTACGGTGTATACTGATCACAAGAGTCTCCAATACATCCTCGACCAAAAAGATCTTAACATGAGACAACGTAGGTTGATTGAACTCCTGAGTGATTATGATTGCGATATCCGTTATCACCCTAGGAAGGCAAACGTAGTGGCTGATGCCCTAAGCCGAAAGGAAAGGGAAAAACCATTGCATGTTAGATCGCTGGTAATGACGGTTCTCACCAAGTTACCTAAGCAGATTCTCAAAGCTCAAGCGGAAGCTTTGAAAGAAGAAAATGTGAAAGCCAAAAATCTGGGGAGAAGGATCAAACCAATATTTGAGACTCGTCCTGACGAAACCCGATACTTTGATAAACGTGTTTGGTTACCGTTGTTTGGAGGTTTTAGAGACTTAATCATGCATGAGTCTCATAAATCCAAATAATCTATCCATCCTGGATCTGAAAAGATGTACCACGACCTGAAACAATTATATTGGTGGCCGAATATGAAGGCTGAGATCGCCACCTATGTTGGCAAGTGTCTAACGTGTGCAAAAGTTAAGGCAGAACATCAAAAGCCAGCCGGGTTTCTTCAACAACCAGATATTCCTATTTGGAAATAGGAAAGAATCACTATGGACTTCATTACTAAACTCCCTAGAACTCCAAGTGGATATGATTCGATTTGGGTCATTGTGGATCGTTTGACCAAATCTGCTCATTTTCTACCGATGAAAGAAACCGACAGTATGGAGAAGCTTACTCAACTGTACTTAAAAGAGATTTTATGTAGACAAGGTGTGCCAATATCAATCATATCTGACAGAGATAGCCAATTTACATCAGGATTCTGGAAGTCACTCCAGAAGGCCTTGGATACAAATCTGGATATGAGTACAGCGTACCACCCACAGACGGATAGTCAAATTGAGAGGACAATACAAACTCTAGAAGACATGTTACGGTCATGTGTGATTAACTTTGGAAGTAGTTGGGATCGACATTTACCATTAGTCGAATTCTCCTACAACAATAGCTATCACGCAAGCATCAAGGCTGCGCCTTTCGAAGCCCTTTATGGGCAGAAGTGTACATCACAGGTTTGTTGGAGTGAGGTTGGGGATAGCCAACTCACAGGTCCAGAAATGATTCGTAAAACAACAGAGAAGATAGTTCAGATCAAGAACCATTTGTTAGTTGCTCGTAGCCGTCAGAAAAGCTACGCAAATTTTAGACGCAGACCTTTGGAGTTTAATGTAGGTGATAGAGTTATGCTCAAGGTTTCGCCATGGAAGGGTGTGATTCATTTTGGTAAGCGTGGGAAGCTAAGTCCACGATACATCGGGCCATTCAAGATCCTAGATAGAGTTGGTATAGTAGCGTACAAGTTAGAGCTACCAGAAGAATTTCAAGGGATTCACAACACTTTTCACGTTTCAAATTTGAAGAAGTGTTTGTCAGATGAGAGTCTCGTCATTCAGTTCGATGAGCTTCGAATTGATGACAAGCTGCACTTTATAGAAGAACCAATAGAGATCATGGATCGTGAATACCCGACGAGGACCTGAGTTCACATGGGAACGCGAAGACCATATCAACAGCAAGTATCCTCATCTCTTCGCAAGTGAATCGTAGGGGGATAAAGCGAGTTAAGCTCCGGGACGGAGCTCTCTTAAGGGGTAGGTGCTATGACATTTCGTAATTTCAAGTCATTATTTTTACTATTTTAATTACTTAATTATTCTATTTTAAGTAAATTGACTTTTGCCAGGTAAGTTACCCGCGTACGTCATGACACGTACAATTAATTCAACCAACACTAGACTATGTCCAGTCTATACTTTTTATACATCATTGGTTCCTTACAATCCTATTTTAAAAGTCACTTTTCACCTTTTCCATTTTTACGTAAACCTTGCACCTTTTACGTTTTGCGCGATCTAAACCTATGTTTTTAAGTTTTAACTACGTTTAAACCCTCCGATGAACTCACAACATAATAAAATAGATTATGATAACAAGTTTAAACTTTTTTTAAAAATTTATGTATTCTATTACTACACGGTATTACGTTACGTGCAACACCCCAACCCGACAAGGGTCAAAATGCTACATTATGGTGTCAATCAGAACATACAAACGCAAGAGGAAGACTTATAAACATAATAGTTACAAAGGTATTCTAATGATAGTAATGAAATACTAACTCTATACATGATGAGTTCCAAAACTGAAATGCAAATCCAAGCTCAAATCTAACTGAAGGTAAATCCAAGTCTAATCCAAAAGCAAATGGGTATATATCATCAGGGTGGTCTACTAAGAGCTCCTATGCACTCTTCACTCAATCCCAGCTTCCAACCTAAAACCTGCCGCATGAAAAGAAATGCGGTTGAGCTTAAAAAGCCTAGTGAACAGATATATATAACAAACGAATAATCGAACATATATAAGTATAGGGAAAAGGAACATAAGCTCCTGCTGGACGAATATCATCTGTCAAACGAATAAGAGATCAAGGATCAACTGAACAAAATATCATATACCATAAGAAGCAAATCATAGCGAAACATAAGGAGATCATAATGAAGTCAAAGGATTCAATCAGATAATCATAATCATATAACAGAACAGAAATGCCCATCGAGCTCAGAAATCATGCCACATGCTTAGTCACATAATCATATCATATCATATCCATATATCCGTCAAATCATAAGTTGTACAAGGAGGGGAGACCTCTCAAGTACCAAATGGAGTAGCTAGCTCCCAGAAGTGAAATGGGGTACATGGCACGTATAACCAGTCACTAAGTCATATCATATCATATCCATACCAAATCATATACCTAGGATGCATCCATACGCTCCCTGAAACAGAATACATATACAAGTACGAGACTATGCATATATATAACAGAATGGCCATGTGCGCAAATAATCATATAATCAGAACAGAAGGGAACATCGTGGATCAATCACACCTCCACAGAAAGTGTCATGCCATTGGTGCCTCAATGACATGGCCATGGTACCTCCATGGCTAGTTAGCTCGGGCAACAGAACAGATAAATAAAGCAAGGCTATCCATAATCATAACTGAGCTACTATAGCATAATCAATCAGAGCATATCAACATAACAGAATCTCATATCAATTAGATAATATACAGATCATTATAACAGAATGGATAGCAACCAGGATCATATCAAATGATAATATCAAACGGATCATATCAACGAATCATATCAAACGGAAATCATATCAAGCAAATGAATCAAATCAAGGATCGAAAAGTCATGAGATCAGAACCCTTACTGAGAAAGGGTAGAATATATGTACCTCAAACCACAATTGAAACCATATCAGAAACCACATGGATCGGAAGTTACTCCTTTTTCAGCGAATCTACACGAGTTAACGATCGTCTTAATATTTAAGAACCATTTCATAAGTTATTATTGACTCAGTACTTATTGTTGTTCAGATTGACATATTAGGGTTTCCTGCTATTTAGCAATTTTCCAAATTTAGTAACTTTCCATATTTAGTAACTTCCTCGAATTAGTAACTTTCCGAATTAAGTGAGTTTCCCGAATTAAGTAACTTTCCCGAATTAGTAACTTTCTATATTTAGCAACATTCCATATTTAGCAAGTTTTCATAATAGTAAGTTAGGGTGTCATTCATAATTAATCAAACTTAGGGTTTATAGGTACTTCCAAATCATACATCCCTTAATTAGGCTATATTAGTGAATCTGGATCACATTCTTATGATTTTTAAGGCCTACCAATCAAGCTCCAAAAATTCTGAAATAATTACCAGTGATTCCCATATTAGTTTAGTATCTTCAAAAAAATTTATAGATTTTATTACCAAGTACAAGTATTGTTTCCAAAATCATCTTTCCAGACCTGTTCAGAAAGTTAACTTCACATACATACAGAAAGTTTTCCTTTAATTAACCCATTGAGACACTTCAGAAAATTCCACAAAAATACCAGGAAGTCACACATAAATTAAATATCACCCCTGAAAAAGGAGAGCTCTTAGTTCCTTGTGGTTTGAAAATAAAAAATTAAAAACATCGACTGATTTTTAAGTTCCCAAAACTCAAATTGACACATGATTCCATAAAATTCATAAACATGACCAATACGACTCCAATTCACTCCAAACCAATTGGAAAACTTAATTAAGACATTAAACAAGGTTTACAAGTAAAGAACCAGTATTACACACTTATGAACCTCAAGCAATAGTGCACACATATTCAGATTACAAAACAGTCCCGTTCAAAAACCGTTTAAGACCATTATAGCTCATGTTTACTTACACAAACGCACCCAATGTTTTAACCAACCATAATCTCGCCCTTTTAACCTTTTTAATTCAGATTACAAACATGTCTTTAAACCTTATTTGACCACCCATAAGCCACGCATGACCACACCATTTGACAGCCAATATAGCGAAACCAACAGATGAAATAATGGGACCACACAACCCAATGCTTAATCCCTTCTAAATCCAATTTGCACACATATATACATTCATGATTTTAAACACGCACTCGATACACAAACAGCCCACACACATGATAGGTTAACAAGCCATAAACAAAGCAAAACTCTTCACATAAAATCATAGAATTCCACCCCACTCGACACATATATCATACGCCTAGGTTTCTATATTTTGTGATTCCTTTTAATGAGCATTAAAGGCTGATCATTAGGGCTTGTTTTAGATTAAGATTAGGTCGACACTTAGGGCTGGAATACGACACCAAAAGCAGTCTTATATTTTGATACAAAACAGACACCAATTGTGTGTTACCAATGATTTATGTGACATGTATATATTTCCCCTTTGTATAAACGCATTCTTAATGAAATAAAAGACTAGGTTTTCATATATTACATACGAATAACATGAAAATCGAATCAAGAAACATCAAAACGATCAGGTGTACCTCAGGTTGGATATACGTACGAAAAAAGAACAAGAGTGGTACTATGTTTGAACCAAACCCCATCGCATCAAACACCCTTCGAACCTGAAGCTACCACGATCAAACCCTTCTTCAACTCAAACCAAGCTGCTACACACCAAACCGATCATCACTCTTCTCTTTTGCGTCGCATCTCTTGGATTTCCTTTATGAATAATGAGGCTGTCGATTTCTTGTTTGTGTTTTAGGATTTAGTGTGTGAGTGGAAAAGTGGATATTCCGTTGTGTAGCTGAGAAATGAATGGGAAATCATGGGCTGGAATACCGAGTATTAGGGGAGTATTTGGGGACCATTTCTTCTTCAAGTATTTCAAATATTATTTGGTATTATCAATACAATGTTGTGTACAAATTAAAATACATTTGGTCCCTATATAACTTATTAAACGTGTGATGTTTACTTAGCCAATATAGTTTGAGCCGAAATTCATATTTACTTAGGTTAGGGTTTCATATCTTGTGGTTTTCATTCATAATGTATAGTTCACTTAGGGTTAAATTCGTATTCAAAAGTTCAAATGCAATAACGGAAATTAGGTTGTTCTAATTCTTCTCCTCTAAAAAGAAAAATTTCGTCCTCGAAATTTGAAGTCGCAAAAGTTAGACGGAGGCGTATCAAATCACAAAAAGAAATGACAATAAATAGCCTCCCGCTCGGAGAGGTTCTTCCAAAGAATCTTAATTAACGAAAATGTTTTATTTCTCATGACTCGATCCAGACAAACAAGGATAGCCCCAGGCTCTCCACATAACACAAATCATAACAAATCTGATCTAACGAATATGAAACAAATACGTAGCAGATGATAGCAGAAATCTCACAGAGAGATACATGAAACACATATACACTCGAGGCAAATACGGAAGTAGTGCTAAACGATAGGAAAACTTCATCAACTCTATCCAAAGATTCCGAACGGACTAAGGGAACTTACTAAGGATCAGGGAAGCACAATCGAATTATCACACGTATCCAGGGTTTCATAAAGAGTTGGGTAAAATATTCGTATCGACGATCAACTAAGCACATATCAGAATATCAAAACGTATCAGAAGACATAACGGAATGGGTAGAATAATCGTACGGATAAGAATGAATCTCAGGTCTAACGTATCGCGAACTAAATCTGCTTTATATGCCAAAACGTCTTACTCTTCTGTACGAAAACATCATACGGAACACACAAATTCCCGGTCTAAAGTTTCAAAATTTCTCTTCCGCAATGATAACTACTCCATTAGTCATTGTAATCAACTCCGGACCTTCGATAAGTAAATTTTCGACTTAATTTAACCAAAAGGTGCTCCACATCTCTGTTCATACAAAACTCCGAAAGGAAAACCCTTGTCACTTGCGTGCCATCAATCTTAGTGAGCAAACACAACCATGCCAAACACTTGTCGAATTTTTCGCTCAACACGTCTTTCAAGTTCGAATAGTTGTTCTGCTTATCCATCGGTTTGGAGGTGCGCCATGTAGCTTGAATAATCTTCTGCCGAAAGAAATCTCTGCCAATCTTCCAAGTGAGCCGACCTAGTCAAACGATCCACTACAACTCAATGCATGTTGTCCTTCCTAAATGTGCGCGGAAATCCCGTTACAAAGTTCCTAAAAGTTTAATCCCACTTCCACATACGAACATTCAAAATTAAGGAAAACCACTTGTACGCTGATGCTGAATCTTAACCTATTGACACGCTAAACACTTCCAAATCATGCGTCGGATAGTTCACCTCCTACGGGTCTAGCTGTACTGATGCATAACCAACAATCTTCCCGGGTTGCATAAGGACATAGCTAAGTCTCCTTCTTGAGTAGAAACAAATCTCTTTTCAGCTTCTCAAAATTCTCCTCTCATTCTTCATCCCAACCAAAATTTACTCTTCGAGAATATTACATAGAGCTTCTTCTGACGTAGAAATTTCAACGCAAATACGAAAATAATCCTCGCGTTTCTCCTTCGTCTCTGAATACACCAAAATGTCATATTATGACAATTTTTCCAAGTATTCATGAAAGACACAATTCCTCGATTCCATAGAAATGGTCGGAGCAATAGCCAATACAATTGGCATCACAACACTCATAGAGATCATAACAAATACGAAAAGCAATTCTAGGAACATCTCGCTCCTTTACACGTAACTGAAAATAATCAAATCTTAAGTCAATCCTTGAGAAGATTCACACCCAGAAGTTGATTCAACAAATCGTCGATTCGAGGTAACGGATAACAGTTCTCAAACTATTCAGTTCTGGAAATCAATACACAACCTCATGCTATTATCGTTCTTCTTCACAAATAAAATTGGAGCGCATCACGGAGACAAACTCGGATGGATTAAATCACTTCCTAGAAGCTGGTCCTTCAATTCTTTCCATTTAACTGATGTCGTTCAATACTGAGTTTCAGAATTAGGCAAAATGTTTCTCTTATACGGATAGGGTTTCTGAATCAACCAACTTACTGATCTCAAGCACTGCTCAAGATCTCCTATGATCCCAGTAAGTTCAAGTTATATGATGTAACTATTATCATGTTGGCCAGGCGTCATAATACTTGCATCATATACACATGCCTTTATTGCAATCACATTCTACCTCGAGTCGTGACTAAACAAATTCTCATAACCAGATCAAGACAACTTCACATTCATATGGTAATTTTGGTTGTTCATTAAGGAATACATCGCGATCATTTCAAACAACCGAATCACTTTCGAGGCGAGTTTCATCAAACAAAATATTTGCACAAATGCGAGGGATTAACGTACGAGTTTCTAGAGCAAAGGTGATCATAAGTGTTTACCAGGTTGGGAACCATGGTACAGAATTTTGAGTTTCTCAAATCACCAAAGATGACAAATCTAATATGACCGTTGTTAGCATCACGATGCTCAGTCAAGAAATCCATATCCAGAATAATATAGAATTAAACATTCCCAAAGGAAACAGATTAGCAGAATGAAACTTATCTTCGAATATCTTCGAAAGTACTGGATAATCCCGATACTCGTGACGGATAATCACAAGATATCTCATAGAGATAGAACCAGGTGTAGTAAATTCTAATAGTGTGGAAGGAACCTTAATATGTTTAGCAATAGAAAGAGAAACCACAGAATGTGTCGGATACATCGGATTCATACATATACTAATTCTCTGAACGGATGAAAAGGTATCTAAACGAATAACAAACGGATCAAATATCGAAGTTTGAAAGAAGGTGATAACCTCAGGAAGTGAAACATGTAAGGCATTACTACAAAATTCCCAAAGCATTCTAAACTTATTTGATCACTAAGCTTATGTTGCGTATCCTGCTAAATTTTCTAAATCTCCGGAACGAATGATCTTATAAAGGCTTAACTGAAAGCAGAGGCACAAATCAGAGTGGTGTGGAAGAAAGATAGCTAACCAATGCCTTATCATATAATCTACCCAATCCTCACCGGTCATAACTGAAGTTCCTACGGGGAGAAACCTAAAGCAAATCCTTCAAAGGTTATTCGATAAGCTCCTACAGTGCAAACCTAAGGGTCCAAATCTTCACAGGACATAACTTATGTACTACAAGTCAAAACCTATCTCTGATACCATAATTGTAGCACCCCAACCCGACAAGGGTCAAAATGCCACATTATGGTGTCAATCAGAACATACAAACGCAAGCGGAATACTTGTAAACATAATAGTTACAAAGGTATTCTAATGATAGTAACGAAATACTAACTATATACATAATGAGTTCCAAAACTGAAATACAAATTCAAGCTCAAATCTAACTAAAGGTAAATCCAAGTCTAATCCAAAAGCAAATGGGTATCTATCATCAGGGTGGTCTACTAAGAGCTCCTATGCACTCTTCACTCAATCCCAGCTTCCAACCTAAAACCTGCCGCAGGAAAAGAAATGTGGCTGAGCTTAAAAATCCTAGTGAACAGATATATATAACAAACGAATAATCGAACATATATAAGTATACGGAAAAGGAACATAAGCTCCTGCTGGACGAATATCATCTGTCAAACGAATAAGAGATCAAGGATCAACTGAACAAAATATCATATACCATAAGAAGCAAATCATAGCGAAACATAAGGAGATCATAATGAAGTCAAAGGATCAATCAGAGAATCATAATCATATAACAGAACAGAAATGCCCATCGAGCTCAGAAATCATTGATCCGTGCTCAATAGATATAAATATTATGCAACAACGGATGCTCGTGAATAATTACAAATTACCCCTTTGTGAAAAAGGATACTTGCAAAAACTCACGTTCGTGTGTAGTGTGAAGACAGGTAAGTAATTACCCGAATCGTTTCCCAACGAGGTGTGAATGGGAAAACTGTGGAAAGTTAGGATTAGAGTGACTGATGTGATTAGATATTTTGGATTTTGCTTTTTTAATAATTCTAAATAACAAATGAAAAACAAATATGCACAAGAAAATTAAACGCGAATTAAACTAAACTGAAAACGCGTAACAGGAAATCTAAAATGGGACAAAAACTGAAATATATGAAATTTAAAACCTAAAAATGTAAAATTACTTAAAACTTATTTTAAAACTAAAATTATATTTTTTTACACTTTTTCTTTAATTATTATTAATTATTTATTATTTAATAATTATTTAAAACTAATTTAATTTATAATAAATACTAAATAAACAAAGAAAAATCTAAAACTTTTTATATAAATATTATAAGATGAAAAGAAGCTAAGAAAATTATAAAAATGAAAATTACTTAATTAAAATTTAAAAAGATAAAATCTATTAAATAGAAGCTATCACTTATTTTCTATTTTGTTTTTCTTAAGGTCTAAAAATATGATTATATTTTTCCTGGATTCTATTTAATAAAATAAAATTATGAAAATTAAAATTATATTTTTCTGATTATTATTCTATTTATTATGATTTAATTACTACTAGAAACTAATAAAAAAGATTAAAAATATTAAATGACTTAGGAAAAATCTGAAAAATTCAGGATAAGTCTAAAATAATATTTAAAAGCTAGGAAAATTAAAATCAAAAGTTTAATAAGTCCAGATAAGCAGATGGGCAGATAAGCAGTTGAGCTAATAAGCTAAAAATAAGCTAATAAGCTCAAAACTATACCAAAAGCTCAGGACAAGTGTAAACAACTTATATAAGCTTAAAACAACTTAAAAACACAAATAAGCACAAGTGGATAAGCTGATAAGAAGATAAGCAGTAACAAAGCTTCAGCAGAAACTCAGGAAATTGGCCAAATTGCAAGGCAATTAAAGCAGTTCAAATAAGCAAATAAGTTGAATATTAAGGGGGCAAAAGTGAGCTAGTACTATTGGGTATTCAGAAAACCAAAAAGCAAGCCCAGAGCTTATCTAAATAAGCCACAAATTGGGTGAGTTCAGCTGCTCAGGCAACTCAGTATACACTGAGTTGCTGTGTGCAGAGTTATGCAGATGAGCACAAGCCAAAGGGCTTCAATCCAACTCTTTTGGCCACTCTAATTGGTTCACAAAGGACTCAGAAAAGCAATGAAAAAGGGTCAAAAGAGCTTGTGGCTATAAATGGCTTATTTGAGCTTTTTGATTTCTGAAAAGTGCACAGGGCACTCAAATATGGTTTTTCTATTTATGTTGCTAATCAAAACTTGAAAACAGCTTATAAGGATCAAAATAAGCTTGAAAAAAGTTGGGCTAGTTGCAAAGTAACAGTACAAGCTATGTTTGACCTGTTTGACTGAGTTAAACCAAACACCCCTTTCAAGGTGTCTGTTTTGGATTTTCAAAGGAAACAGATAATTTAACTTATGAATACTGATCTTTATTGATTAAATAACTTATATAAACTATAATAAGCAACTTTTAGAACAGAATTAAGTGATAAATTAAGCTATACTATGTTTTGCTATTTTTGGACTTTTTTAGTGTTTTAAGGGAAATAAAGACAATGACTGCTTTTAACTGATAAAAGTGATGAAATACACTAGGAAATTAATAATAAGCAAGAATTAACAATAATAAGCTACTAATAAGCAGTTACACAGTAAACTAGAATTTAATGCAAACAATGAGAAAAAGCTTACAACTTAGAAAGAGCTTATGAAAAGATGAACAAGGACCAGAAACCACTCCTAGCTTGTTGTCAACAAGCTAGAAACCAGAAAAGCCATCCAGATTAGCTTCTACTCCCAGAACTGCTTATTATGAGCTTTTGTTGACTTTCTTTGACTTTTTCTTCTTTCTTGTATTAGAGCAGAATTAAACTAACATAAGCTCACAGTAAGCTATAATTAGCTTATATAAGCTTATGTAAACAGATGATAAACTTTTCCAATTAACATTTATCTTAATACGAATTACAGTAGAACTTGAAATTGTAAATTAACTGAAATTTAAGACAAGATATGTTAAAATGAGATCAAAATGACTGTAAATTGCTTATATTGATTACTGGAAATGAAAATTACAATAAAGAAAGACAAATAAGTAAAAACGATTTAATAAAAATTAACTACTCTTTTATTTCCTATTACATTGACCTATATATACTAAAAACAACTGGGAAATCCCTTAGCCGACATCCTTGAACTCTTCTGCACCCTTGGATTGCTTCTAATCAATCTGAGCCCTTCAAATGAAAATTGGCACCAAAATAGAGATAGTGGATTCGAGCAGGTTTTTAGCATTTAATGCATTTTGTGGAGGTGGAGAAGAAGCTTTAAATGCTTCTTGTTTTGTTAGGTAAGTGGGATAGGAGGGGGTGGTATTGCAGAGAGGCGGTGGAGGATGGTGGTATTGGTTTGTGGTTTTGGCGGGTCAAAGTATAGAAAAAGGATTTGACCAAGTCAAATCCTGGGTTAAATAAGAAGGGTTGGGTCGGGTAATTGTTTATGGATTGGGCTTGTGGGCTTGGATATATAACTGGGTTGGATTATGTAATAAAGGGTTGGGTTTTTATTAATAAAAGGTCCGGATAGGTTTGTAGTTAAATCACAAGGACCATTTTTGTAATTACTGAATTCTTAAAGGATTGAAATTGTAATTTTACCAAAGTTATCAAAAGGGTCTATTTTGCCAATTATAAATAGCACAAGGGTTTTATTTGATAAATTACAATTTTTTAAAACCCGAGGACTAGATTTGCCAATTTTGAAACTTGAGGGGTAAAAGTTGTCATTTTTAGAAAACTTTCATCCAGGGATTAAAAGTAAATATGTTTGATATCCCAAGGACTAAAGTTGACTTTTATTTCATTTTAAACCTTCAGGGAATAATTCTGCCAATTTGTGAAACTTCAGGGATTGAAAATGACAATTTTGTGAACTTTGCATGTTTTTCACTTGTTTTCAATCTTTTTGTTCCTGAGTCATATAAAAACACATTTTATGATATTTTCAGTATTTTGAAGCATATCTGCATGTTTTTAAATGTTTTTGCAGATAAAATGTAACAGAAATGATGAGTATTTAGACACTCATCAATCATGCCACATGATTAGTCACATAATCGTATCATATCATATCATATCCATATATCCGTCAAATCATAAGTTGTACAAGGAGGGGAGACCTCTCAAGTACCAAATGGAGTAGCTAGCTCCCAGAAGTGAAATGGGGTACATGGCACGTACAACCAGTCACTAAGTCATATCATATCATATCCATATTAAATCATATACCTAGGATGCATCCATACGCTCCCTGAAACAGAATACGTATACAAGTACGATACTATGCATATATATAACATAACGGCCATGTGCGCAAATAATCATATAATCAGAACAGAAGGGAACGCCGTGGATCAATCACACCTCCACAGAAAGTGTCATCCCATTGGTGCCTCAATGACATGGCCATGGTACCTCCATAGCGAGTTAGCTCGGGCAACAGAACAGATAAACAAAGCAAGGCTATCCATAATCATAACGGAGCTACTATAGCATAATCAATCAGAGCATATCAACATAACAGAATCTCATATCACTGAGATAATATACAGATCATCAGAACAGAATGGATAGCAACCAGAATCATATCAAATGATAATATCAAACGGATCATATCAAACGGAAATCATATCAAGCAAATGAATCAAGTCAATGATCGAAAAGTCATGAGATCAGAACCCTTACTGAGAAAGGGTAGAATATCTGTACCTCAAACCGCAATTGAAACCATATCAGAAAACACATGGATAGGAAGTTACTCCTTCTTCAGCGAATCTACACGAATTAACGGTCGTCTTATTATTTAAGAACCATTTCATAAGTTATTACTGATTCAGTACTTATTGTTGTTCGGATTGACATATTAGGGTTTCCTGCTATTTAGCAACTTTCCAAATTTAGTAACTTTTCATATTTAGTAACTTTCCAAATTTAGTAACTTTCCATATTTAGTAACTTCCCCGAATTAGTAACTTTCTGAATTAAGTGAGTTTCCCGAATTAAATAACTTTCCGGAATTAGTAACTTTCCATATTTAGCAACTTTCCGTATTTAGCAAGTTTTCATAATTAGTATGTTAGGGTGTCATTCATAATTAATCAAACTTAGGGTTTATAAGTACTTCCAAATCATACATCCCTTAATTAGGCTATATTAGTGAATCTGGATCACATTCTTATGATTTTTAAGGCCTGACAATCAAGCTCCACAAATTCTGAAATAATTACCAGTGATTCCCATATTAATTTAGTATCTTAAAAAAAATTATAGATTTTATTACCAAGTACAAATATTGTTTCAAAAATCATCTTTCCAGACCTGTTCAGAAAGTTAACTGCACATACATACAGAAAGTTTTCCTTTAATTAACCCATTGAGATACTTCAGAAAATTCCACAAAAATTCCAGGAAGTCACAGATAACTTAACTATCACCCCTGTAAAAGGAGAGCTCTCAGTTCCTTTTAGTTTGTAAATGAAAAATCAAAAACATCGACTGATTTTTAAGTTCCCAAAACTCAGGTTGACACATGATCCCATAAAATTCATAAACATGACCAATACGACTCCAATTCACTCCAAACCAATTGGAAAACTTAATTAAGACATTAAACAAGGTTTACAAACAAAGAACCAGTATTACACACTTATGAAACTCAAGCAATAGTGCACACATATTCATATTACAAAACAGTCCCGTTCAAAACCCGTTTAAGACCATTATAGCTCATGTTTACTTACACAAACGCACCCAATGTTTTAACAAACCATAACCTCGCCCTTTTAACCTTTTTAATTCAGATTACAAACATGTCTTTAAATCTAATTTGACCACCCCATAAGCCACGCATGACCACACCATTTGACAGCCAATATAACGACACCAACACAAGAAATAATGGGACCAAATAACCCAACACTTAATCCCATCTAAATCCGATTAGCACACATATATACATTCATGATTTTAACCACGCACTTGACACACGAACAGCCCACACACATGATAGGTTAACAAGCCATAAACAAAGCAAAACTCTTCACATAAAATCATAGAATCCCACCCCACTCGACACATATATCATACACCTAGGTTTCTATATTTTATGATTCCTTTTAATGAGCATTAAAGGTTGATCATTAGGGCTTGTTTTAGATTAAGATTATGTCGACACTTAGGGCTAGAACACGACACCAAAAGCAGTCTTATATTTCGATACAAAACAGACACCAATTGTGTGTTACCAATGATTTACGTGACATGTATACATTTTCCCTTCGTATAAACGTATTCTTAACGAAATAAAAGACTAGGTTTTCATATATTACATACGAATAACATGATAATCGAATCAAGAAACATCAAAATGATCAGGTATACCTCAGGTTGGATATACGTTACGAAACAAGAACAAGAGTGGTACTACGTTTGAACCAAACCCACGCATCAAACACCCTTCGAACCTGAAGCTACCATGATCAAACCCTTCTTCAACTCAAACCAAGCTGCTACACACCAAACCGATCATCATTCTTCTCTTTTGCTTCTCATCTCTTGGATTTTCTTTATGAATTATGAGGCTACCGATTTCTTGTTTGTGTTTTAGGGTTTAGTGTGTGAGAGGAAAAGTGGATATTCTAGTTGTGTAGCTGAGAAACAAATGGGAAATCATGGGCTGGAATGCCGAGTATTAGGGGAGTATTTGGGGACCATTTCTTCTTCAAGTATTTCAAATATTATTTGGTATTATCAATACATTGTTGTGTACAAATTAAAATACATTTGGTCCCTATATAACTTATAAAACGTATGATGTTTACTTAGCCAATATAATTTGAGCCGAAATTCATATTTACTTAGGTTAGGATTTCATATCTTGTGGTTTTCATTCATAATGTATATTTCACTTAGGGTTAAATTCTTATTCAAAAGTTCAAATGCCATAACGGAAATTAGGTTGTTATATTACGCGTCTTAAAAACCCTACGTTTTAATTATCGTGAGGCAAGATACACTACATAATACACTCAATAACCTAATTAAATCAAAAAACTGCACTAACTCTTTGCCCCCCCCCCCTCTTAGGTGGCGTACAAAGAGGATGTATGCCTCTACACTTGTCTTTCCTTAAGACAAGTGTTGTCTACAGTTACACCTTTCCATATATAAACCTAACTAAAATGCATAGAACACATCACCATCATTTTTACATGCAAATAAACTCAAAATCTGCTCTTCCTCCTTTTTGGTGCCGTGGTTTCTCAAGACCAAAACACACCTTTGTGTTTTGATTTTCTATTAAAGGTTAGTACAAGAATGAAGGTCCAAGTGTTCTAGCTTTGATTCTTGTTTCTTTTCCTCTTCAAGACTTTGATTCAAGAGTGTTTTTAATGACTTACAAGATGTTTATATGGCTGTAATTTCAAGGTCTTCCAAAGAGTTTTAAAAAGGTTTTCTTGCAAGGTTTACAAAGTTTTGTTGTTGGTGACTTTGGAAGCTTTAGTGTCCTTTGTTCTTAAATATTTCTTGTTATTCAACTCTTGTAAAGAAACCAATCACTCACACTTTCATTTTACTTATGTGATTATATGTTTTTGATGTATTTTATATGTTATATAAGTTTATTATGCTTAGTTATACTTGGTACATAGGCTAGATCACTAGAAAACCTTATAAGGACTTGACATGCAAAACTGTTTTCTAATCAGGGGAAAAAATGGAACTGTTTAAAAACATTAGAAAACCTTGGGCCTTAAATAAAAATATTTGGTTTTAGATCAATGTCTTGCGGTCGTTTTTCGGGTATTTCATTGAATAACTCATTACGAGGGCTAAACTAAAAATGTTTTGGTAAAACATATCAAATTCTGAGTAACAAATTTTTAACCTATAAAAGTCGTTTTTTTAATATAACCAACTCTTTCTCCAAACATAAAAGTTGTAGATAACATTTTAACTTAAACGTGGCCGGAAAAATGGGATTAATCGGGCTTGTAGAACTCTAGATATCGCATCTTTAGCGGGACTGTTGTGATATTAATAAAATCAGAAATGGGTAGTTAAGGGTAAACTGTTAATTTTAATACTGTTACGTAATTTTTGGCCTAGTGGGACACACAAATCTTGTTAGTACACTCGAATACCTTTCCATGGATATAAAGAACATATATTTTTGACTTACGGTTTGCGAGTAATGAATTTTTGAAAATGAACATGTTTATAAAATTTCTAACAGCTTTATAATTAAAAAGTGTAAAAAGGTTATTAACTTATATAAATGGACCCTTAAGTTTTATTTTGAACCACCTTATATATTTTGAACCTTTAGACTTACTCTGAACTTTTTGAATCAAATTGAACCCTTTGACTAAATTTGAACTCTTATGACTTATTTTGGACTTATGGACTAGCATAGAAATAAGACTTGAAATTTGGTAAGAAATTATATATTTCATACTTGTAATTATTGTAAAATGTCAAACTAAATCTTGACAAATATTTAGATATTATGTACCAAGCATAATTGAGATAATAACCTATAAGGCGTATAGACATAATTACATCATTATTTTTAGAAACTAAGACACGGGTATATATTTAGGTTGCTCGTAGGACACTTGTGGTTTATTCTTCACTACTCCACTTGATTGTTTACCTTGCTTACGGTGAGTTCATAGCCTCGCCTTTACTTACTTAAATGTTTTATAAACCTCGCGAGGGGGATACATGCTAGTTTTACAAATTGAATACAAGTTACTTTGGTATGCTTGACCCGATTACGTGATTTATAGACATTGAGTACTTCTTGCCTTAAAAGTCCCTAATTTCATGAACCGTGAACTACATACATGGTAAACGCTAGTATTATGTATAGATCTATTTGGTTTTAACATACCATGTCCGGGTGAGTAGCGCTCACTTGAGTACATGTCGAACGGACACATAATATTGAGAATTAAAGTAAATTGCAAAGATTACCTTCTTATGGGCACTATTTCATTTTTGTTAATGTTCGGTGTCATGAGCTCAATGCTATAATTTTATTTCTTGAATTACGTGCGTGCCAATGTCAACACATGAATAATGCTTGTATTCTACTTTTTACATATTAAACTCTATGAATTCACTCAACTTTATTGTTGACTTTTAGCATGTTTTATCTCAGGTCCATAAGTAACAAATGATTGGATGGGCGGTGCAAGGATATGGATATGGACAAGAATGGACCATGTTTTAAACTCACATTCGATGAAAACCTAAACTTAAAAACTTATGTTATGTCTAAACTTATGTTGCTTTTGAACACTTGTGTCGTGTAAAACTTTTGGGACCTTCTTTTGCTAGACTCTGATATTATCGAATGTGAATACTTATTATAAATGTCTTTATTTTTTAGTTCGTTTACTATGACTTGTACTATGTGGCTAATAAATAGCACCCCATGTTGTATTCCGCTGCGTTCCAAAAATGGGGGTGTTATAGAAACTAACATCTGCCTCAGCCAATGAATGCTTATTTGTTGACTTCCTGTCTACCATTGAACCTAAAAATGTCAAAGAGGCACTGAAATATCCATGTTGGGTTCAGGCCATGCAAGATGAAATTGAACAATTTGACAGAAACAAAGTTATGACTCTAATCAAACGTCCTCAAGACGTATGTGTCATAGGAATGAAATGGGTTTTCAGGAATAAAACAGATGAAAGTGGCATAGTCATAAAGAATAAGGCCAGGCTTGTTGCCAAAGGTTATAACCAACAAGAAGGGATTGACTATGAGGAAACTTTTGCTCCCGTTGCAAGACTCGAAGCCATCAAAATCTTCCTTGCCTATACAACTTACATGAACTTCAAAGTTTATCAAATGGATGTCAAAAGTACATTCCTGAATGGAAAACTTAAAGAAGAAGTTTATGTTCAACAACCCCTGGATTTGAAAGCAGTGAGTTCCCTGACCACGTTTGTAAGCTTGACAAAGCCCTTTATGGACTAAAACAAGCTCCAAGGGCATGGTATGAAACTCTATCAGCTTTCCTCATTCAAAACAAATTTGTCAGAGGAAAGATAGATAACACACTGTTTATCTATAGGACAAAAGGAGATGTCATATTGGTTCAAGTATATGTTGATGACATCATATTTGGCTCATCAAATTACAAACTTTGTAAACAGTTTGAGAAACTGATGACAAAGAAATTTGAAATGAGTATGATGGGAGAACTGACGTATTTCCTTGGACTTCAAATCAAACAAACTGATAAAGGAGCCTCCATCAGTCAAGAAAAATATACCAGGAACCTACTGAAAAAGTATGAGCTCTCTAATTGCTCTTCAGTAAAAACTCTAATGGTTTCTCCCAACAACCTTGGTCCGGACCTCTCAAGAAAACCAGTAAATCAAACCCTATTCAGAGGAATGATAGGGTCACTGATGTATCTAACTGCCTCAAAACCTGATATACAATTTGTTGTCTGTCTATGTACAAGATATCAGTCTGATCCTAGAGAATCACATCTCACTGCCGTTAAGAGAATCATCAGATATCTGAAGGGTACTCTAAATCTTGGTCTGTATTATCCAAAATTCTCAGGCTTTGATCTCAAAGGATATTCTGACTTAGACTATGTAAGGTGCAACATTGACAGAAAAAGCACTTCAGGCTCTTGTCAATTTCTCGGAGGCAAACTAGTTTGTTGGAGCTCCAAGAAACAACAATCAGTGGCTATGTCATCAGCTGAGGCTGAGTATGTTGCCGCTGCGGGATGCTGTGCAAATGTGCTATGGATGAAAAGTCAACTCAATGACTATGATATCCTTCACAAAATGGTCCCTATCTTTTGTGATAACACAAGTGCCATTGCCATCTCAAACAACCCTGATCTTCATCAAAGAACCAAATACATTGATATTAGATATCATTTCATCAAGGACCACATCATGAAAGGATATATTGAGATATATTTCATCCCCACTGAATATCAACTAGCTGACATATTCACAAAACCTTTGGATGAACCTACATTCACAAGACTGAAAGCAGAATTGGGTATGTTGGATATCGATAGTCAGGTCACTGATTAAAAGAACATTCTCAACTCCTTAAACCAAAAATGATATCTAATTGTCAGTGTGTTACCGAGCAACTATCATCAGCATTGAATGAAAACTCATTCAGAGACTCAAGTCCATGACAATAAATGTAGAACTAAATGCTCCAAGTATCTAGTTAGTAAATGTCCTGTGTTGGTAACTGAACATATTAAATAATTAGAATATTTGTTCTTTTTGCCTTTCTGGCATCCATGTCTTGGGTCCCATCCAAAGCTCACTTGGCATTAAATGCCCTCTCACACACAAAACACTGTGATGATTTGAGACATGACATCAAGACGGAAAAAGCACCGTTTTAGGACTGTCCAACTGCTCACCTCGACTGTCGCAAAAAACGCGGGCGAGTGGAGTGGTGGCATTAAATGCGAATGTCAAAACGGTTTATTCCTAAATCATTTTCAAAAATTAAAAACCTTTGACATTCCAAAATCAACCTCCCACTACTCCTTAAATGGTTTTCTCAACCATAAACATACACATAAATCTTTGAATAACAAAAAGAAACTCTCTCTCAAGCAAATTTGTGTGCATCTTTTCCTTCTCCACTACATTTGTGATCAAGACTTAAAACCTACCAAGATAGTATCAACCTCTTGTCAACAAATCAGTCTCTTCACAAAAGCTAAATGGCTGAAGAACTCAGAATTGTGCTTGCACCTCAATGGGAAGGTAAGACTTTAACAAATGTCAAGTTTCAAACCAATAATGTCATAGGTAACTTCTGCTACCCAGTAGAAGTGAAATCATCAAATTCCTGTACAACTGCCCTCTAAAAATAGCTTTTACTAAATGCCCCTCCATGCTCTACAAAAATCTCCTCAGCGAGTTTTGGAGCACTGCTGTTGCCTATGACCCAAATCCACCCTCTGATGCATCTGAGTTACACCCACTCAAAAATTACCTCATCGGATTCTCTGTTTTGGATGGCTAAAGGCCACTTACCCTCGACTTCACCACCTTCTGTTCATCTACTGGGTTAAACTACAAACAGGGTGAGTACACCGCTCTTCCCAATCCCAACACCGTGAAGGAAGAGCTAGCCAAAATAGCTCTCGACCCTAGTTACTTGAATCAAACTCTGGTAAATAAAAACTCCTTTCCTGTGGCATGGAGAATCCTGTCCACCTTTGTGGGTTCAGGTTCTCGGCGGAAACCACTCATCAACTGAGCAAATTAACACCATTCAATTGATGATGGCTTACTGTCTCATGAGTAGGACTGAAATCGACATAGGAGATATCATTTAGAGTGATCTCATTACCAAGCTCCTAAACAAATCCAGAGGCACATACGTGTCCTATCCGAGATTTATCTCCTGTGCCCTTGAAATCCTGCTGGGTTTAAACTACACTCAGGATGTCACAGTTGGTTTTACTTGCAGCATCCTGAGTCCGTCTAATTTCAAAAAGGACCGTGCACAAGTTCGCCTTATTGCATTGACGGACCACATGATTACCATCATTAATCATGCAGAATCAGTGTCTCCTCCTCCCCCTCTGAAGAGGATCATGGGAGGGAAGTTTACCACTATGACTAAGACCCTACCCAAGTCACAGGGCCCTGAGACTTTAGGAGCACTACCTCCTAAAAGGAGAAGAAAGACCAAGCCCTCTGAGACACCTGATGACACCCTAGTACAACCGCCCCCGGAGGAAACAAATGGAACTGACACATCCCACTCAGTGTCCTTGGTCCCACCTACTACTCCCCAAGACCCAGAGGGAATCATACAACCCGCTGGTAGGGAGGCACCTTTCACCTTGCCTGATGAGGACATTCGCAAAGCACAGCTTTTATCTGAGGGCACCACTCCTATTCCCAAAGACTCACGGGAACATATACAACCCACTGATATGGGATTGCCTTCCATGGCTCCTCAGGATGGTACTGGCCAAAACCCTCCAGTGCCTGAAGTACCAAATAGGGACAAAGACTCAAGGAGAAACAAACCACCCGCTGATATGGAACCATCCACCCCTCATGGTGAAGCGTAGTCCTCAAGGACTGGCCCTAAGGACCAGGCAGAGCAATCCCACTCTGCTGGATTAGAGGGGTGATCCGGGCTGAATACACTTATAAATAAATGCGGACAGCGGATGCACGTGAATAATTACAAATTACCCCTTTGTGAAAAAGGATACTTGCAAAAACTCATGTTCGTGTGTAGTGTGAAGATAGGTAAGTAATTACCCGAATCGTTTCCCAACGAGGTGTGAATGGGCAAACTGTGAAAAGCTAGGATTAGAGTGACTGATGTGATTAGATATTTTGGATTTTGCTTTTTTAATAATTCTAAATAACAAATGATAAACAAATATGCACAAGAAAATTAAACGCGAATTAAACTAAACTGAAAACGCGTAACAGGAAATCTAAAACGGGACAAAAACTGAAATATATGAAATCTAATCATACAAGTGTAAAATTATTTAAAACTTATTTTAAAACTAAAATTATATTTTTTATACTTTTTATTTAATTATTATTAATTATTTATTATTTAATAATTATTTAAAACTAATTTAAATTATAATAAATACTAAATAAACAAAGAAAAATCTAAAACTTTTTCTATAAATATTATTAAGTAAAAAGAAGCTAAGAAAATTATAAAAATGAAAATTACTTAATTAAAATTTAAAAAGATAAATTCAATTAAATAGAAGCTATCACTATTTTTCTATTTTGTTTTTCTTAAGGTCTAAAAATGTAATTATATTTTTCCTAGATTATAAATAACAAAAGAAAATTATGAAAATTAGAATTATATTTTTCTGATTATTATTCTATTTATTATGATTTAATTACTAATAGAAACTAATTAAAAAGATTAAAAATATCAAATGACTTAGGAAAAATCTGAAAAATTCATGATAAGTCTAAATTAATATTTAAAAGCTAGGAAAATTAAAATCAAAAGTTTAATAAGCTCTGATAAGCAGTTGGACAGATAAGCAGTTGGGCAAATAAGCGAAAAATAAGCTAATAAGCTCAAAACTATACCAAAGGCTCAGAACAAGTGTAAACAACTTATATAAGCTTAAAACAACTTAAAAACACAAATAAGCACAAGTGGATAAGCTGATAAGAAGATAAGCAGTAACAAAGCTTTTAGCAGAAACAGCAGAAAAGTGGCCAAATTGCAAGGCAGATTAAGCACACCAATAAGCTACTGAGATGCAAACTAATGGGGGAAAAAGCTAGCTAGTACTATTGGGTATCTTAAAAACCAAAAAGCCCTATCAGAAACACACCAATTGAAGTCCAATTAAGCACTAGTTCAGGTGAGTTTAAGAACTAAAAACTGAATCAGCAGAATCAGAAATTGAATCAGCAGAAATGGGAAAAGTGCAGGCCTATTTTTAAGCTATTAAATAAGCTATGACTTGGAATCCAAGCACAGAAACTAAAAGCCTACTAGGTGAGCTACTTGTAAACCAAAAATCAAACCCTCAGCTTATTTGGATAAGCCACAATTGAGCTGAGAAAAAGAGCCAAGTCTGCTCAGTATATACTGAGTTGGCTTTGTGCAGACTTGCACAGATGTGCACAACTCCAAACCAGCTTTGGTGTCTATTCTAAGTGAGTCCAAAAGACTTCATTTGAGCCAAGAAAAATGCCATAAAGAGCTTATAGCTTGAAATGGCTTATTTGAGCTTTTGAGGTTCTAAAATTTGCACAGATGGTTCAAAACTACACAACCTATCAAATTAACTTAAAATAACTTAGGAACAGCTTAATATGACTTATTTAAGCAAGATCAAAGTTTGGAAAGTGGTCAATGAACAGTACAAGCTCAATTGACCTTGTTGACTGCATAAACCAAACACCCCTTTGATATGGTCTGTGGTGATTTTGCTAATGAAACTCAATTTTTTAAACTAGAAACCTTGATTTTACTGATTGACTAACTTATTTAGGTACTAATAAGCAACTTCTAACACAGAGATAAGCAATCTAATAAGCTATGCTACTAATGGCTGTTTTTGGACTTTTAAGTGTTTTTTAGTAAAACTAAAACAAAAGCTATATGGTACTGATATTATTGATGAAATATGATCACAAACTAGTAATAAGCAAGAAACAATAACAATAAGCTGGAAATAAGCACTTGTACAGTAGAATGCCAAAATATGAGAAATTGGCTTACAACTGAGATGGGGCTATTGGGATAGCAGGACTAGAACAGAACCAATCTAGCTTGTTAATACAAGCTAGAAAACCACAAAAAGCCTTCCAAATTAGCTTATACCCTTTTGAACAGCTTATTGGCTTCAGGTTGACTTTTGTTGACTTTCTTGATCACTTGGAATTTAGAACTGATTAACACTAAATAAGCTTACACAAAGCTATGTAAAGCTTTTATAAGCTTATTGCAAGGTACTTTAGAGCTTTTGATATTGATTTAGAGTGATTTAGAGCTTATACGATTTAACATTCAACTTGAAACTTAGCATTACTTGAAATTTAGAACAACAGTGATTAAAACAAGATTACTTTGATTGATTATAACATGAATTACAACTGAGAACTGAAAATTACAAGCTATGATTACTGAAATTAAAATTACGATTTAACTAAGTTAACTACTTGCCAATTAAGGCTTACATTGCTATCTATTTATACTACAAACATTAGGGTTTCCTTTGTCTTCATCTTCTGAACAAATCCCATCACTTGGTTGGTCTTGAAATCATCTCAGCCATTGATTTTACTTTTTGGCGCCAAAATTGAGTGAGTGGGAAATATACCACTAGGCTCTGTACTGAGTGGAGAAGAAGCATTAAATGCTTTTTGGGAGTGTTAGGTGAAGTATAGAGGAAGGAAGGTGGTGATGGGATGGAGCAGCAAAACTATGGGTGATGGCGGTATTGGTGTCTGGTATTGGCGGGTTTAGGGGGAAAGGGATGAGTTTGACTAAAGTCAAACGGGTTTTGGGTTTTATTAATAAAAGGGGTAAGATGGGCTGGTGGGTGTGGGCTGGGTTTATTATTTGGGTTGGGTTGGTTTTTATTATAAAGGGTCCGGTTGGTTTTATTTAATAAGAACAAGGACCATTTTTGTATTTTCTGAAAATTGAAGGGTTGAAATTGTAATTTTACCAAAGTTATCAAAAGGGTTTATTTTGCCAATTATAAATAGTACAAGGGTTTTATTTGATAAATTATATTTTTTTAAAAACCCGAGGACTAGATTTGCCAATTTTGAAACTTGAGGGGTAAAAGTTGTCATTTTTAGAAAACTTTCATCCAGGGATTAAAAGTGAATATGTTTGATATCCCAAGGACTAAAGTTGACTTTTCTTTCATTTTAAACCTTCAGGGACTAATTCTGCCAATTTGTGAAACTTCAGGGACTGAAAATGACAATTTTGTGAACTTTGCATGTTTTTCACTTGTTTTCAATCTTTTTGTTCCTGAGTCATATAAAAACACATTTTATGATATTTTCAGTATTTTGAAGCATATCTGCATGTTTTTAAATGTTTTTGCAGATAAAATGTGACAGAAATGATGAGTATTTAAACACTCATCAATCCCCCACACTAAACTATTGCTAGTCCCTAGCAATCTTTTATGAAGTTTTAATGGATTTTTCTCTTTACCAAAAGCCATTACTTCTGGAGTAGCCAATGTTTTAGTATGTGATACTTTGGTACAATGATAACCAAATGATTTTGAGCAAATCATCAGCTGTCAACGGTTTTGATTTGTCTTTACCAAAAGCCGTTTGCTTCTGGACTAGCCAACTCTTAGATAAATTACAACTATTATCTTTGGTGAGCTGATTACCAATCATGGTTTTCTACTGCCTTAACCACAAGCCATAACCTTGCGGGCTAGCCAACTCTTCACTATAAAAGATATGGTGAGTCGAATACCATACTATTTTCGGCAAATTGTAAGCCATCAACGGATTTGAGACATCTTTACCAAGAGCCGTTTGCTCTCGGATTAGCCAATCCTTATGTGGGTTAGACATGGCGGACTGATAACCATTTATTGAGTTCTAAGTGAGAAAAAAAATTTAAATTTTTGGCTAAAATGGGGGTACTAGATGGTACATTTGATCAAATTCGCTAGAATTCCCCACACACTTAGAACTGAATATTGCCCTCAATATTCAAAGAACCGGTTGTTAAACCAACACTTAGAACGTGAAAGGGAAATACTAATAGCCATTATTTTATATACACTTTTTTTTTTTTTTTTTTTTTTTTTTTTGATTTGAAATTTACATATATACAACATGTGGGGCATCTCCCCCACACTAGGGTGAGACATGGGTGAAAACCCATATTTTACTACTGTTTTTATTAACCGAGTCGCTAGCTTGACTCGACCCCGAATTTATTGGTTCATGGGGAAGCAAGTGGAAGAAACCATCTCCATCGGACCTTCATTCAAAATGTTTGGATAACCAATTGAACATAAGAAAGTTCCATACCGATGAGATAAATCCGGCATTTAAACCAATGTTAAATGGAAAATGCCGGGGTCAAAGGTAATATCCTCACACCCAAATGAGTGAAAGATAGGGGAAATCACCGGGTAGGTGAAGGGAAGAAGAGAGATCTGAACAGCAATTAGGATAAGAACTTCCTCCTCAAGAATTGCATATTCAAGTGGAAGAGGTAAGTCCTTAAACTTGATCTCAAGAATTTTATCAGTTTTCTCAACTGACTTGAATTCCTCATTATGAAGTTGTTTTGGTGGAAGAGGGGAAGATGAATCTTCGTTTAACAAGTTCTCTAGAAAAAGAATGTCCCCCTCAGGATCAAGATAGTCATCATCAACCTCATGCGGAAGTGAGCTATCTAGAGTAAGAAAAGCATCGACCTCATCCCAAAAGGGATCACTTCCCTCAACCGAAGTGAGAGAAGGGGAAGAGTCGGCTATGATAAGTTGAGAAGATGTGGTGGGTTCCCCACTCACAGAATTATGAAAATAACCAAGACTTTCATGAGAATACTCCTTTGAAGCAACATCAATGACATCGATTCGGTTAACCGATGCAGAATTATAATTTGAGGAGTACCTCGAAGTTTGATCATGGTTAAAGGTAACAGCTTCATTATCCACACGCAATGTGATCTCATGCTTAAATACATCAATAAGAGCATGGCCCGTTTTTAGGAATCCTCTTCCAAGAATGAGAGGAACCTTTTGATCTGCGTCGAATTCAACAACCACAAAGTCAGCTGGAAAATGGAACTTTCCTACTTTCACAAATACATCCTCAGCAATGCCGCGAGGATGAGATATGGTTCGATCTGCAAGCTCAAGAGTCATGCAAGTAGGAGTAAGAGCCGGAAGAGAAATTTTCTTCCATACTGAATGAGGCATCAGGTTGATGCTTGCACCAAGATCGGCCAAGGCATAGCATTCAACCATTCCCGGAAATACACAAGGTAGTAGAAACTTTTCAGGATCTCCAAGCTTCTCCGGAAGCTTTTTCAAGATAACCGCTGAGCAGTTCTCATTTAATGGAGTTTTAGCCATTTCAATCAGTTTTTCCTTGTTGCTTAACAAGTGTTTGATTATTGATGCAAACTTGGGCATCAGAATGATAGCATCCGCAAAACTTATGTCAAAATGTAATTCTTTAAAGATTTGAAAGAATTTGTCCATTTGCTGACTAGCCTTCTCACGAAGCTTTTGCTCATTTAAGCGCGATGGGTAAGGAATATAAGGTTTGGATTTAGGGGCAATGACTTCAGGAGTCTCAACAGATTCAAAGACAACTCCTGGTTTGGATTTATTTTTCGGGACAACTGGAGGATGGATATGTGTTGTACTTTGTAGGTTTGGAATTTGCACTTTGTCCGTTGTATCCTCCGTTTCTTTTTCCATTTCAAACAACGGTGGAGGAATAGGACCAGAGGGTCCCTCATAAGCAGCACCACTCCGAGTGGTGATAGCTTTGACGAAAGTGGTATCTTCATCATCATCACTGTCATCAAGCACACTGACAGGAACAGCATTAAGCATATCGGAATAATAACTGGCTGTCCTTTGCTCACTACGTTTGCTTGACAAACTTTTAACCGTAAATCGTGATAGAGTAGGATCTATTCTTGACGGTTGAGGAGCAATTGTGGGTGTAGAATTTTGGACAACCATAGGTTGGACGTATTTAGCACTTCCATTGTTAGTGGGAAGTACCGGGTCCTTTATCACCTTGAGTCCATCATGAGCTTTACCACTATGTGTAGTGACAGCTTTGAGTTCACCCCTTGGGTTGACAACAGTGTTACTTGGGAGACCTCCCGAGGTAGAAGGTGGATTGAGATGGTCCATGAGACTGGCAAACATATTCTTAACTTCGCTTTGAGAATGATCGATTTTGTTTGAAAACTCAGTTCCTTGCTTGTGTATTGAGGACTGAAATTCATTCTTCAAATTAGAGATTGGATTTTGCATTGCCTTCATATTGGTCTCATTAACCTTGATGTAGCTATCAAGTTCATTCGAGAGAGGTCTTTGGGAATTAGGAGCTGAATACCCTTGATTACCCCTTTTGGGTGGGTATTGATTGTTCGGGGCATGATATTGATTCTGCGTGTTTTGCCCTCTTTGCTGATTAGAATTAATCCTATTTGGATTGTTAGGAGGAGGAAATCCGGGTGGTCCAAATTAATTGCTAGCACGGTAGTTTTTTTCCACTTGAGGATGGTATTGGCCACCTCCTTGATTGGAAGATCCGGCTAAAGCTTTGACTTCAAATGCATTGCCATCGGTGGCAGTACAATTGTAGTAAGCGTGAGGACCACCACAAGTAACACAAACTTCTACCTTTTTGATTTCAGCAGTGTGAGAAGTTTGCGGAGCGGAATCTTTCTTTTGTGTGGAGAAAACCAAAGCTTGAATAGCCTTCGTGAGTTCAGCAAGCTGAGTATCAGTATTAGAAGAACTCACGGGAGATGAAGTGGAGGGACCAGCACTAGCCTGAGAATTATATGGTCTGGCTCGTGCAGTGCGGACCTTAGACTTATTTTCAATGAGTGCAATGGCTTCCTTAGTGGATTTGCTCAGAAAATTACCTCCAGCTGAGGCATTAAGAGAATCTTGGTCAGATGGGTTTAACCCATTGTAGAAAGTGTCCATTTGCATCAAATCGGTGAAACCGTGATGAGGACATTTGCGGAGCAATTCTTTGAAACGTTCCCATGCCTCTCCAAATGGTTCATCAAACCTTTGAGAGAATTTCATGATTTCATTTTTGAGATACGTGGTTTTAGAAGGAGGAAAGAATTCATTCACGAATTTCTGAACCAAATCTTCCCATGTTGTTATCGATCGAGGGGGTTGTTTGTCAAGCCAAATCTGGGCTGCCCCATCGATGGAAAACGGGAAAAGAAGAAGTTTGATTGATTCCACAGGGACATTTTTGCATTTGATGGTGGACGTGATTTTATTGAACCATCGAATGTGATCTTGAGGATCGTCCCTGTCAAAACCATAGAATTGCCGCTGGGTTACCAGGTTTATCAACCCAGTCTTAAGCTCAAAATTCTCAGCCACGATGGCTGGAACAACAATGGCATCTCCGTACCCATTGGTGGGAGCTTGGAGAAGCTCATTCATAGGACGGTCTTCTGCCATGATGACAGGGGTTTTGGGATCAGTACGTATCTCGGGTACGACTGACGGAGCAGAACGTCTACGATGTCTTCGAGGTATGTTTCCAAGCTCACGAAAAGGGCTTTATGACCTAGAAGAACGAGTGCGCATGCACTTTTAGCAAAATTTTCAATTAAATCAAGAACGAAGCAGAAAACACAAGTGAACTTAAACCAACAATCAACAAGCGTACGGTAGCTCTTTAAAAGATAAACGCACAGAGTGGCGGAGAAGCAAAGGTGGGCAATTAATACTCCTTAAAAACCCGCTTCTTTCAGTCCGACAATTTAATGTCAAACTATCCTTAAACCTCCGTTATAGTTTGTTTACCAATCAAAGGTGAGCCGATATTCGCAAGTGATACAGAGGCAAGTTTTAAATCTTTGGTTTGGGAACTTATTATGGTCGTACCCCCAGTTAGGTAGTACTCTGTCTTGGTTCTCGATGGTAAATTTTATTGTTTGTTATTATTAAAGAAAACGGAAAATGTTTTTGGGCTTTTTATTTTTTATATGATATTATATATATAGAAAAGGAAAGAAAAATATTTTTGTTTTTTATATTGTTTATGGGAAATAGGAACTTCTGGAAGAAGGATCTCAAATCACTAATCGCTAAAACTCTAAACAATAGTCGCAACACACCTCCCCGGCAGCGGCGCCAAAATTTGATCCTGTGCTGAATACACTTATAAATAAATGCAGACAGCGGATGCACGTGAATAATTACAAATTACCCCTTTGTGAAAAAGGATACTTGCAAAAACTCACGTTCGTGTGTAGTGTGAAGACAGGTAAGTAATTACCCGAATCGTTTCCCAACGAGGTGTGAATGGGCAAACTGTGAAAAGCTAGGATTAGAGTGACTGATGTGATTAGATATTTTGGATTTTGCTTTTTTAATAATTCTAAATAACAAATGATAAACAAATATGCACAAGAAAATTAAACGCGAATTAAACTAAACTGAAAACGCGTAACAGGAAATCTAAAATGGGACAAAAACTGAAATATATGAAATCTAATCTTACAAGTGTAAAATTATTTAAAACTTATTTTAAAACTAAAATTATATTTTTTATACTTTTTATTTAATTATTATTAATTATTTATTATTTAATAATTATTTAAAACTAATTTAAATTATAATAAATACTAAATAAACAAAGAAAAATCTAAAACTTTTTCTATAAATATTATTAAGTAAAAAGAAGCTAAGAAAATTATAAAAATGAAAATTACTTAATTAAAATTTAAAAAGATAAATTCAATTAAATAGAAGCTATCATTATTTTTCTATTTTGTTTTTCTTAAGGTCTAAAAATGTAATTATATTTTTCCTAGATTATAAATGACAAAAGAAAATTATGAAAATTAGAATTATATTTTTCTGATTATTATTCTATTTATTATGATTTAATTACTAATAGAAACTAATTAAAAAGATTAAAAATATCAAATGACTTAGGAAAAATCTAAAAAATTCAGGATAAGTCTAAATTAATATTTAAAAGCTAGGAAAATTAAAATCAAAAGTTTAATAAGCTCTGATAAGCAGTTGGACCGATAAGCAGTTGGGCAAATAAGCGAAAAATAAGCTAATAAGCTCAAAACTATACCAAAGGCTCAGAACAAGTGTAAACAACTTATATAAGCTTAAAACAACTTAAAAACACAAATAAGCACAAGTCGATAAGCTGATAAGAAGATAAGCAGTAACAAAGCTTTCAGCAGAAACAGCAGAAAAGTGGCCAAATTGCAAGGCAGATTAAGCACACCAATAAGCTACTGAGATGCAAACTAATGGGGGCAAAAGCTAGCTAGTACTATTGGGTATCTTAAAAACCAAAAAGCCCTATCAGAAACACACCAATTGAAGTCCAATTAAGCACTAGTTCAGGTGAGTTTAAGAACTAAAAACTGAATCAGCAGAATCAGAAATTGAATCAGCAGAAATGGGAAAAGTGCAGGCCTATTTTTAAGCTATTAAATAAGCTATGACTTGGAATCCAAGCACAGAAACTAAAAGCCTACTAGGTGAGCTACTTGTAAACCAAAAATCAAACCCTCAGCTTATTTGGATAAGCCACAATTGAGCTGAGAAAAAGAGCCAAGTCTGCTCAGTATATACTGAGTTGGCTTTGTGCAGACTTGCACAGATGTGCACAACTGATGCGTGGTTTTGCGACCTTACAACAGGTTTTACCTCTCGAGGGATCTCAAGAGGCTTACAACCCCACCAGGCAGTGTACCTGACCGATGTAGTATAGCGTAGTGGTAAGTACGGGGGATTGATCGTTCTCCACAGGGAATAGTGTCGTTAGGATTGAAAAACTACTCTAATAGGTCTAGGGGTGAGAGAAGATTTTTTTTTTTATGTTTTTATAATTTTATGAAAGCAAGTAAAATCTCGGGTTTGAAAGAGTGGGCGGAATTAGTTGCTAATCAACTAACCCAAATAACTACGAATGCAAATAAAATAAAATAACTGAAAATGAAAAGGTGGTAAAACTTATGTGGAGAGAAATGTGTTTACTTAGATTTCCTTACTCCCTAACTATCTTTTACCGGTTGGTTAGTGTGTATTAATCGCGTGGATGACGGGTGTATTCCTTAATACCAATCGTAGGGTGGCGTACGTACTTCCCCAACTCTATGAACTCCTACTTCACTCCTATGTCGAGCCGGCTAAGAAGCTCCTAACATGGGATCACTAGAATTCGCTCATGCATTAAATAAAACCATAAAAACCTTAGTACGCATTGGTTCATGTTTCTTAAGACGTTCAAGCAAGTTACCGAATAGGAGGTTAGCCAGTTTTCTTAAGCCTAACATAGATAAACAATCATCCAATACAACTAATAACACACTAATAATCAATAATCAATAGTTAGGTTTCATTAGATCTAAGCAAACACAAGATAAATCTAGCCTAGCATGTTAAACAAAAGACAAGAACAAGATAGAATCAAACAACACATAGACATATTGAATGATTAATTGATAACTTATCTTCAATGTAACATGGAAGATCTCAAGGCAAAAAGCCTTGAAAAAGCTGCTAAAATCGTCTTAGGGTTTCCTCCCAAAATTACACACAAAGTTCCACACTAATGACAAAAAATTGCAAAACTATATATAGAGTATAAGGGCTGACGGCGTCACGTTGTAGATCCTGACGCCGTCACCTCGCCGCTTTTAGGGTTCCCGGATGGCCTTCCTGACGCCGTCCCTCTTTAGTGCTCCAAAATCCGTTCTGGCCTATCAAGGCTTGACGCCGTCAGATTAGTGCTTGACGCCGTCCCACTTTAGCTTAAGCTGTGACGACCTTGATCACATTAAAGCGTGACGCCGTCAGATTTTTCATGCAAAATTCTCTGGCTTATCATGAGTAATTTTCATATCCACCACTTTTGCCAAGCCATGCCGCCGTCTGGACCAATTCCTGACGCCGTCAAAGGTAGTTTCCAGCATAATTTTGAGACTTTGCCATTTTCTTTACTTTTATGCTCCAAAAACGTCCAAAATGCTTCCTTTTCTAGATTTCTTCTCCAAAGTACCTAAAATGACAAAAGAAACGATTTAGGGCAATATTTGATCAAATAAATACGATTTAGGGCTTAAATGACCCCCTAAAAGCGGTACACTTTTCGCTTCATCAACAACTCCAAACCAGCATTGGTGTCTATTCTAAGTGAGTCCAAAAGACCTCAGTTGAGCCAAGAAAAAGGCCATAAAGAGCTTATAGCTTGAAATGGCTTATTTGAGCTTTTGAGGTTCTAAAATTTGCACAGATGGTTCAAAACTACACAACCTATCAAATTAACTTAAAATAACTTAGTAATAGCTTAATATGACTTATTTAAGCAAGATCAAAGTTTGGAAAGTGGTCAATGAACAGTACAAGCTCAATTGACCTTGTTGACTGCATAAACCAAACACCCCTTTGATATGGTCTGTGGTGATTTTGCTAATGAAACTCAATTTTTTAAACTAGAAACCTTGATTTTACTGATTGACTAACTTATTTAGGTACTAATAAGCAACTTCTAACACAGAGATAAGCAATCTAATAAGCTATGCTACTAATGGCTGTTTTTGGACTTTTAAGTGTTTTTTAGTAAAACTAAAACAAAAGCTATATGGTACTGATATTATTGATGAAATATGATCACAAACTAGTAATAAGCAAGAAACAATAACAATAAGCCGGAAATAAGCACTTGTACAGTAGAATGCCAAAATATGAGAAATTGGCTTACAACTGAGATGGGGCTATTGGGATAGCAGGACTAGAACAGAACCAATCTAGCTTGTTAATACAAGCTAGAAAACCACAAAAAGCCTTCCAAATTAGCTTATACCCTTTTGAACAGCTTATTGGCTTCATGTTGACTTTTGTTGACTTTCTTGATCACTTGGAATTTAGAACTGATTAACACTAAATAAGCTTACACAAAGCTATGTAAAGCTTTTATAAGCTTATTGCAAGGTACTTTGGAGCTTTTGATATTGATTTAGAGTGACTTAGAGCTTATAGGATTTAACATTCAACTTGAAACTTAGCATTACTTGAAATTTAGAACAACAGTGATTAAAACAAGATTACTTTGATTGATTATAACATGAATTACAACTGAGAACTGAAAATTACAAGCTATGATTACTAAAATTAAAATTACGATTTAACTAAGTTAACTACTTGCCAATTAAGGCTTACATTGCTATCTATTTATACTACAAACATTAGGGTTTCCTTTGTCTTCATCTTCTGAACAAATCCCATCACTTGGTTGGTCTTGAAATCATCTCAGCCATTGATTTTACTTTTTGGCGCCAAAATTGAGTGAGTGGGAAATATACCACTAGGCTCTGTACTGAGTGGAGAAGAAGCATTAAATGCTTTTTGGGAGTGTTAGGTGAAGTATGGAGGAAGGAAGGTGGTGATGGGATGGAGCAGCAAAACTATGGGTGATGGCGGTATTGGTGTCTGGTATTGGCGGGTTTAGGGGGAAATGGATGAGTTTGACTAAAGTCAAACGGGTTTTGGGTTTTATTAATAAAAGGGGTAAGATGGGCTGGTGGGTGTGGGCTGGGTTTATTATTTGGGTTGGGTTGGTTTTTATTATAAAGGGTCCGGTTGGTTTTATTTAATAAGAACAAGGACCATTTTTGTATTTTTTGAAAATTGAAGGGTTGAAATTGTAATTTTACCAAAGTTATCAAAAGGGTTTATTTTGCCAATTATAAATAGCACAAGGGTTTTATTTGATAAATTATAATTTGAAAACCCGAGGACTAGATTTGCCAATTTTGAAACTTGAGGGGTAAAAGTTGTCATTTTTAGAAAACTTTCATCCAGGGATTAAAAGTGAATATGTTTGATATCCCAAGGACTAAAGTTGACTTTTCTTTCATTTTAAACCTTCAGGGACTAATTCTGCCAATTTGTGAAACTTCAGGGACTGAAAATAACAATTTTGTGAACTTTGCATGTTTTTCACTTGTTTTCAATCTTTTTGTTCCTGAGTCATATAAAAACACATTTTATGATATTTTCAGTATTTTAAAGCATATCTGCATGTTTTTAAATGTTTTTGCAGATAAAATGTGACAGAAATGATGAGTATTTAGACACTCATCAAGGGGTCAGAACCTGACTACAACCAAGGCAAATCTTCTAATGAAGAGGATCCGGCTAACATAATTTTGCAGATAGAGTCAATGGCAGATATTCAGGCTGCTCTTCTCTCTGATGAAGAGCTTGACAGCGAAAGTGAAGATGAAGTGTTTGAAGCTAGTGATGACTTAGATAATGATCATGAGGAAACTGACCAAGAACACCAGCCCTCTCCTTCTCCTAAGCCTGAACGATCACCTTTTCAACCTGATGAATCCTAAGGATCGGAGTCCTCAAGTTCATCTGCCTTCAGGGAGTTTGACAATACACTCCCTCTCACTGAAAGGCAACTTGTTCAGTATCTTCAACAAATTGCAAGCTCTTTATTCAAGAAGATCACTGACCGACAATGGGAATAGCACACTGAAGTTGCTGCCAGTTATACTGACCTCATGGCTACAATTGAAGCCTTTTCTGTTGAACGGGTTGATCACCAAGCAAGGACTGCGAAGCTCTTCACCAACAATCTGATGAATCTCAATCAGTATCTGATCAAGTTTCTCAACTCCTTCGCTGATGTTACCGAAAGTCTGAAAACTATAAAGGAAGCTGTCAAAGATGATCATGCTCTTAACAAGAAGATTCTTGAATCCTTAGAGACCTATCTCAAGAATTCTACATCTCTTTCTGAGCTCATCTCTATGCTTAACCGCCTTGACCTTCAAGGCCTTATCTCCTCCTTGCAGGGACTCATTCCCTCCCTCAATGCTCAGACTTCTCACCTGGAAAGCTTGGCCCAATCCTCAAGCTCTATGGCCTGGAATCTCGGGTCTAGACTCACTGCCATTGAAAGCTCCCAGGCTACTATCTGCTCTGAGGTATCCGTCATCAAATAGGATACCTCCGAAATCAAAAACATGATGAAGGAATTCCTTCAGGCTGCCAACAACATATCTTCAGCCCCTCAGTCAGTATGCCACCATCAACAGCTGCTACCACTCTTGCTCAAGCAACTGTTGAGCGAGAGAACACCTCAACAACAAAGGCAGTCTCACCAACCCAGCAACTCTTCAGGCAGCTGGATCCTCACAAGACATCTCTCCCTCCTAAGTCTAAGGGGGAGCATGCCACTACAACAACTACCATAGTAATCTCAACAACTCCTCCAATAATAGATGAACCTACATTCTCAACAGTCACAGCTGTAGTACCCTTACAATCTTACAGATGACCTTTCACTGAAGCTCCACACACCAAACAACCATCTTCATCAGCTCAAAAGGACAAAGGCAAAAGCATTCTCACTGACACTGAGCCTGAACAACCAAATTGGAGCTAGCATCCACAGAAGTTCGTCAAGACCCTGATGAACCTGAAAGGGTTCATTACATGATAGATGGAATGCTGCACTTTCTAATCAAAAAAGAACTGGATGCTCACATGGAAAAGGAGGATCTGATAAAGAAGGCAGCTAAAGAAGAAAGAAGACTAGCCCTAACAAACTAGGAAGTTACCAAGATTGTAAAGGAAGACGCACCACTGCTAGGTTTAGATCCTAAGAAAGTCACATTTGAAAAAGCTGGGGAAACATACAAAAAGGCTCAGATAGAAGCATTAAAGACCCTTAAGCTAAATCAACGTAAAATGGCTGAAAGAAGAAAGCAGAAAATTGAACAATATCAGTGGTACATGACTCAGAGACTCAGGCCTGAACCAATCACAGATGTGAAAATTCAACCAAATACCAAGCCTGCAACTCTCAATGTGTATAGAGGAGATGTGATGCGTGGTTTTACGACCTTACAACAGGTTTTACCTCTCGAGGGATCTCAAGAGGCTTGCAATCCCCACCAGGCAGTGTACCTGACCGATGTAGTATAGTGTAGTGGCAAGTACCGGGGGATTGATCGTTCTCTAGGGGAATAGTGTCGTTAGGATTGAAAAACTACTCTAATAGGTCTAAGGGTGAGGGAAGATTCTTTTTGTATTTTTTTATATTTTTATGAAAGCAAGTAAAATCTCGGGTTTGAAGGAGTGGGCGGAATTAGTTGCTAGTCAACTAACCCAAATAACTACAAATGCAAATAAAATAAAATAACTGAAAATAAAAAGGTTGTGGAACTTATATGGAGAGAAATGTGTTTACTTAGATTTCCTTACTCCCTAACTATCTATTACCGGTTGATTAGTGTGTATTAATTGCGTGGATGACGGGTGTATTCCTTAATACCAATCGTGGGGTGGCGTACGTACTTCCCCAACTCTACAAGCTCCTACTTCACTCCTATGTCGAGCCGGCTAAGAAGCTCCTAACATGGGATCACTAGAATTCGCTCATGCATTAAATACAACCATAAAAACCTTAGTACGCATTGGTTCATGTTTCTTAAGAAGTTCAAGCAAGTTACCGTATAGGAGGTTAGCCAGTTTTCTTAAGCCTAACATCGATAAACAATCATCCTATACAATTAATAACACACCAACAACCAATAATCAATAATTAGGTTTCATTAGATCTAAGCAAACACAAGATAAATCTAGCCTAGCATGTTAAATAAAAGACAAGAACAAGATATAATCAAACAACACATAGACATATTGAATGATTAATTGATTACTTATCTTCAATTGAACATGGGAGATCCAAGGGTATAAAACCCTTAAAAATGGCAGAAAAATCGTCTTAGGGTTTCTCCTCACAAAGTTGCACACTAATGACTAAAAATTATGAAAATATATATAGGAAAACAGATCTGACGGCGTCACGTTATAGAGCGTGACGCCGTCACCTCGCCGCGGTTAGGGTTTCTTGATGGCCTTCTTGACGCCGTCCCCTTTTAATCCTCCAAAATCCTCTCTGGCGCGTCAAGGGTTGACGGCGTCACACTGGGGCTTGACGTCGTCACATGTACTTTCCAGCAGATTTTTGAGACTTTGTCGTTTTCTTCACTTTTATGCTCCAAAAACGTCCAAAATGCTTCCTTTTCCAGATTTCTTCTCCAAAGTACCTAAAATGACAAAAGGAACAATTTAGGGCAATATTTGATCAAATAAATACGATTTAGGGCTTAAATGACCCCCTAAAAGCGGTACACTTTTCGCCTCATCAAATACCCTTACACTTGAGATTTGCTTGTCCTCAAGCAAATCGCTTTTATTCTAATCAAAATACAAGTTAGGGGTCATTTAACGCTAATATAAAAGTAATTACAACAAATAGTCGTTCCACTTTAATCATAATAAGCACGGAGATTACAGACTAGCATCTCACAAGTAGTGTTTAGATACTCACATCTCTCAGGTGTCATAAAAGTATATCTCATAAATGAAAATGAATAATATCTCTCACTACCTGTCATAGCAAATAGATTACCATAGGCTTGGGAAAGGATCAAAAACCTCCTCCACTAGGCATAAGCACCTAAGATAAACTATCAAAGAGGGCTTTTAAACGGGTTATAACGTTAGGTGTAGGGATATGATAAACACGGTTTTGTTGGATAAAGGATATTTTACTGGTGGCGAGTTAAAGATCTTGATTAATTACATGTAAAATATGGCGTTGCTAAGCCAAGACTAGACTCGACTTAAGCTAATGAAAGAAAATAACAAAAAGATAAAATAAACATAAAATGAAACGGGATGGTAGTCCGTATGTTTTTTCTACTTTTTTTTTTTTTTTTTTTTTTTTTTTTTTTTTTTTTTTGACATATTGATACACTCTTGCCCTACCATCCAAAATAATACATCGCAGGGGGGTTGTATCCCCCTTACACTTGAACTTTTACATAACTTTACAATTAACTATTCTAATGACTCGAATTAAGATAATCGAAACACTTGGAGTACTTTTAAAATATTTAGCACATATGGGGGTAATAATGTTGTTCTTCCCCATTACTCCATTACACTAGTACTTTACCCATGAGTCCCAATCGTCCCAAAACAATATGTACAAGGATATGACTCGACTTAGCAACCATGTAATCAATTAGATAATTAACTTGGGGTTTAAACAAATGTTGTCACAATAATGCACTAAAAATGAGTGCATACAAGGTAGGCTAAGGCGATTTGGGTGTACATTTAAGTGGGGTGTAAACAAATTCTTACTTTAAGTAAAATGCTTAAAGTTAGAAACGAAAAGATAGGCTCTGAGGGGTGTACTAGGGGTCTCGTGTACTAAAAATGAGTACAACACAAAGGGTGTGGGAGAATTACTTGACCAAAGAAGAATGATACCTGAGCCAAAGAAGAAGATGATGGAAGAAGATGATGGAATCAGCAAGTGATGATACCTGAGCCAAAGAAGAAGATGATGGAATCAGTAAGTGATGACAATAGCTCTCTAATTCCCAAATCTCCTCCTCCTCTATGAAGACCAAGAACTAAAGATCGAAGACCTTAGACTGAAGATTTAGGCGGGACTTTTCACTAATATGTTTGAGCGGGATAAAGTAAACTTTAGTGACAAGTCAAATCAAGTATGAGTTGGTGATAAAGGTAGTAAAAAGTTGCCTGCACTGTTCACAAAAGCAAAGAAAGAGCGTTTCCCAATATTGATGCATTCAATGGAAGATGTGTAACACCCCAACCCGATAAGGGTAGAAGTATTACCTTATGGTGACATATCAAAGCAAACATAAGCATATGACTTAATTAATACATAAGAATTTCAAAGGTTACAAGGGAAAATCTGAAATTACAAGGTTACAAATGAGGATAATAACAAAATACTAAGTCTGAAATTCAAATCTCTTGTAGTCATGTCTAAGTCCAGAATAGCTAGTAAGGTCCTCTAAGTCCAAAGTACTCTTCACTCATAACCCAGCTTCCAACTAAAACCTGCCGCAGGAAAAGAAATGCGGCTGAGCTTAAAAAGCCCAGTGAACAGATATACATACATAACATAACGGTAATAAGCATAAGCAACGAAGAAAATAAGAATACAAACGAAAAGTATAATCATGAAAGTCATACGAATGTTCAAAGAGAACTAAGGATCAAGAGTGCATGAGAACTGAATAAGAAATGAAACAAGAGAAAATGAAAAGAAAATAAAGGAGGGTTCATTTAAGGATGTGCCATAAGAACTCCATACATACATAATCCGTCAAATCATACTAAAGCAAATACAAGTATACGAAGAGGGGAGACCTCTAAGTAAATAAAATAAAAGTGTAAGAAGGAGTGCAAGGCACACACCACCTGGTCACCGTAATCATACTAAACATAAAACCTAGGATGCATCCATACGCTCCCTAACATAAGTATGTATGTCAGTACTAGACTGATCACACATAAGGTTGGCCAATAGTAAACGCGTTATAATACATATACATAAGGGGGAACGCCGTAGATCTATCACACCTCTACGGGAGTGTCATGACTAGGGTGCCATCCTAGACATGGTCCTAGTACCTCTAGAACTAGTTAAGCTCAGGCACGGAATATCATATCATACAAAATCAAAACTAGCATGGCAAGAGAAACAAGATAGTAACTCAATTAAGCATGGCAAACAATAAGCATAGCATGGCAGAGACATTTAAAATAAATGTCAGAAGAGATCACATAGAATGACTATCATACAATGAAAGTCATGAGTCAAATAAAGGGAAACATAGCAGGCATAGGATCAATGGAATTATCCCTACTGAGAAGGGAAAGAATATATGTACCTTAACACGACACATAAACCAAAGCAATGCAAACAAAGAAGTGGAGATTACTCCCTCTTCACCCGATCTACAAAATCATAAGTTTCCTAATAAGTTTCTTAGTTTCATAATCATAAGGGTTTCATTTTAGTTCTCTTTCCATATTTAGTAACTTTCCAAATTAGTAAGTTTCCATAATTAGTAAGATTCCATATCAAGAAATATTCATGGTATCATTTAAATGAGCTTAAGTATTCAAATGTGACAATCATAATGGTTCAAGGTTCATAATATCATTTACATAAGTTTAAGGTTCAAAATGTAGTTTTCAAAATCTTAAGGCTCAATATGTAATTATCACAAGTTTAGGGGTTAAAGTGTCATTATGATAAGATTAGGGTATAAAGTGTAAATGTATTCAAGTTACAGGTTTTTACAAGATAGGTCCCTTAGTTTTAGAAAAATGACCATTTACACCCTTTAGTTTGAAAAGTAAACACTTAACACTTTTTAATGACTTTTAAACATCTACCAGATTTTATACTTGAATTAGTACTATTTTTCCCGATTTTTAATCCATATAATAACTCAGAGATAAAATTCCCAAAAATTTATACAGGTGCCTATATGTCTTAAAAATTTACCCAAATTTTTCCAGAATTTATTATTAAGTATAACTATAGTCTAAAAATCCTTTAATCAAGTCGTCCAGATTACTGAACAGTTTTAACACACGAAAAGTTAGCAGTTCAAAGACCCATAAAATAAATTTATAAAAATCTGAAAAAATTCCAGAAATTCATCTATATCCCAAATATTTTCTTACTAAAATTTTAGGTCATAACTCTTTATATATTTCAAATTAAAAATCACAAACCACAGGTGAATTTTCGTAACCCGAAATACAGTTTTGACACCCGATCTCATAAATTCAGAAAAAGTGCCTTCCCGACCTCAAAAAAATACAAGGTTAATTTCTACAGAAAGCTATTTCATTGAACTTCATTATAGACCCAAAATTTTCCCAAAAAAACCTCGTTATCATATTTTTACAGGCGATCAAAGTTGGATAAATTTCCAGATCAGTAGCACAGTTCCATTATTTTAGGTGTTCACTTAGGTTTTCATATCCATGACTTATGTATATATTACAAACTGATTTTTAATGATACAAAGCACCTATTAGTCGACTTATTCATATCATAAACATGCTAAAAGTGATTAAATTCAGATCCATTGCACAAGTCGATTTATATGACAGCTTTATAGTTGTTATTTTATGTGACCAATTTTATTATCATATGTGATATCAAAACTTGACAAGAACACAAGAATACGCAAGAATCAACAAGAGGATGATACAATACCCTCGATGACCAAATGAAGAACAAGCACATCAAAGATCAAATCACCATGATTTCTCCTTCTTCTTTCTTGTGGTATGCACAGTAGAAAACAAAAACAAGAAGGTATGAGTCGATTAGGGCTTATTCATGATTTCGAATGGATAAACTTAAGTGTATTCGATTACCTTATTGTGTGATATGAATTTGGACAAGAACACAAGATTAATGGCTTCTCCTTCTTCTCTTCTTGGTGTCGGCTATGAGCAAATGTTTTAGGGTTTTGTGTTTTTTTTTCTTTGTTTGCCGACAATGTGAATAAGGGGAGGGTTATGGATCGGTTCATGTGAGCTAATTTAGGGGGAGTTTACCAAAATTATATCAATCACGTACCCGGACTATATACAAGACCAAATTCGTTTGTGTACATACATATTAATCGGCTAGACAAGAAAATGTGTAACAATATTTTAATTGTGTATAACATAAGTTTTAATATTCGTATTACGTTCGTATGTTCAAATATTGGCGTGTTAGATACTTAGGTTAAGTTCATATAATGTTACTTATTTAATTTTCATAAGTTCTTAAAATTTTAATTCAAGGGCATTTTTGTCATTTCAGATTATATTAATTTTGGGGTTTTACAAGATGTACCTCTTTGTACCTCATCCATTAGAAACATGACACGCACCTACCTAACCTCTCCAGCAGCAACCTCGTACTAGTATAAATAAGATCAGAAGTTGGAGTAGAAAGGTTGACAAGTTTGTGCGTAAAAAGCGTAACATTCATAATCCTTTCTACTCCTCCAAAGCAACTAAGTCCCTGAGATAGCTCAGTTGGTTAGCATAGTTGTACTTAAGCATAGCTTAAGTTTAGAGAGGAGAAAATTGCACTTGTCATTTCAATCCCAAGTGTTATTCCGCAAACACTTGGGTATAGATTCTTTGATTAATTTCTAACAAGAATTTAAATATTGATAAACTCTTATCTATTTACTTTCACGTTTCTTTCTTATAACTGTCAAAGAATATATTTACATTACTTAACCATGGAACGCAGTTAGCTTAACTTTGTAGTTAACTCTAACTGTGCAAAGGGAACAACATTAAATACTACTCGAGGCCTCTTTTGTTGAGCTTTCCCTTCCCTGATACTTACTCCAACACTCGATTTCTTACGTTTAGTCCTAGGGATGCTAACTTGTTCCATATTCGTTCCAGGGGTAGGCTCCACCGGTTGCGGTCTTGCCATAGGAACGTCTATTCCAGCTCTTACATTTACATAATCCAACTATGCCTAAGTGTCCTTTACATCATCGGTCAACATCCACTCAGGAATTGCCATTCCTTTTGTCGTAGTGTGAGCAGCCTTGATTTTGACTTTCGTCATTATGAATTAGTCGTTCACATCATGCCTTGATGCTTCGGTTCTTTTGGGAATGTGAGGGTTGATGTTCAGGATATATGCTATGATAAGTTTGGTGAATCGGATAAATAGGATGGCCTTTGTCATCTTTGACTTCTGAAACATAAAGTCTTCCCATATCAATGAGGTGTAATCGATGTGCTTATTTGCTACAACAGCCCAGAACATTCTTAAAGTGTGCACAGTTGATTCGTCTAGTCCCATAACCTTGGCAGATGTGTATCTGTTGAGAATGATGAAAAGCGTGTTCCAAGGTTGTGGTAGATATTTACTTTTGAACTATGACATAGTGAGTTCCTTAGGATCATCAAATCCTAATGATCTCAGACAGTTAAGAATCTCAAGCTTGAACGGGGGATTTTCAATAAATTTGACTTGTTTGTTTACAGTACGTTCTGGCAATCGCAGCACAGTGCGGAATTCATCATCGGTGAGTTTAACTGTGTGCAGTGGTTGGTGAAGAATTTGACGGTTGTCCAGAATTGTTTTATGTAGATGACAATGACTTTTGCAGAATTGGTGAGGATAGATGCCAGTGGGTGATTTATGAGGACTTTACATATGACCTAGTACTTTGCATTACAGCTTATGGTGTCGAAGTTGACCCGAGCATTACAATTTGCTATTCCAAGATGAGAATATCCAGGTACTAGTTGTTCCTAAGTTAGTAGTAGTTGTTGATCTTGTTGTGCCATTTGAGTTCTCAGATTAAAATATAGATGAGTTAGATTCACAATGAATACAAAGGATTTTGATTCACTTTTTCACTCTGTCTGTTTTTATACGTTCTGGCAATTCCTTTTTTTTGAACGTATTTTTCTCATCTTCTTTCCCGTTTGCCTTGTACTTTCATTTTTGACACACAACGTACGCTCTTTTCTTTTCACGTACGATTATTATCATTTTTTGTTTCTCATTTTCTCTCTTTATATTTTTCATATATTCCTCACCAAGAAAACATTTGAAATTAATGATACACTTTCCAAATTTGAAGTGATGTCTTGTTTTAAATTTATGAATCTCATTGATATAGGAAAAGTTCAAGAATCAACTTCGCATTTGAAAGCAAGTTTTGAAAGAATATCACTTAATATGTTATGCATGAAAGCACATTAGATATAGTTTGTTAGGAATATAAATATTCATATGAAAGACTCGGTCACCCCGAGTATCTTTTGGCATTAGATAGCTCGTAGGCTTTATTGTTATTGTTTAGACATCGTTTCACCATGGAGTCGGGTCGGGACTTTACCCACTGTAGCCCGCTCCATAGCCCACGTGGGGCGTTAAGTAACTTGTATATATACCATCTTCCCACCAAGGGAGAGGGTTGGACCTTTCATTTTATCTTCATCTAATCTCTTTCACTTTCTCTCACTAAAAGGTTCCCAACTTCATCTCTTTCTCTCTCTAAATTCGACAAATCACAAGAACCATATGTGTTAAGATTAATGAGTATCCTACAATTGGTATCAGAGCCATGGTTAGATCATTTACAATGTGGATGCTCGGATTTTAGATTAGTTTTTGTGAGTCTATTGTGGTTCGAATAGAATAGGTTGAAAACATCATAATTTGAGCTATGTTCGTGGTTTCTAGTGTTATAAGCTTGTACTTTCATGTTTAGAATAGTTATTGTAGCTTACTCTGGTCACTAGATTGCTTATTTCATAAGTGTTGTGGATATTTTAGGTTGTTCGAGATTTGTTTGTGGTTTGTTCTTTGTTGCGATTTGACTCTCGATAAAAATTTCTAGGTTGCGATTTTTGTTTTGTTGGGTAGTTGTTTGTTGCGATTTGGTAGGTTTCTGGTCTGCGATTTGGTCTTTAACTAAAAGGGGAAAGAAGACAAAACTGCAAGAAAGGGACACTTTTGTCTGCTTGTGAGTTGAGATTTGAGGTTGCGATTTGAACTTGCGATTTGAGGTTGCGATTTGAACTTGCGATTTGAATCTGCGATTTGAGGTTGCGAGTTAGTATTGCGAGTTGCCTAAGATTGTGATTTGGGATTGCGATTTGGTGCTGCGATTTGAGTCTCTGCGATTTGCTCAAGTCTTGCGGTTTGAAGATTGTTGCGATTTGAGGAGTTGCGATTTGAAGAATTGTGTTTTGGAGTCTACGATTTGAGGTGTCTGCGATTTGCCCATTAAAAATTTGCTCAAACCAATACGTTAACTAAACAACAATTCATCTAATTTAACCAACCTCATCCCTACCATACAATCACTATTCCTTTAACCGATCCATCAGCTTTCATCATAACACACTCAAGTAATCAAATCACGGTTTATTCTTGATTTTTGTAAAATCCCGCGAAAGAATCTATTTCTCGGTTTAAATCATAGAATTGTAAAATCCCGTGCAAGTTTACATCATGGTAAGCACTTCTTCTGATGACATTCAAGCTGCCGGGTCCGATACCCGTCCTCCTATGCTTGATAGGACGGATTATGAATCATGGGCACAAAGAATACGACTTTATTGCTTGGTAAAAGAGAATGGTTTTAACATTCTTAAATCCATTGATGAAGGACCTTTTCAAATGGGCACCACTAGAGATGTTGTCACTACAGCTGAGGATGGAGCTGTCACTCTTGGAAACGAAAGGCCACGTAATTACAACGATCTTAATGAGGAGGAGAAGAAGCGCTATGATGCTAACATTAGAGCTTCTAACATTGTGATTCAAGGACTTCTCAAAGACATTTACAAGCTTATCAACTTCAACACTGAAGCCAAAGCTGTTTGGGACAATGTTAAAATGCTTCTAGCTGGATCTGAACTGGCCAAAGAAGATCTTGAATCTCAGTTGTATGATGAGTTTGAGCACGTCAAGATGAATCCTGGTGAAAACATCACTGACTATTATGTGAGATTTCACAAGCTTGTGAATGACATGAGGATCATCAAGATGACAATGCCAAATATCCAGCTCAATTCTAAGTTTGTGAACAACATGTCACCCGAGTGGGATAGATTTGTTACAGCCGTGAAGCTCAACAAAGGATTGAGACAGACCAATTATGAACAGTTGAATGCTTACTTACAACAACATGAAAAGCATGTTGTCTATGATCGTCAATGAGGGAAAAACTCAATCCAACAACATCTAATGATCCACTTGCATTTTTCTCAAATGTTCTGCCACTCAATCAATCCTCACTTGATCAAGTTTATCACCATCCTTCTTCATCACAGAATCAGACATCATTTGTTCAATCATCTCTGCACCCACCATCTGCTGTGAACAACCAACTGGACTCCGGATACACTCATACTGAAAAGATGATTGATAATCTCTCCAACCAAGTTTCTTTACTTGTCCAACAGTTCAGAGCAACACTCCCTCAAACCAACAACCAACTTCAAACTTCATCAAATCCACGTAATCAAGCAACAGTGGAAGATGGAAGGGTTGTGGTTCAGAATGTTCAGGGAAGGCAGAATGTGAATCAAAGGAACATTGGTCGGGGAAACATACTGAACAGAGTTGGGAATGCTAATCAGGGACAGGGAAGGCAAATTAAATATTACCACTGTGGTGGACTAGGACACATAGAAAGGAACTGCACTCAACCAAAGCGTCCACAGAACTCTGACTACTTCTAAGATAAAATGCTGCTGATGCAAGCTCAAGAGAATGGAGCAGCTTTGGACGAAGAGCAGTTATTGTTTCTTGCTGGTGATGAGGGGAACACATTTGATGCTGATGTGGATGATCAACCAGCTCAGGACTTGGCACTAAATGATCCCAACATCTTCCAAGCTGATGACTGTGATGCTTTTGACTCAGACGTTGATGATGAACCCACTGCTCAAACCATCTTCATGGCTAATCTGTCTTCTGTAGTCTCATCATCACAACATTCTGGTCCTTCCAACGCATCTGTCATATCTAAGGTAATAAAGCTGCAAGACATATATAACATGGTCGATGAACAGAAGATTCCCAACAAAGTACAACAGACAGATGTTGTTGAATCAGATACTGCTGATATGGGAAATAGCAATGTTATCCCATATGAACAATATGTGAATCACAACGACGTGTCTGTTGTACCAAGTAGTGGATCTTCTGTTGTCGATAATACTTGTGAATTGCATGAGAACACCGTGTTTATCCCTGATGACACTTTTACCACTAGACTTAACATCTATAAAGATCAGATGGCCATATATGAACAACGTGCAAAATTTGAGCTAACTGAACGTGAGCAAAAAATGGATAGTCAAATGCGTACATTCATAACAGAACATAATTTAAGGGAAGAAACATTGAAAAATGAGTTATATTCTTTACAAAAACAACTTGATCAAACTGTTAAACAAAAACAGGAGATCCAAGAAAGTGTAATTACACTAAAACTTGATTTCAAAGAAAAAGAAACAAAACTCTTAAATGATTTTTCCAAACTTAAAAGGTTAAAGAATAAGATTGAAAACAAGTTGTACGCACAAGACCAGACCATACAAACTGCTCAAATGATTCAAAAGCATAAAAATTTGTGTGATGAACATAGTGAAATGAATGTAGTTGAACCTAAATCAGCTTTCCATAGGAGTGCTAAAGTAGCCCAACCTTCCTTATATGATGGAAATGAACTGCTTAAGCCTGGTCATGCACCCCCTGATGTGTCATCATTAGAAGAGAGTAATGAGATAGAAGTAATAAATAGAGAAAGATTGGCTGAAAAAATGAAGGGTCCCAAATGTATAGCAAATCGAGTTATAATCAAACCCCATGATTACTCTGAGGAGAACCGATTGGCTATTTTTGTACCTCAAACTAAGTTGACTCCAGAACAAATATTTTGGTCCTTAGACTTAGAAAAAAGGAAAGCCGATGAACTTCAAGCCAAAACTCCACCCTTTAGAAAGATAGCTGATGCGCGTGATGTGTCGTTGCGGTTTAGCAGTTTTAATGCCTACTCAAGTTTTAAATTTATATTTAGCCGACTTATCAATAACACACACACTTAACGAGCAGTGTACCCGGTCAGTATGAATATAATGGTAAGTAGAGTGTCGATCACTAAGAGTGGAACGTATTATCTAGTTATTCTAATCAGTATTTTAATATTCTAACGCAAGGGGGTTTCAGCCTGAGAGACTGGCACGATTTGGTTGCAATTAAATAATAAACTAAACCAATAGGCACGAATCAGCAAGTAGCACACACGTACACAGATAAATACTCGAGACAATAAGAAGATCTGTCCTTATGATTAAGTAGTTTGTCACTTGTTTTATTGATAGCTTTATATGAAGTGTATGTAGTTAACCCTTTCTCGTTGGTCCTATTCTTATCGGCGAGTAAACCCTTAATGATTACTTATGTCTAAAAGTTATTCCTAAGTGATCAATTTAGTAACAACCGTGGGAGCCACATTATTTTCCGCAGTCAAATGCGCAGGCCACTAATAAACATAGAGGTTATCAATGCACTAATAAGTAGTAACCAAAGACATCAACATATAAACTTTAATTGATGGGAAAGCAGTTTTAAGGGAGTGCAATCTTTCCGTTGTCACATTACACAAGCCATCAATCCTGATGAATTAAAGTTTGCTAACACAATAAAACAAAACTACTTAATGAATTAAACATATGCAGCACCTTCTTACAGCTCTTGTATCTTTGATTTGGGTGTGTCTTGTGCTGCTACCTTGACTGAATTCGTCCTTGGTTTATGGTCTTCGGTCTTCTGTTCGGAACTAAAGGCTCTTAATTCGTCTGGTCTTTGGGGTATTTATAGTTACCGTCTGGGGGTAGGATGCGGCGCATCTAGCAAGTAGATGCGGCGCATGTACTTAACTTCGCGTGGGGTCCAAGATTATAATATTCAGGAAATATTCGTACACCGCCAGAAGATGCGGCGTATCTTCGTCTTTGGATGCGGCGCATGTCCTCTTGAATCTTGGATCGTATCTGGTGAGATGTTGATAGCGATGCGGCGCATGTCATGAGTGAGATGCGGCGCATCTGGAGCAGATTTGACTTGATCTTGTCCATTTCAGTAGACTCTTCACTTTATGCATGTTTTGCTCCATAATTAGTCCAAAATCGCCAAGTTTCACCAAATGCTTGTTTTTACCTGAGAATTACAAAAGTAAACGATTAAGTATCAATCCTCATACATAATATAGTAAAACAAGTCAAATTAATAGGATAAATGATAGTAATAAAATGTACTTATTTGAGTTCATCAAATATCCCCCCACTTGAACTTTACTTGTCCCCAAGTAAACCTTAGAATTAATCTTATGAAAATGTATCCTAAAAATGTTAGGATTTATTTTTATATTTAAGCATGTATTCATTTTTGTCATAATCACACAACTAAACACTTAACGAATTAGAAGTAGAATAGAAATATTTCGATAAAAGCAAATCTAATCGTTTAACTGTCCAGTCGCGACGAATATTCTATCATAAGCTTGGCAAGTTTACACATCTCCACCACAAAAGCTAAGGAATAACAAGTCTAAAGCGGTAAAAAGGGTTTTTAGGCTTAAGGGTTAATTATTCTTAATCACTATCGATCTCAAATTCCAGAAAAGGCGACAAAATCACAAATACATGATCGAATCCACGAACACGATACTTGCAATTGCTCAAATCCTTAACTCGAATAGGCTAAAGATAGGTCCAAACTTCACCAATAATAATATATCAAAAAGGGCGACAAAATCATAAATACATAGCCGAATCCACGACTACGATACTTAAGATTGCTCAAATCCCTAATCTCAATAAATCAAAGGTTTGGTCGGATAAAGAATAGGGTATGGATAACATTTGGGATATAAATTGGTGTAAAATGAAAAAATAAACAAAACAAATAAATTAAAATCCTAAGTGTGGTTAATCACTATCCCAACCATCCCATGAATAAGACTCATATCATTGAATAACTCACGCTTTAACACTTGAAACACACGCTTTAGGTAGACACGAATTATACTCAACAAGATCTTAATCAAAGAATAAACCTTAGTTGACGTTCCCATAACTGCCAACTCCCATTCAATCCATAAATATAATGTACAACAAATAGTGGTGATATCGACCACTTACATAACTTTACATCGTTGGTTAAAACAAACATCCAACTTTCTTCTTTTTTTCTTTTTCTTTTCTCATTTTTTCGATTTTTTTTTTTTTTTTTTTTTAAGCATAAACATAGATGTGTAAAATTTCACCACATCACTATAATGATAATGCTGGATAATTTTTCCATACTTTTCATAACTTCAGAAATAACGGTAATAGTGAAAGTAGTAAACACACGAAAAATAAACTCAAAGATATACAATATTTACTTTCACTCCAATTGCATTGTGCAATTTCCCGACCTAACCATAGATAATGAATTACGCACGCGAACACAGGTAATGTAAGGAAACTCACTTTGCCTATAGCAATTAACCAACCACGGATTTTAATCCACAGGGTAGGCTAAGGTGTAAGGTGTAACGAAACATTTTAAACATAGGTGTAAGAAACGAAAGGAATGGCTCTGAGTGTTTTTCTAGGGGTATCTTACTCTAAAAATGAGAGTAACAAAAGGGTTTATACGGGGGTTAACTAACCAGTGTAGTTAGCTAATAACACATAACATATAAGGCTATTTGGGTGTAATCCTAGAAATTTACCAAGTTAGACAAGTCATTCCAATTATATAAATAATACTTATTATGGTGGTCTCGAATAGTATACAAGCCAAGTTCTAAAGTTTACAAGTCACCGGCACACTCATAGATTTGTGAATTTTGAAAAATCGCAATTTTTGAAAATAACGTCATGTGTGCAGCTATGCAACTTAGATCTTAAACAAAAACATGCTAAAACAATTTAAATTTTGATATATTAAGCACATTTTAAGCATATTTTGAAAAGTTTAGGACAAGTAAGTGTTAAGTATTCTAATTCTCCAATCCCCCCACTTAAGTTAAATGATGAGTGTCTAAATACTCATCATTTCTGTCACATTTAGACTACAAAAACATTTAAAAACATGCAAATATGCTTCAAAATACAGAAAATATCATTTGATTGTGTTTTTATGTGTTGCAAGTGCAAAATGTTCAAAAACAATTAAAAACGAACATATTTTGCATAATTGTCAATTTCAGTCCTTTGACTTTCAGAAATTGGCAAAAATAGTCCCTGGTATTAAAAATATCATTCAAGGTCCCTAAACTATTTGAATTTTACAATATTGGTCCTTGGATGAAAGTTTTAAAGAAATTGCAATTCAGGTCCTTCAATTTTTAAAAAGTGACATAAAAGGTCCCTGAAGTTTCAAAAGTTGTCAAAACAAGTCCCTGGTTTTTAAAATTGGAAAATTATCTAAATTGGTCCTTGTACTATTGACACTTGGCAGTTTCAGTCCTTGGAGATAGTTTTGAAGTTTGGCATTTATGGTCCTTAATTTTCAGCAAATTACAAAGTGGTCCTTGTGTTTAATACTACAAGCCAGCTGGACCCTTACTTAAATAAAACCCGGCCCAAAATAAAACACAATCCGGCCCATTTTTGTTTTTAACTAAACCCAGACCAAAACCAGGTCAAACCCAGTCAAACACTCCTTTTCCCTCCCACAAAACCACCACCACTGCTCCATATACCAGGGTGGTTTTGCCACCTCTCCACCACCACCTGTCCACCTCTCCACCTCAACCTCACACCCCCAGTCACTACCAACTCCCCTCCAACTCACCAAATTCCTTAATTAAATAAAACTGCTCAAAGACTTTCGTGCCAAAAATCACACATGGACGATTGGGATGATTTGGACGAAACCAAGAGCTGGGATTTGCTCAGAAGGGCCCATAGAAGATATTTCAAGTATAAAGAAGGCCACAAGACTGAGAGAGCCAGTAGTAGATTTTAGTTTAGTGTAATTTAAAATTAAAATGTCGTAGTTTAATTTAGTTGTAATTTCTTACTGGGATTTGTTGTTTTTGAATAATTTAAGTGATTTCAGTTGTAATACAAGCAATTAATTAGATCAATTTCATGCTTTCCTGTGATAACTAAAATTCCCGCCAAAATGGTTCTTGCAAGTTTTTATGATTAAAGCCATAATAAGTGTTTAAATAAGCTCTTTTGAGCTTATTAAAGTAATTTCAAATATGTTCTAAGTCTCTGGGTTCTAAATCCAAATAATCAAGAAAGTCAACAGAAAGTCAACTGCCTGGTCAAATAAGCTCTATTGAAGAATAAGCTGATGTGACAAGCTTATTTGGGAAATTAGTGGCTTCATGGGAAGCCTATAAGTTGTTTCTGGTCCTAGTTCTTTATTCCACAGTCCAAATCAGTTGTGAGCATATTTCAAAGTTTTTGTTTTATTTTCAATATTCCTGTTATAGTGCTTATTATTGCTTATTTCTATTAATTTCCAGCTTATCAATAGCTTGTGATCATATTTGCTCAGTCTCATTAGTCTTAATTAGCTTTTATTCAGTTTCACTTAAAAAAAACTTAAAAAACTCAAAAACAGTCACATAGGGCATAGCTTATTTAACTGCTTATTTTAACTTTGAAAGTTGTTCAATCTAGTTCATATAAGTTATTAATCAGTTAAAGTTTAATATCTCAGCTTAAAACTACCTAGCTCAGTTCAAAAATCACAACAGACACACCATAAGGGGTGTTTGGTGTAAGACAGTCACTAGGCCAAAAACCTTTGTTACTGTAGATTGACCTAAAAGTCCAACTTTGTTCTAGCTTAATTTGATCATAAAAAGCTGTTTCCAAGTTCTTTTGAGCCAATTCAATAAATTTCATGGTTTTTAGTGGAATGTGGTAATTTAAGGTACATAGCTAATCAAATAAGCTAGTTATTGCAATAAGCTCTCTTTGACCTTTTTCTTTGTATTGCTGAAGTCCTTTTGGTCCCTTTAGTGTAAATTAGAAGCTTGGTCAAAAATCAAGTTGGTTTATACCCTTTTGCATGCCCACTGTATAAAATTCTGCACATTTTCGTATTTGGTGATTCTGCAGCAGTTTTTGTCGATTTTTCATTTCTTCGTCTTAAGGAGTTAGAACCTAAAATTTGGCACGCTTAGATTTGGCCAGCTTGTGTACTTCACCATATTTTTAGTTTATTTTTTAGAATTTTTTATAGCAGCTTCTTAGCAGCTTGAAAAGCTGCGTTTTTGACATACACAACAGAAAATTCAGCATTCATTTAGCTTATTCTGAGCTTTTCCAGCTTTTAGGCCTAGTTTTTCTAGTTCTTTTAGCTTAAATATAAGTATATTATTCCCTTTTAGCTTTTTCCAATAGCTTTTAGCTTAATCTCAAGCTTATAGCTTATTTCTTAAAATCCTAGTACTAAATATCCTTTTTAGTAAACTGTTGAGTTAAGCAGCTTGTATATAGCTTATTTATTAAGTTATAAAAATATTTCTTTTTTCAAAGTTGGTTAAAAATAGCTTACTAATAAGTTTGTAAAAGAAAAAGTTTAAAAAAAATAATAATAAGTTTCATAAAAAAGTCTAGGTGGGATTCGAACCCTGGTTATCCAGGAAACATAGCAGCAGACAAACCATCTGGGCTAGGCCTTTTGTTGTTTAATTCTTTGCAATAATTTTATTTAAACCTTGTTTCTGTTTAAACTCTTTTAAGCTGTTAAGCTGTTTAGATTTTTAACAGCTTATTCCAATAAGCTGTTCCACTTTTCTAATTTTTCTTAATTCCATTTTAGTTTAAAGTATTTACTCAAAAATTCCCATATTTTTCTTACACGTTTTAGTATTTTTAATAATTTATTTTCTTTTAAATAGTTCTTAATTCATATTAAATAAAATAAAAATCAGAAAAATAATTTTCTTTTTCCAATAATTTTCTTTTAATATTAGGATTCCAAAAATATAATTTTCACATCCGTGGGATTTATATTGGACAGAATTCACTTTTTATTTCGTTCGTTTACGTTATTTAAATTTAAACGTACGCGTTTTTAGATTTTAAACGTTTCTAGTTATTTTGTTTTCACATTTTTATTTTCATAGCTTTTTTAAAGCTATTCTCTTTTATTCCTTAGTTTAATCACTCAAAACACCTTTTCCGTTCAATATCACCCGATCACAGATTCGTTTTACTACAGATTTCACACCTCGCTGGGACTTAACGACCCGGGAATACACTGTACTCCTTGGTAAATTGTATTGTGCCCTATATTGTTTGACTCTTGTTGACCATTTACCTGGTCAGTTTTAGTTGACCGTTTGGGGCCGATCAAATTTTGGCGCCGCTGCCGGGGAGGTGTGCTGCGTAAAAACGAATTTGAAGCATCAGTGATTGTTGAATATACACCCATTGTATATTTACCATCTTTTGTCCATATTCTCTTATTTTCAGAAAAAAAAACCCAAAATTATCGTGAAGTTAATTCATTTGACTAAACGATTGCCAAAAACTTTTTTTATTTAAGTTTTCAACGAACACAAAAAACCCAAAAATATTCATCTTTACCCTCTTACCCTTTTTGATTCTTTATCCCTTTACCCTCTATCCATTTGATTCTAAACTTCTTATACCTTTCTTCTATGGCGTCTCTCGGGTACAAATGTTTTGATTGTAAAAGCCCGTTGATTGACAGCCATCGTTGTTCTAAGTGTGCGTGTGAGCGGTGTGGAAAGCATGCACCAAAGGATCGTGGATCTTGTTATTGGTGTGAATTATCCACTAAAGAGTCTCTCAAGGATTCTCAAAGTCCTTCCTACTACCCTCCACAGCCCGAGATACGTGCTATTAATGACAAACCATCAGAGAATCGATCCTAACCTTTCAGGGTTTACGGTTAAAAGTTTGTCAAGCAAACGTACAGAACTTAGAACAGTGACTAAAAAGAACGACTTGCCTAATCTTCACGTTTATCAAAAACCTGAGACCATAACGGAAGTGGTGGAAATTCCTAGCTCTCAGAGTACACCACTTGTCCCACCTCCGGATTTTATTCCTTGTGTTGGTTGTGGTGAGCGGCTTTTTGGTCTACCATGTCGTTGGTGTACATGTGAACAATGTGGTAATGATAGTCGAGACGGAAGTTGTTTGTTTTGTGGTTCGAGGAATTCATTTTCTTATGATCCTAATCCGAACTCATTTAACGACTTTTCGAATTTTACCAACTACCCATCACATTCATACGAGCAAGTATCATATTGTCCAAATCTCAATGATGCATCGTATCAAAATACACCGAACTTTTCTTGTGAGTACTGTGGAGGTCCACATTTTAGCTCTGATTGTCAAACAGGGAATCCATTTCCTTGTAACAATTACGACGATCCATATCACGACCAACCTCCACAGTGCCAAATAACTCAAACTCCTCAGCAAACCCAGCAAGACACTTATCTAGAGCTTCTAGAGTTAGTGAAAAGAGCTGAGGAGTTTAATAAAAAAAACATTTCAGAATGCTCCCAGTTTTTCTTGTGTATATTGTGGGGGTCCTCATGATGATTATCAATGTCAACCTTCCGGTTTTGACAATTCCCCACTCCCACAATGTCCCGTCATTAAAAATTCACATGAGAAATCCATAGAAGAATTGTTAACTGAAGAGCAGGTTGCTAGAATAAGCTCCCAAGATGCCTATGAAAAATCTATTATGGAATCAATTGCAAAAGAAAAAGCAGCCAGATCTAGCTCTCAGTTCTGTTTTATTCCTGATGACAGTGATGATGAAGATACACTTGATATCCTTCAATTCTATAAAGATTCATCAAGTTCATCAGTTGATATCCCAGCAGTTGAGATTCCATCTCAAACAACTGCTATCACACCCGAGGTTCACACTCACTCTCTAAGTATGGGGGATGAGCATCTTGACACAATTCCTGCAAAGGAATCAGACGTATTCATAAAGTCTAGTGTCGAGAACCTTGTCCCAATCCCAAGAGAGTCACAGGGAATTCTCGAGCATTTGTGTGATATCCCTCCTCCTCTTATCTTCCCAAAAGATCATGTTGAGATGTTCTCCGATTCTAATGATGACGATTCGTTATCTTGTGGAGACATCATTTATATGGAAGAATTACCTTCTAAGCTAGTCAGCTTAGAAGAAGAGAATAATGAAGAAATTGACACTGAAATCAAAGATGAAGCTCTTCGAGCAACATTATTGAATGTCAGTCTTCTCGTTTCTAAAATCGAGGCTTTCAAGGAAAAATCCATTTCATCTCCTATCCCCATAAAGGATAGTGACATATTTTCCGATGATTCTATTCCGGAAATGGAAGCCTTCTGTTTTGATCAGATGGGAGAGAAAATTAGTGGCAACACCACTTCTCATTCTCATAATTCTCTCCCCGATTATGAATCATTCACCTTTGAGGAGTTCTCCAGTGAACTCATTCATATCATATCTCCGCCGGAGTATGATAACTTCTACTTTGATCTTGACAAAGATTATCTTTATGTTCCGGAGGGAGATGTTCTCAACACTGAGAATTTGATTAATATCAAAATTCCATCCCTCCCGCCCAGAATATGTCTTGATCAAATGAGTTTAAATGACGAGATTCATGATCCTGAAATCATGAATTCTCATTCTCCTTCTGATGAGTTAGTCATGATTTTTATCATGACTTTCTTTCTTTTCTTCACCTACACGGTGACTTCTCCTGTTCTTCACTCCTTCGGGAATGAAGACACTATCTTTGATCCCGGCATTTTCATTTATCATTTATGAGCCGGATCTCTGTGTATATCTCATCGGTGTGGAACTTTCATGAAATTCAATGTTTTTCCAAACATTTTGAACGAAAGTCCGATGGAGATTTTTTGTTCCACGTGCTTCCCCAAGAACAAATGAATGCGGGGTCGAGTCAAGCTAGTGACTCGGTGAACAAAAATTAGCTCACCATATGGGTTTTCACCCATATTTCTGACTTCTTTCTCTTTTCTAACACCCAAGTGTGGGGGAGATGCCCCACATGTTGTATATATATATATATATATTATATAAAAAAAAAAAAATGTGTATATAAAATAATGGCTATTAGTATTGCCTTTTCACGTTCTAAGTGTTGGTTTAACAGCCGGTGCTTTGAATATTGAGGGCAATATTCAGTTCTAAGTGTGGGGGGGAATTCTGGCGAATTTTGTAACATTGTACCTTCTAGTGCCCTATTCCCCCATTTTTGGCCAAAATTTTAAAATTTTTTCTCACTTAGAACTCAATAAATGGTTATCAGTCCGCCATGTCTAACCCACATAAGGACTGGCTAATCCTGAGCAAACGGCTGCAGGTAAAGATATATCAAATCCGTTTATGGCTTGCAATTTGCCCAAAATTATATGGTATTCAACTCACCATATCTTTAATTAGTGAAGAGTTGGCTAGCCCGCAAGTTTATGGCTTGTGGTAAAGGCAGTTGGAAAACCATAATTGGTAATCAACTCACCAAAGATAATAGTAATAATTTATCTAAGAGTTGGCTAGTCCAGAAGCAAACGGCTTTTGGTAAAGACAAATCAAAACCGTTGACAGCTGATGATTTGCTCAAAATCATTTGGTTATCATTGTACCAAAGTATCACATACTGAAACAATGGCTACTCCAGAAGTGATGGCTTTTGGTAAAGAGATAAAATCCATTAAAACTTCATAAAAGATTGCTAGGGACTAGCAATAGTTTAGTGTGGGGGATTGATGAGTGTCTAAATACTCATCATTTCTGTCACATTTAGACTACAAAAACATTTAAAAACATGCAAATATGCTTCAAAATACAGAAAATATCATTTGATTGTGTTTTTATGTGTTGCAAGTGCAAAATGTTCAAAAACAATTAAAAACGAACATATTTTGCATAATTGTCAATTTCAGTCCTTTGACTTTCAGAAATTGGCAAAAATAGTCCCTGGTATTAAAAATATCATTCAAGGTCCCTAAACTATTTGAATTTTACAATATTGGTCCTTGGATGAAAGTTTTAAAGAAATTGCAATTCAGGTCCTTCAATTTTTAAAAAGTGACATAAAAGGTCCCTGAAGTTTCAAAAGTTGTCAAAACAAGTCCCTGGTTTTTAAAATTGGAAAATTATCTAAATTGGTCCTTGTACTATTGACACTTGGCAGTTTCAGTCCTTGGAGATAGTTTTGAAGTTTGGCATTTATGGTCCTTAATTTTCAGCAAATTACAAAGTGGTCCTTGTGTTTAATACTACAAGCCAGCTGGACCCTTACTTAAATAAAACCCGGCCCAAAATAAAACACAATCCGGCCCATTTTTGTTTTTAACTAAACCCAGACCAAAACCAGGTCAAACCCAGTCAAACACTCCTTTTCCCTCCCACAAAACCACCACCACTGCTCCATATACCAGGGTGGTTTTGCCACCTCTCCACCACCACCTATCCACCTCTCCACCTCAACCTCACACCCCCAGTCACTACCAACTCCCCTCCAACTCACCAAATTCCTTAATTAAATAAAACTGCTCAAAGACTTTCGTGCCAAAAATCACACATGGACGATTGGGATGATTTGGACGAAACCAAGAGCTGGGATTTGCTCAGAAGGGCCCATAGAAGATATTTCAAGTATAAAGAAGGCCACAAGACTGAGAGAGCCAGTAGTAGATTTTAGTTTAGTGTAATTTAAAATTAAAATGTCGTAGTTTAATTTAGTTGTAATTTCTTACTGGGATTTGTTGTTTTTGAATAATTTAAGTGATTTCAGTTGTAATACAAGCAATTAATTAGATCAATTTCATGCTTTCCTGTGATAACTAAAATTCCCGCCAAAATGGTTCTTGCAAGTTTTTATGATTAAAGCCATAATAAGTGTTTAAATAAGCTCTTTTGAGCTTATTAAAGTAATTTCAAATATGTTCTAAGTCTCTGGGTTCTAAATCCAAATAATCAAGAAAGTCAACAGAAAGTCAACTGCCTGGTCAAATAAGCTCTATTGAAGAATAAGCTGATGTGACAAGCTTATTTGGGAAATTAGTGGCTTCATGGGAAGCCTATAAGTTGTTTCTGGTCCTAGTTCTTTATTCCACAGTCCAAATCAGTTGTGAGCATATTTCAAAGTTTTTGTTTTATTTTCAATATTCCTGTTATAGTGCTTATTATTGCTTATTTCTATTAATTTCCAGCTTATCAATAGCTTGTGATCATATTTGCTCAGTCTCATTAGTCTTAATTAGCTTTTATTCAGTTTCACTTAAAAAAAACTTAAAAAACTCAAAAACAGTCACATAGGGCATAGCTTATTTAACTGCTTATTTTAACTTTGAAAGTTGTTCAATCTAGTTCATATAAGTTATTAATCAGTTAAAGTTTAATATCTCAGCTTAAAACTACCTAGCTCAGTTCAAAAATCACAACAGACACACCATAAGGGGTGTTTGGTGTAAGACAGTCACTAGGCCAAAAACCTTTGTTACTGTAGATTGACCTAAAAGTCCAACTTTGTTCTAGCTTAATTTGATCATAAAAAGCTGTTTCCAAGTTCTTTTGAGCCAATTCAATAAATTTCATGGTTTTTAGTGGAATGTGGTAATTTAAGGTACATAGCTAATCAAATAAGCTAGTTATTGCAATAAGCTCTCTTTGACCTTTTTCTTTGTATTGCTGAAGTCCTTTTGGTCCCTTTAGTGTAAATTAGAAGCTTGGTCAAAAATCAAGTTGGTTTATACCCTTTTGCATGCCCACTGTATAAAATTCTGCACATTTTCGTATTTGGTGATTCTGCAGCAGTTTTTGTCGATTTTTCATTTCTTCGTCTTAAGGAGTTAGAACCTAAAATTTGGCACGCTTAGATTTGGCCAGCTTGTGTACTTCACCATATTTTTAGTTTATTTTTTAGAATTTTTTATAGCAGCTTCTTAGCAGCTTGAAAAGCTGCGTTTTTGACATACACAACAGAAAATTCAGCATTCATTTAGCTTATTCTGAGCTTTTCCAGCTTTTAGGCCTAGTTTTTCTAGTTCTTTTAGCTTAAATATAAGTATATTATTCCCTTTTAGCTTTTTCCAATAGCTTTTAGCTTAATCTCAAGCTTATAGCTTATTTCTTAAAATCCTAGTACTAAATATCCTTTTTAGTAAACTGTTGAGTTAAGCAGCTTGTATATAGCTTATTTATTAAGTTATAAAAATATTTCTTTTTTCAAAGTTGGTTAAAAATAGCTTACTAATAAGTTTGTAAAAGAAAAAGTTTAAAAAAAATAATAATAAGTTTCATAAAAAAGTCTAGGTGGGATTCGAACCCTGGTTATCCAGGAAACATAGCAGCAGACAAACCATCTGGGCTAGGCCTTTTGTTGTTTAATTCTTTGCAATAATTTTATTTAAACCTTGTTTCTGTTTAAACTCTTTTAAGCTGTTAAGCTGTTTAGATTTTTAACAGCTTATTCCAATAAGCTGTTCCACTTTTCTAATTTTTCTTAATTCCATTTTAGTTTAAAGTATTTACTCAAAAATTCCCATATTTTTCTTACACGTTTTAGTATTTTTAATAATTTATTTTCTTTTAAATAGTTCTTAATTCATATTAAATAAAATAAAAATCAGAAAAATAATTTTCTTTTTCCAATAATTTTCTTTTAATATTAGGATTCCAAAAATATAATTTTCACATCCGTGGGATTTATATTGGACAGAATTCACTTTTTATTTCGTTCGTTTACGTTATTTAAATTTAAACGTACGCGTTTTTAGATTTTAAACGTTTCTAGTTATTTTGTTTTCACATTTTTATTTTCATAGCTTTTTTAAAGCTATTCTCTTTTATTCCTTAGTTTAATCACTCAAAACACCTTTTCCGTTCAATATCACCCGATCACAGATTCGTTTTACTACAGATTTCACACCTCGCTGGGACTTAACGACCCGGGAATACACTGTACTCCTTGGTAAATTGTATTGTGCCCTATATTGTTTGACTCTTGTTGACCATTTACCTGGTCAGTTTTAGTTGACCGTTTGGGGCCGATCATTAAACAACGTCCTCGTTGTTCGTATAAAAGGTTAAAAACTGGAAAATAAAAGAATTAGAACAGAAAAACTCCCCTGAGATTTGCTCGGTATGATCCTCGATTAGTATAAGAGCAAAAATCATCTTTCTTGTGGATTAGAACGTTTAAGCTTCGTATAAGATGTATCCACAGGAAATGCAGGAATCTACAATACCACCAAGGCTTCAAAACACACCTAAGATAAGAAAGGTTCAACTTGCATAATACATTAGTAGTTAGGTAAAATAAAACATAAGAATTAAAAATGAAAATCATCAGGTCAGTCGATGCGCCGTATCTTATGGAAGAAGATACGCCGTATCGAGCCTGGAATAAATACGGATCAGAATAAAAGATGCGCCGCATCCTTAACCAGGGATGCGCCGCATTAAAAATAAACTGATAAAAAGTTTTAAATTCGAAAATAAAAAATGCAGAAAAACAAAATAAGATATGACCATTTGCAGGAGATGCGTCGCATCTCAGAATTGAGATGCGCCGTATCCTCAGCGGCCTGACTGACTCGACACATAAACAGAATAATAAAAAGATAAATCCGGGTTGTCTCCCGGTAAGCACTTGTCTTTATTCCAGAGTCTTCAAGTTAGACTCACGTTCAGCTCTTTAATATCGATCATTTATTCCTACATGGCCACGTAGGATCCATTTAGCAATTAATTCGTCACGTATATATTCAGGTCCCAAATTCAAAACTCCTTTATAGAATCCTTCCATCATTTGATATGGGTATTCAATCCCTCTCTTCATGTCATCATTACTAACAAAAAGGAATGGAGAGAATTTGTAGCAGACCCTATTAGTAGCATGTTTAAACCCAGGGTGAGTTCGGGGCATCATATAAGTGATAATGTCGCTTCCACATTGAAAGGTGATCTTTCCTTCAAATCGTTTTGCATTAATAGTGATCTCCCTACAAAATGGTTTCCCCACAATCACGTCACCCATATTGCTGTCACGATAGGCATTCATGTCTTCAACAACGGCGAACTCAGTTACAATAGTAAAGCGTCCTACGAAGATCGGGACATTAATGAAGGCTCCAACTACATTCTTTCCCTTATGCTCCACTTTATTTCTCATAATAGAATTGTAAAAGCTTCTTAACATGACATTGATTGGTAAAATAGGAAAGAAATTGGCGTCAATACACTTGTACCCAATCATGCATGGGAATTGCAAATTGTAAGCACAATTGGCGTGGATCCTTCTACCGTAATCCCAAGAACCATCATATCCCTCAAATTCATCGTAATTCCTAGTATTAATAACGTTGACTTTTGGACTATCCACAATTTCTCCTTCTTCTAACTCAGATTCCGCATCGTCCATGAATAGGTCATTGGATACTAATGGTCCATTAAGGTCATTAAGTTCAATGTAGTCCCCATCGTAGCGTTCGGGTGATTTATCATGCACTAATACATCATTCATAAAATTGGCTTCGAAGTCGAAGTCAATCAGTTCTCCGAATCCTTCCATTTTCCTTCTGAAATAATCACAAAAGCATCAGTAGGATCTGTTCGCAAGAATAGAAATTAATGAATTCAGAAACTGATAAAAAAAATAGCTTATATCTACTGACGATGCGCCGTATCCAAAAAGTTGGATACGCCGTATCTTATAATCGTTGAAATTTAATCAGACTTTATTCAGAAAATAGATACGCCGCTTAGAAGTCTGAATCCGCCGTACCAATTTTAATAATCAAAAATCGATATTTATTTAAAATTAAATACGTCGTATTAACGAAAGTTAATGCGCCGTATCTTCGTTACGTTTCAAAATATAAGATTTTTGATTCAGAGGATACGCCGTATCGATAAAAATCGATGCGCCGTATCTGTTTAATAATTCGCAAACTGTTTTTAATAAAAATATTAGATACGCCGTATCTACTAAAGCAGATGCGTCGTATCGCGTTAACGTTTAGGAAAAAAAATTATTAAAAACAGATACGCCGTATCTTGGGGAAAAGATGCGTCGTATCGAATTAATTAAACGCGTTGTATTTTATAAAAAAAATTGAACGCAATACGCCGTATCTGAGGAATCAGATGCGCCGTATCGTTCGATTTAGCTCAGTACAACGATAGCAGAACACAAAAAAGTACGAAAAATAAAACAAATAAAAACACACAAAAATAAACACAAATAAAAGCAAACAAAAAGCACACAAAAACAGAAAATATGCAAAATAGTACAATGAATGCAAATTAAACTAATACACAACAAAATTAGTGGTTAGATAAAAATTAAAAACCTAATTAAAATACTAATCAAATTAACAGATAATAACAATTCACTCCCCGGCAGCGGCGCCAAAAACTTGATGCGCGTGATGTGTCGTTGCGGTTTAGCAGTTTTAATGCCTACTCAAGTTTTAAATTTATATTTAGCCGACTTATCAATAACACACACACTTAACGAGCAGTGTACCCGGTCAGTATGAATATAATGGTAAGTAGAGTGTCGATCACTAAGAGTGGAACGTATTATCTAGTTATTCTAATCAGTATTTTAATATTCTAACGCAAGGGGGTTTCAGCCTGAGAGACTGGCACATTTTGGTTGCAATTAAATAATAAACTAAACCAATAGGCACGAATCAGCAAGTAGCACACACGTACACAGATAAATACTCGAGACAATAAGAAGATCTGTCCTTATGATTAAGTAGTTTGTCACTTGTTTTATTGATAGCTTTATATGAAGTGTATGTAGTTAACCCTTTCTCGTTGGTCCTATTCTTATCGGCGAGTAAACCCTTAATGATTACTTATGTCTAAAAGTTATTCCTAAGTGATCAATTTAGTAACAACCGTGGGAGCCACATTATTTTCCGCAGTCAAATGCGCAGGCCACTAATAAACACAGAGGTTATCAATGCACTAATAAGTAGTAACCAAAGACATCAACATATAAACTTTAATTGATGGGAAAGCAGTTTTAAGGGAGTGCAATCTTTCCGTTGTCACATTACACAAGCCATCAATCCTGATGAATTAAAGTTTGCTAACACAATAAAACAAAACTACTTAATGAATTAAACATATGCAGCACCTTCTTACAGCTCTTGTATCTTTGATTTGGGTGTGTCTTGTGCTGCTACCTTGACTGAATTCGTCCTTGGTTTATGGTCTTCGGTCTTCTGTTCGGAACTAAAGGCTCTTAATTCGTCTGGTCTTTGGGGTATTTATAGTTACCGTCTGGGGGTAGGATGCGGCGCATCTAGCAAGTAGATGCGGCGCATGTACTTAACTTCGCGTGGGGTCCAAGATTATAATATTCAGGAATATTCGTACACCGCCAGAAGATGCGGCGTATCTTCGTCTTTGGATGCGGCGCATGTCCTCTTGAATCTTGGATCGTATCTGGTGAGATCTTGATAGCGATGCGGCGCATGTCATGAGTGAGATGCGGCGCATCTGGAGCAGATTTGACTTGATCTTGTCCATTTCAGTAGACTCTTCACTTTATGCATGTTTTGCTCCATAATTAGTCCAAAATCGCCAAGTTTCACCAAATGCTTGTTTTTACCTGAGAATTACAAAAGTAAACGATTAAGTATCAATCCTCATACATAATATAGTAAAACAAGTCAAATTAATAGGATAAATGATAGTAATAAAATGTACTTATTTGAGTTCATCAATAGCTGCAGCAACGGTGTACCCACCCAATACACCCATGCACTTAGTTCCTTTAACTCTTCCTACAGCATGTAAAACTCTAATTAGCATATATGTTCTTTGTCAACTATTTGCTGATTTCGATAAAACATGTAAGAAGAGAATTACACCAATGGGAATTACTGAAGGGGAAACGGGCTTTGAACAAATAAAACGGTGCTACTTAACAGAGGTTATTCCATTCTTTAACCTCCTCAAAGAACATTTTGAGGGCATGCAAAAAACCCTTAGAACAGAAGTAACAGAGATGAGAGAAGTGTTTAAAGATAAGGAAAACGTAGGGAAACAAAAGGCTATTGATCTTAAATGTTGTGAGATTGAAAGAAAGAATATTCTCATCACCAATAAGAATCTGATTGCTAGATGTATTGCACAGGATGTATTTTATACTGCTACTGATTCTGCATTAACTGCTTGTCAATTTCATGAGTTATCTATTGCATTGAATGTTTCCCAGAATCGTGTTGTTGAGCTTGAGGGGTAGAATTTAAAATTGCATTAGAAAATCCAAAACAATGATCATGATAAAATGGTTAGGCATTTGTCTAAATTAGAGATTGATAATCTTAATTTGCAATTAAAATTTCAACATCTAGAAGAAAGAAATAAAACTTCAAATGCCAAGACATCGTTGGATGCTCCTGAATTTGATGCATATTTTGAAATAAGCAAACGAGATGAACGGATTCAAGCTCACACTAACACGATCCAAAAATTGAAAGCACAAATCTCTTAATTGAAGGCCAATAGTAGTGATGTGATTGGCACCCATAAACCACCACCTCTAGATTCTCAGAATTTTCAATTTCAAAACATCATCAATAAATTGCAACAGGAAAATGATTGTTTTCAAGCTGAAAATTCAAAAGTTAAACTGCATTACAAAGAGTTATATGACTCGATTAAAGTCACACGTAACAATCACAATGAAAAGATAACTTCTTTGCTAAATGAGATTGAGAATCTAAAGACTCAGGTGAAAGGGAAAATGCCAATCATCACTAGTGATAATGATGTTCCAAAGGTTTCTGCTTGTAAGAAGTATGCAATTGATGTTGTACCTATTCCCCTTCCCCTTAGGAACAATAGGTTAGCTCATCATGATTATCTCGCACATCTTAAGGATAGTCTTGAAACTCTTTGTGAGATTGTAGAAGCAGATAGGATAGAGAAACCACTTGATAGTGTAGTTGTAGATGCCTGCTTCCTCACTAAACGATCTCAGAAACTCTTAGAATACGTCATTGGCACATGTCCTAAGACTGATAACAAGCGAGATAGGTTGATTGCATCATCCTCAATGACTAAGAACAAGCATGTAACCTTTGAGGCACTCTTGGATACTTCAGATCCCAACACATCAAAACATGTTCCGCAACTGGAAGTGAAAAGGACTAAGGTTCCCATCAGTCCTTCTACATGAGTTAACAGTGACACTAAAGCTAGTGAGTCAAAACCTAGGAGAAATATAAAGAATTATAAGACTTCACCAGCTAAAAGTGTTCCTAAGAAGAAAGTAGAAGACCAAATGAGGAACAATAAGTTTGTTTTGAACAAAAAGAATCATAATTCGAATCCTAATTCACTTTGCAAAACATGTAATGAATGTTTAATTTCGGGTAATCATGATAAATGTGTTGAGAAATTTTTGAAGTCGTCCAACAAAACCCCTGTCAAGCAAGGTTGGAGAGCCAAGCATGTCAAGCAAACTTGGAAAGCAACAAGAAATATGTTTGCTAATTTTGGTTATCAATGGAAGCCCACTGGAAGGAAATTCACTTTAGGAGAACAGTGCCCTTTAACTAGGATAACTAAGTCTAAAGTAGTGCATGTACGTCAATGGAAGCCAACTGGAAGGAAATTCCCTGTAGGAGAACAGTGCCCTTTAATTAGGTCTACTAAATTCGAAACAGTGCCTTTAACACAACCCAAACACGTTAGTACTAGTGAAAGTGTCATCACTGAGAGATTTTGTAACAATCCTCATACATCGTTAACTATGTACCAACGTAGAAACAAACAGAAAAAGGCTACTTCCACTAGCATTCCAACTTCTACTGAGACTCAGGCAAATGATGCTCCTGTTCCCACTAACCAACTGGACCCCAACTTAAATTGGGGGTCCGGCACTCCAAACTTTCTATTTTTGTCTGTTTTCAAATGCAGGTCGTACATATCATCTTTTGACATTTGGACTTAGGCTGCTCACAACATATGAGGGGAAATCACAAATGACGTTTGAACACTGCAGTTCAAGCCTCGGGCCTCAATGTCAACATAATGGCGTCTGCTGAAAACACTCCAGGCCCCGTTCCTCAAAGAAAAGAAAGGCGTACGCTTGAGTGCGCTTTATCTTCGGAAGAAGAGAAATCTTCTTATCTCTGACTATTCTCATCAAAAAGTTTCATACTTGTTCCATGCTCGTTCAGTCATCAAGTGGATCTACTTTCATTAGATTGTATTTTTATTCACTCGATCAAAAATGGCATCCTCAAATGCAATTTTTGAGGGGGAGAAGTGTGAACAGTGGATCAACCTCATATGCACTTGTTCAATCAAAAATGGCAACCTCAAATGCAATTTTTGAGGGGGAGAAGTGTGAACAGTGGATCGACGTACTGATGAAGCGAAAAGTGTACCGCTTTTAGGGGGTCATTTAAGCCCTAAATCGTATTTATTTGATCAAATATTGCCCTAAATCGTTCCTTTTGTCATTTTAGGTACTTTGGAGAAGAAATCTGGAAAAGGAAGCATTTTGGACGTTTTTGGAGCATAAAAGTGAAGAAAACGACAAAGTCTCCAAAGCTGCTGGAAAAGTACACATGACGATGTCAAGAATTGCTCCTGACGGCGTCACGGCTTGGCAAAAGAGGTGGATATGACAAATACACATGACGCGCCAGAAAGTTTTGCAATGGAAATTCTGACGGCGTCACCCTTTAAGGTGATCAAGGCCATCACGGTTTAAGCTAAAGAGAGACGGCGTCAAGCCCTATTCTGACGGCGTCAACCCTTGATAGGCCAGAGCGGATTTTGGAGGATTAAAGAGGGACGGCGTCAGGAAGACCATCCGGGAACCCTAGCCACGGCGAGGTGACGGCGTCACCTCCTACAACGTGACGCCGTCAGCCACTAAACTCTATATATAGTTTTGCAATTTTTATTCATAGTGTGCAACTTTGTGAGGAGAAACCCTAAGACGAATTTCTGCCATTTTTAAGGGTTTTATACCCTTGGATCTCCCATGTTTAATTGAAGATAAGTAATCATTTAATCATTCAATATGTCTATGTGTTGTTTGATTATATCTTGTTCTTGTCTTTTAATTAACATGCTAGGCTAGATTTATCTTGTGTTTGCTTAGATCTAATGAAACCTAACTATTGATTATTAGTTGTTAGTGTGTTATTAATTGTATTGGATGATTGTTTATCGATGTTAGGCTTAAGAAAACTGGCTAACCTCCTATACAGAAACTTGCTTGAACGTCTTAAGAAACATGAACCAATGCGTACTAGGTTTATATGGTTGTATTTAATGCATGAGCGAATTCTAGTGATCCCATGTTAGGAGCTTCTTAGCCTTTTAATCATTCAATATGTCTATGTGTTGTTTGATTATATCTTGTTCTTGTCTTTTAATTAACATGCTAGGCTAGATTTATCTTGTGTTTGCTTAGATCTAATGAAACCTAACTATTAGATCTAAGATAATTGAAGATAAGTAATCATTTAATCATTCAATATGTCTATGTGTTGTTTGATTATATCTTGTTCTTGTCTTTTAATTAACATGCTAGGCTAGATTTATCTTGTGTTTGCTTAGATCTAATGAAACCTAACTATTGATTATTAGTTGGTAGTGTGTTATTAATTGTATTGGATGATTGTTTATCGATGTTAGGCTTAAGAAAACTGGCTAACCTCCTATACGGAAACTTGCTTGAACGTCTTAAGAAACATGAACCAATGCGTACTAGGTTTATATGGTTGTATTTAATGCATGAGCGAATTCTAGTGATCCCATGTTAGGAGCTTCTTAGCCGGCTCGACATAGGAGTGAAGTAGGAGCTTGTAGAGTTGGGGAAGTACGTACGCCACCCCACGATTGGTATTAAGGAATACACCCGTCATCCACGCGATTAATACACACTAATCAACCGGTAAAAGATAGTTAGGGAGTAAGGAAATCTAAGTAAACACATTTCTCCCCATATAAGTTACACAAACTTTTCATTTTCAGTTATTTTATTTTATTTGCAATTATAGTTATTTGGGTTAGTTGACTAGCAACTAATTCCGCCCACTCCTTCAAACCCGAGATTTTACTTGCTTTCATAAAATTATAAAAATACAAAAAGAATCTTCCCTCACCCTAGACCTATTAGAGTAGTTTTTCAATCCTAACACACTATTCCCCTAGAGAACGATCAATCCCCCGGTACTTGCCACTTCACTATACTACATCGGTCAGGTACACTGCCTGGTGGGGATTGCAAGCCTCTCGAGATCCATCGAGAGGTAAAACCTGTTGTAAGGTCGCAAAACCACGCATCAAGTTTTTGGCGCCGTTGCCGGGGAATAGTTATTGTTTAGGTTGAATTTTTATTTTATTAGGTCTACTCACTAGATTCCTTTCTAGTGAGATTTTTATTTTATTTTTCTAGATTTTCTTTAGTCTATCTTTTTTCTTCGTTTCTTTGTTTGTAACCATTACCATCCGACATCATCGAAGGTGGTAATATCCTTGATCCCAACAACCCACCACCACAACAACACCCACCTCCTAGAGCCCGTACCTTAGGAGACTACTCCTGTCCTAGCCACCATGGCTATCGAAACACCATTGAGCTCACTCAAGGAGCCAATGTCACTCCCTTGCGATCCGACACCATCCAGTTGGTGCAAAGCGGATGCGCATTCCATGGACTTCGTTCCAAAGATCCTAATCAACATCTCAAAGACTTTCTCAAAATCGTTGATTCTATTGACCTTGATGTTGCCACTCGAGAGACGACCCGACTGCGTCTCTTTCAATTCTCTCTGCGGGACCAAGCTAGTCAATGGCTAGAGCGTCTACCCGCAGGATCCATCACCTCTTGGGATGATCTCACCACTCGTTTCCTTGCTCATTTTTTCCCACCAGGAAGAACTACCATGCTAAGGAATGATATCTTGATGTTCCAAAAACGTCAAGGCGAAACCCTCTACGAGGCATGGACTCGATTCAAGGACTTACTCCAAAAAGTCCCTCATCATGGCATAAATCTCTAGCTTCAAATCCAAATCTTCTATGACCATGTTGATTACCACACCAAGCGTGCCATCGATCGAGCCGCCGGGGGCAGATTGCGAGACAGAAGCGCCGAGGAATCATGGGAAATCATTGATGAGCTTGCATCCGACGATGATGAATTGTGGCAAGTTTCCACGACGTACGCTCGGCGGTCAAGACATATTCATCGCCCGATAAAGCCAATCAAATCACCGAGGAAAGCGTTAGTGAACTTGAGAAGAGGGTTGCATATCTTATGGAAAAGAAAAAGAGACCCTTAAGTCCACAAAAAGCAACAGTTAACTCGGTCTCAAGCATTAAGCAAATACCATTGTCCGAATCACCCCGGAGGGAAAATACTAAACCCTTCCATAAGCACGCTCAACCCAACTCACCACCTCAGGAACTTAGTCCAACATTCGAAGCTCGAATGAGAGAATACATGTCAAAACACTCCTAACGGTTGGAAAAATTTGAGGAAGCTGTCTACAAACAAAAGGAGGAGATGGAAGAGAAGATGGCTGAGATGATGGGCCTTTTGAAAGAATACACAAAAACAAAAGCTCCTGAAAATGTGTTAGTGCGAAAAGACGTTGAAGTTCCCAACACTAAATGTGTTAATGCCATCTCCGACGTCCAAGAGGGCGAAAATGATGGAAGAGGGAAGTTGATAACTATGGAAGTTAACAAAATTGACCTCGTCCCACTTAATGACGGAAACACCAATGCCTACAAATGCGATTCCGACAAGGGAAAGGAGGCGCCCTCTGAGGAGTGCCAATTGATAGAACTGCCAGAGTCACAACAAGTGAGGCATTACTTGAAGCACGAAAAAACAAGGAAAACCATAAACATTGGGTGAGAAACTATCGACGTACTCATCTATCCAACAAGGAGTCCAAGGGGAAATGGAACCATATGAATCTGACACATTCCCCGGGAGGGCAATTGAAAAGACCTCAAAAAGAAAAAATTTTAAGTGGAAAAGCAGGAATTCTCCCGGGGTTTTCCCCGAAATACCATGCAGCATTGGAAAACCCCAAGTACTGGTTTGCGGTAGCTGCCCAAAGGGTTTTCTGACGTAAATTTGATGCCTTTTTTCCGTTTATGTCCATTAACCGACGAACTGCCACCCAAATCACCCGTACAAAAATCTCCTTTGCAAAACATTTTTATGAGTACCCGCTAGGAATTGCAGAAGTTTTGTTGGTCAACCGTTGCCGGGTTTCCCTTTTCCGGTTTGACTTTAAGATTATTGAAAGAAGTGATATGAATATGCCAAAAAAATCCTTGGGGGACCCTTTCCCGTTACCACTAGGGCAAAAAATTTGATTACGAGAATAGTACCATCCAAATGAAGAAGGGGGAAGGGAAAAAAATAAACTTCCCAACGGGTCCCACGACATATACGAGATGTTTTCCTACAAAAGAAGATGGAGGCAACCCCAATATAAACCGGGGGAATTTCGAGAGAAAATCCTTGCATGGGAGGAAAAGGGTTTTAAAAATTACAAAAGAAAATGAGATTAGAAAAAAGTAAAGGGAAATAACGATTATATTTAGGCTGATGACCCGACCAATAACCCCGTTGAATTTACAAAAGGGACTCA